>JAJMIH010000022.1:0-208943 GCA_030575175.1 Sugiyamaella novakii
CCGCTCCGCGGAGGGAACTACTGCCTTTCAGCATCGCCAGGATCGTGTACGTCCCTCCGCGGAGCGGAGTAACGGGTCCGGGCAGAGCCCGGCCGCCGGAGGCAGAGAAGATTGAGAAATGAATGTATTGAGGGGGTCATCAAGGGCATTAAAGAGAGTACATAAATGAATGAAAGATCGTGGTTACATGATTACGCAATCTTTCTCTTTGTGGTTTACACTCGAACTGTTGTGAGTTCGCCGTAATGAAAGTGTAGAGACTTTGCTGGAAAGTTTACGACCGCTTGGCTTGGGTCGCAAATGCTTGTTTCGAGATGATTTGCCTGCAGGATCAGTAGTGAGAAAAGCATGATCAAATCCATCTAATGATGCAGATTGTATATTGGAACCGTGGGAAAACGTACTGGACGTGGAATTGGTAGATGTATGAGTACCAGTAAGGGCAACCGAGGACGTATTGTTAGATGCATTGTGTGAGTGACGACCGTGGGAATAACCGGATGATCCATTATGTCCATGACCAAGAATATATTTTTTGGCATTCTCATCAATGCTACCATTACGCATTCCTAATGAAGATCCAAATCCAGAATCTCGACGCATGATTTGTCGAACAAGGTCAATAAATACTTCTTCAACATTCAGACGATATTTGGCAGAAGTTTCATAAAATGGAACTTTGCCCCATGAATCAGCTACTTTAACACCGATTTTAGCAGGGATAACTCGATCATCCATGAGATCACATTTATTGGCAACAAGAACAATTGGTACATTTGCATTATCTTTAATTCGAATTACTTGTTCGCGTAATTCTAATAATTCTTGTAATGACGATTCATTAGTAACTGAATAAACCAGAATAAATCCTTCACCATTTTTAATATATAATTCTCTCATTGCAGTGAATTGTTCAACACCTGCCGAATCAAGAATTTCTAGCGTACATGATCTATTATCAACAAGACATGATTTTCTATAAGAATCTTCAATAGTAGGATCATAAGATTCAAGATAAACTCCTTGAACGAATTGTACCGTGAGGGCTGATTTACCAACACCACCAGCTCCGAGGACTACTACTTTATAATCTCTCATTTGTTATTCAAAATTGAACTAATGAATTTGTAATTTAAAGGCCCGCTTTAATTATGAATTTATTTTCAAAATGCAAATGAATTGAAATTTACCAGAAATTTTCTATCAAATAATAATAAAACAAAGCCAATTGAAATCAATTGAAAGTAAAAAATGAAAATGCCTAGAAAGTGAAATCAAAAGTTGAAAAATATGTGGTGAAAAAAATAATTATATCAGAGATTTCAGTGATCCCGATTATCAGTAAATTTCAGAATAAACAATGAAAACTGATAAATCAGAAATTGATAAATAATTATAAATCAAAAAAAAATTGTAGGAATAAAATTAAATCAAAAAAAGTACCAGTCTTTTATTTTCTTTTATTTATTTATTCCGTTTTGTTTTCTCCTATTTAGTTGTCGTTTTCGTGTTTCGTGTTTCAGAGGGTTGGCTGGGTGTTTTAACTTGTATAGTGTATGAGGTTTTATTAGCCCCTGAATGGGTGTGTCTAAGTGACTTTAATGAGGTTTTGGGAGTTGGGATAAAGATTAGGGGGTTAAGTTAGGCGGGACGTGTAGTGAACGGCTGTAAAATGTAAACAAATAAAATGACTAACGCAGAAACTCGCGACTAATGGTCCAGTATATCAGCTTTAAATGAAATTCAATTGTCTCTATTTAAGACGAATTCAAAGTTTATGTTAAATGTCGTTATCTCGTTGTTACGTTTTTTTATTAATTATTAATTAATTCATTACCAGCGGATTCATCCACTTTTAAGGAGTTTAATTTTTTATAAATGAAAACAAACTTCATGCATGCATATATGTGATTGATTAAAAAGAGCATAATAAAGATCGTACGGAGAACAAATTACGCCCATATCTGTCCGATGGTTTTTAGTAAGGATATGAATTTGAAATTTAGTTAGTTAGTTAGTTACAAGAGACTACAAACTAATGCTACTATCATGAATGCTGAAAATATTATTTAAACTAATTTTTTTTCAAATGTCGTCTTGTGATACTGCTAACCGTATATAAATGAATACCTCCACTTCTATATAAATAATTAATAAACAATAAATAATAAAAAATATTCGTCTTCCTTCTCTTCTTGATTTGAGCATGCAAACGACTATTTCGCACCAACCTATGATAATCGGTCAATCATTACATCTAAGACAAATTTGCCATTCTACGAGATACATATACGTTCTGCGTGAAGCTATTTTACCCCTATTTTCTCCGTGAGGCTGTTGCTGTTGATACCGATATTCGCATCACATCACCTAACAAGCAAAGCCAAATTGACTTTACACTAAAGACACTTACCTCAACTTCTTATCGTAATTACTCCTTGCATCCACTAACTACATCCTCTACTATCAGCAAACGGCGAATGTGTTGCTTCATTCAGATAACAAACCAACGACGGATAAAGCAATAGATAATAGGAGCTAGTGTAAACACAATGCAGTAGTCTCAACTTCAGTGAGCAACATAGATCGATAACGCGCTTATCGCCTAACCATCGAAACCCAATGTTAAACGGAATCTCGTGAAATCCCGTTCTGCATTCTTCATTGGTAGGACTACTTCGCGTTGATTCTTGTGCGCAACTCGCATCGATATTGGCGTGTTGTTATGATCAACAGTAGTTATACTGCAAAAAGATATCCGAGAATGAACCGTAAATAAGCAAGACTGAGTGGATTCAGCTGAGTGAGTGAGACATGCCAAGAGCCCGCCTAACACGAAGACAGGGGGTGTTTTGCATCAGGATATGTAGTTCCGACAAACATACTGATTGTGGGGTTAGAGTGAAAGGGAGACGAGAGCTGGGAGCGTCTCGATGAGGCTCTCTTATACGCGAAAGTGATAAACAGGATCGCTTGTCAGACCCTGCTGAGAGTATGCAAGATTAGCTGAATCGGTTATAGCGCTGATGTGCGATAAGGCAAGACACTGGGTGAAATAGAAGCTTCTTATTCAGTTGACGTTGTTGAGCTGGATTCTTGAATAGCGCATCTAGCTTTCTCCGCGGAGCGGAGCTACGGGTCCGGGCAGAGCCCGGCCGCCGGAGGCAAGAGAGGATTGAGAAAGTGATATTTTGATAATGGGTGGGGTAACGCGGTGAACGTTAGTGAAGTAGTTCATATATTACTATAACGGGGTAGATCTGATCGACAGAAAGTCAAAAACGCGAGTTTGACAATTTAGTCACTGGCCAAATTCAACTTGTATAACAAAATTAATGTCATCGTTTCTGCTATCATCTCAAAGGACGCCACCGAAAAGTTCACCGTCTCCTGCTCGTAGATCTTTGGTGGCTCATCCAGAAACGATATTTTCTCCCTTACGGTCAAAAGAGAAGAATAGAGAATTAGCAAAAGAAAGGTTACGGCAGAAACGTCAAGAAGCTGCTCTCACTGCTCGTGGAGGAGTAGAATCTATGACTGATGATTTTCTTTTGCTGCAACATAAAGAGGAACTGAGACAACTTGAACGTGATTCTTTGGATCACTTCACTAGACCGGAAGATTATGACGAGTTTCAAAATCAAGTCAATGATTCAGTTCAAAATGAAGCAGATTTATTAGATTCATTGTTAATGCAGGAAGAAGAAGAGATGATGTTTTTAATATCACAACAAGAGCAGCAGGAGAGAGATATAGTTAATGTTGAGGAACAATCACAGGAGCATCAGCAGCATCAGCAGCAGCAATAAATTCAGGTTTGAAGAGGTTTGTTTAGCAACTAGAGCTATTTCATTCCCACCTTTTTATTTATTTATTTATTTTGAAGCAATTAATTTATTTTGTCCATGATACTTGTTCTGTTATCTGTTATTTATTGGTATAGTTAATTTTATTTATTATTGCCGGACCGGTCGTTTGAAAGTGAGCTAAACGGTGCGGTGGACTGCTAGTCTCGGATTAAGTTGGGGAATGTACGATCAGACGGTTGTTTTTTGCTGCCATCAGAGCATATAAATAAATCATAGAGCTCATTGTAAACAAGCGATATGTTTGTCAGTACTACACCTTTCTAGATTCTACAGATAAAACTACTTGAAATTACAACACTATTGCACTTATTATTTCCGATTTGAAGTTCTGTGTGGATGATCTTACAGACCGGTTATCAATTGGAAATTATCACACATTCATAACCTGGTAGTATTCTTTAGTTCTCAGCATAACTTAAAATGGCCCAAATCTAGAACACCCAAGCCTTCTTATCCCTTGATGCTCTCTAAATATGGCTAACGTTGTCAGAATTAGGAAGTTATTTATCTACATAATTTTCACTCTTTACTTCTTCCCCTATTAACTAAACTCAAATACCATTTAATTTAGGCTGGATGCATCGCGACCCTGATCTACAAAAGATAAGATAAGCAGCCGCTCGAATAGCCGCTTCAGCGGGTGCGAGAAAAAAAATCTTGTCGATCTTGAAAAATTATTTAGTAGCTCATGCACGTTGTACAAGGTATATTGATACAAAAACCTTCTTCTTTACAATAGGATTAAGTTTTTCTCCAAGAATATATAGAGATGGGTAAAACTGCTGTGAAGTTAAGTACAAAAAGAAAAGCTACTGCTGTAGTAGATTCTAAAACTGTTGGTAATGGCAAAGTTAAGAAGGCCAAGAACGTAAAGGTTGAAGTAGAGGAAGAAGAAGATGATGATTTCGAGAGCCAGGATGAAGATGAGAAGATTGATCTGAGTGGAGATGATAATTCAGATGAGGATGAACTTGATGTAGATGAAAACACCTCCGATGTTAATGAAAGTGACGATTCCGCTGAAAGTGACTCTGATTCAGAAGAAGCTGGAAGTAGTTCAGAAAATGCTGAAGTAGACCCCGCCAAAGCAGAGAAATCAAGAGAACAACACGCTGAACAAAAGAAACTCAAACAAGAACGTAAACTCCAACGTACTGGTGGTGTAGAAATTCAACAAATTAAAAACATCTGGGAAAGATTAAGAGTAAAAACTGGAATTCCTGCTGAAGTTCGCAAGAAATTAGTTGATCAAGCTTGGGAATTATGTCATGATAAAGTCAAGGAATTGGTTTTCAAACATGATGCTTCTCGTGTAGTTCAAACTATTTTCAAATATTCTGACAAGGAAAAGAGAGTAGCAATCACCAAAGCTCTTAAAGGATCATATGTTGAATTAGCAAAGAGTAGTTACGGTAAATACTTGCTGGTTAAATTACTCCATTATGGATCAAGTGAAGTTCGTGATAGTGTTCTTAATGAAATGCATGGTAATTTCCGAAAATTAATCAAACATAGAGAAGGTGCTTATGTTATTGAAGATGCTTATAGAGATTATTCTACAGCTGCTCATAAAGCACAAATCATAAGCGAATTTTATGGATCTGAATTTGCTATTTTTAAAGATATCGCAAAAGATAAATCTTTAGCAGATATTATTAAAGAGAACTCTGATAAGAGACCTTATTTGATGAAAAACTTGAATGAAGTTATTACTTCTGCTGTTAATAAAGGATCAATTGGATTTACAATTATTCATGCTGCTATGTTAGAATACGTTAAGAATATTGATACCACCGGATCAGAAAGAGAAGTATTTATTGACCTTATCACTGAGCAATTTGCTGAAATTGTTCATACTAATGAAGGATCTCAAGTGGCGTGTAGAGTTTTAAGTATGGCCACAGCTAAGGAGAGAAAAGGATTAGTTAGGAGTTTGAAACCATTTGCTTCGAAATTAGCTGAAGATGAACATGGATATCTTGCCTTGATTGCTCTTTTCCGATCTGTTGATGATACTGTTCTTGTTTCGAAATCCTTTACCGCTGACCTCAAAGAGCATATCAATTCACTTATTATTTCAAAGAATGGACGTAGACCATTTTTATATCTTTTATTAGGATTGTCACCACGTTATTTCACACCAGCTATTATTAAGAAGTTTCAACAGCTTGATGAGCTTAAACAAGCCACTTCTAAGAAAGATGATGAAACTAGAAGGCTTGAATTATTGAAAGCATTTTCTCCAATTCTTTTTGAAGCTATCACTAACGACACACGAGCTATCCTGAAAGAATCTCTTGGATCTCAATTTGTTGCTGAAGCACTTTTATACGGAATTGGAGAAGAGGACCGCCAGAAAGCTCTTGAATCAGTTGCTAATGCCTTTGGTGACTCTTCACCTGACTCCGATAATGCCACTCATCTCATCCACGAACCATTCTCGACTCGCTTATTACGTACTTTAGTTCAGGATGGACATTGGGATGCCAAAGAGAAGAAGACAAATGTTGTGTCATCTCCCACAAATTTCAAGAGCCTTCTCCTCTCCAAAGTTCTTGAGTTCCCAGTCGAATGGGCTACGGGAGATGGATCGTTTGTAGTTGTCTCTCTTGTTGAGAACCTTGACACAGCTGACAAAGCCACACTTGTGAAAGCACTTAAAAAAGACAAAAAAGCAATCGTTGCATCCTCCAAAGAAAACAAAGGAGCTAAATTATTAGTTGAGCATTTGTAATTTATAGACACCCAGTATTTTTACTATATCTTGCCTCCGGCGGCTGGGCTCCGCCCAGACCCGTTGCTCCGCTCCGCAGAGAGGTGTACAAGTTAATGAGCGCAGCTAGCAACGAGTATGGGCAGAGCCCGGCCGCCGGAGGCAGAAATGAGAAGCGAGTATAATAAAATAAAGGGGTCATTATTAGTTCTGGCTTGCTTGGCCTTGTTAGACAGATATACATATATATATATATAGAAATCGTAAACCTCGTATCACATAGGATGGGTGGGAATGGCGGTCATTAAACGGAGAAGGAGGAGGAGAGAAGGAGGATAGAAGGAGGATAGAAGAAGGAAGGATTAAAATTGGTTCATATCAACATTAGTATATTGGCCATAATCTTCATAAATTGCAGCTTCTTCAGTAGAAGCAGCCACTTGCTCTGTATTAGCATACGCTGTCTCATCATATGTCGCGTATGCTACAGACGCATTATTAGGTCCATTGGGCTCACTAACTGCGCCACCGGTAACAGCATGCCCAGATTCTTCCATCTTAATACCTGTAGAACTAGAAGCAGGGTTGTGAAGATGATGATTGCTCTCAACAGAATCGGGATCTGTATTAAGCATCCCTGTCACATTCCCATCAGGTCCAACAGACGATGGATTATCCATTACAATACCAGTAGCACTATCCATATCATCATCATCTTCATCTTCAAGGCCCACACTGGCGCTACTACCTCCTCCATTTCCACCACCGCGACTGGATCCAACTCCACCAGAGGTATTTGCTCCTCCAGAGGGTTTACGGTCCCCATCGCGCTCTTGTTTCATGACTTGAAATTCTCGATATTTGGCAAGGTAGATTTTTAAAACTTCTGCGTAATTTTCAAATCCAAGTGATGTCATGGCAAAGAGAATATCTTCTCCATTTACAGTTTTACGCTTTTCAGCACTACATTTTTCCGAAGCTTCCGAAGTGATAAATGAAACAAATTCAGATACACATTCTTGAACACATTCTTTTGCTTCTTTAGATACTTTGGCAGATTCAGGTAACGCATTTTTCATAATTCGTGAAACATTTGCTATTGGGAGCCATTTATCTTGTTCACGGAGTTCAAAATTTTTTGAACTATCAGGAGGTGATTTATCCATAGTACAGGGATTACGAATTATAAGTACAAGTAAAGGTATAAGTGAAGGTACAAGTGAAGGAGTCGTATGAATTAGTCGTTCTACAGAGTCGAAAAGTATCAACGGAATTGATGATTCTAGATTAGACAGTATAGTATTTATCCAAAATCCGGCTTTTTCTATAGGCTTCAGATAATGTAATCTAGGGGCAACAAATAAGGAAATCTCTTAATAAATATGAAATATTCAAAAATTAAATTAGCTATCAAAGCTAATCGTCACTCGAGTAGGCACGATATTTATAAATTCTTATCTCGGATAAGAAACCCTTACCGTGTTGATATCGTAATAACGAATTTTGTCTCAACAATATGAACCGATAACCAGCACTCTTTACACGCTTTCTGAGAAGGATTCGAGTTTACTAATCACAAGAATCAGATTCTCGATACTTTAAATTTTTGAGATTGTCAAAGAGTAATTATCTCTTTGAAAAGTTGATGAGATGATGAGCTGAGTGGGGTGAAGAATGGTTCTGAGAACGTGCTTTTCATAACTTATCACGTGAGAGAAGGGATATTAGGGTAGGGGTTGGTGTGGAAGTATGTAAGACTCTTTTATAGAGAGGTACAGAGGAGGTGATTCACTGAAAAGCGGGCTTCTTGATGTTGGCAATTCTAAATGTCAAATATAATCGCTTTCTGAATCGTAGATATGGATTCTATGCTCCCTCTCGCTTAATTTAGCCATTTATTATTTGAATAAGGTTGGTAGCGATAACCGTCGTGAGCGACTGGCATAACGATCTTACTCCTGCTTATCAGAAGCAGTAAGCACAGTTTCATCATATGTATAGTAGTTGGGATTATTATAATTCTGTTAAAAAATTCATAAACATTATAGACTTTAATTGGGTTTTTAAGGATGATGTCTATAAATTTAAATGAATATTTAGCTTTGAGCTTCGTATGAAGTTATTACTATAAAGGGGGATGATCAGCTCTGCGATGATCAAAACCAAACCACTATCTAAACGCCTAATCTCCCAAATCAGGTATTTCACTGTTTATAGATAAAATTGACGTCAGCCTTGCTGAATAACAACATCTATCGTACTGATCCGAGCCATCGTACTATCTCTCCATCTCATCTCTCATGGCCAAAACTACTGTCTTCTATCATGAAAGTGACGATCAAAGAATGGAATGCTGTCGCTTTATGGAAGTGGGATATGGCAGATGACGAGGTCTGTGGGATCTGCCGTGTACAATTTGATGGTACCTGTCCTACATGTAAATTTCCTGGTGATGATTGTCCATTGAGTAAGTGATCCTATTTTGTTGAGACTGGCTACTGGGCTTGTAGACCTGTTATTACTCTTCATGTAAAAGAATCACAGTGTGACTAACCAATAGTCAATGGTAAATGCCATCATTCGTTTCACCTACACTGCGTAACTAAATGGCTCGAAGTCTCGACTTCGCAAAAATTGTGCCCGATGTGTCGACAAAAGTTCGAAACGACCGATACGACCGTAGAAGAAGAGGAGCTTGCGACGACGGCAGCTTAGAAGTATAAGTTATAAATATTTTCTCATATTACATATACTCCGCGCAGCGGAGCAACGGGTCCGGGCAGAGCCCGGCCGCCGGAGGCATATACCCGCCTAATAGTAGTTTCGTGAGGCAGTTTGGGCATTGGAGGGGACGGTAGTTGTGGAGTTGGAGATAGTGGATAGGGGTGGGACCCATGGGGTAGTGGCCGATATAACTTGACGGCCAGAAGGGCGGTTGGATTCGAGTTCTGAAGGTTTGGGGATTTTTTGGAATGTGTAGTTGTTGTTTTCGGTACTGTAGGAGTGGAGAATAGGAAGAATAGTTTGTTTGAGAAGATCTTGTGAGTATTGAATAGTTCCTGGTTTTGATGAGGAGACGACGGCTTTTTTTAGTTTACTATTTCCGCCAAGAAGGTCTACAGCAAGCGTGAGATGACCAATTGCTTGCCCAGTCTGACCATTTTGAGCTTGATCAATGGCGGTATATTTGTGAGTAGCAGCAATGCAGAGTTTACGAGCATCAACAAGCCAGCCTAAGAGGGTTTCCGAGGAAGAACTTAGGGATAAGCCAGAGGAGGAGTGAGAGCTTGAGGATGAGTTATTAGATGAACTGAAGTGGCTCATTGCAGATTTAACTTTCGATTTTGTGGAGGAAGTAGAGGGCGAGAGGTTATGACCAGGATCTGAAGATGGAGGGGGGGAGGTATAGGAAGAATTGGAGCTACTGATTAAGTGAGAAGCAGAACCAAATCTATCAGCAGCATAGATAGCTACTCTACTAAGAAGACTGCGAGAGGTTGAAGAAGAAGAGGAGGAGTTAGAAGAGGAGGAATTCGCAGATGAGCCTCCGAATCCACTAGAAATGTCTTCTAATTCCCTTTCTAAGTCTTTGTAGATAATTAGTAGGTGTAATGAGCCTCCGATCAATGTTTGAAGCCCTGTTATGAATCCGGTTTGATTTTGTAATTCTGCTGGTAGAGGTTGACCATGGGTATTTGAGTCTGCTGCTAGGTACCAAAGAATTGATTGGGCTTTGATAAGATGTGCAGTAGCCAGTTTCCATTTTTTATCTTTATCCTGGGATGCTCCAGAAGTGGTAGACTTATTCGAAGTCAAAGTCACAACTGATTCAGCTAGCATCATCAAAGCCAATGAGTAAGTCAAAAGTATCATTCTTTTTTCGAACTCGAGGGACCTCAATTCCATTTTTGGAGCTTCACCAACCATTGATCGAGAATTTGTTGTTCTAGGAAGTCTCCACGATACCACTGGAGTCATCTCGAGGTTGAAATGATTTTGGTTTTCTTCGGAAATGATTGTGAATAAATCTGGTAGGTAATCTTCGATTGCCTAAGTCACATTAGTCGTTAGTATTTCTGCCGACGCTCTAATTTATATCACTTGTAACTGAGGATATAGATATGAGCTGTACTATTTGTTCAGGTTACGAGTATCGTAGATCAATGTATGTCGCACTTACTTTGACAACCTCCAGATAGTCGGGGAAATCTGCTCTTTTGGCTCGTTTTAGAGTGTCTCGCACAAGAGCTCTCGAAGAATCAGCATTCAAAACAACTTGATGGTATCGCTGAGATGATACATGCTGTGCAAGGGTAAGGTTCCCCGTAGTAGGAAGGACGAATGGAAAAACAACTGACATATTCTGACTTCTTTCGCTTGGTTGAATAACTGATGAAGTGGTGAAGTATGGTGTGAGGGCGATGGGTGTACGGCAGTATGCAGCTGATCTGATAAGATAAGGGAAGGGGATCTGCCGGAGAATGGAGAGCTTGTGAGGAGAGAGTAGCACCACCGGGGAAAGAAGCTGAATTTCGGATATTGTGCAGAGAAGCTACTGTCTCGTATCTGATCAAAACTTCAGGTTAGAACGAAATAGGATGGGAAGAAAATCCGCAATGTATAGCAGCAATAATGGTCTGGTTCGCAGCATAACTGCGAAGTGGTGTAGACGAAGCTATGAGATCACTTAACGTAGGTAAATACGTATATATGTCATACATAAATAATCCTATGCGGTCCAACTGTCCGTCAATTCAGTATTGTAGAGTGAGGAGGACTGTTTATGAGAGGTTTGGAAAGGTTGAGAGTTTGTCTGAGAATATTTTTACTTGGCTGGGCTTTATAATTGAAAGCTTTCGAGTTACGAGGATTAGAGTAAAGAAAGCCAAAACCAAAGCCGAAAGCCTACGCCAGTATGTCATTAGTTGGAGAAGGAGGAGTGACAGATAGTGGAGACGTTGATGATGGCCCTTATAAAAGGATTCCTCTAGTAGCTAGTGATTTGATTGTTGATTCTGATAATCGAAAAGCTGTTGTTACTTGTATAGAAAGCTGGGGTAAGTTCGTTGGACAATTGAAGACTATCATGGTAATCGACAGGACTAAATCTAACAACTTTATAGGTTCCAGTATCTACATTGGAACGGCATCTGGTGAAATTTTGCATTTCTTTAGTACTGGCATTGAAAGTGATCCATATATTATTGCATCTAAACAGAGAACCCATGCTAAAAAGAGAAAACCTGTATCTCAAATTATTGTTTTGCCAGCTATATCCAGAGCTTTAGTGTTAAGTCAATCAACTACGTCTGTTTTTACACTACCCGAATTTGCTCCTTGTAGTAACGTTGGGTCAATGCGTGAAGTAAATGGCTTATCAAGAGATATTGATGATAAGGAAGTTTTAAACGAAATAGGAAGTAATGAATACGCTGAAGTGACTGTTTTTTCAAAATCTGCAATTCGATTTGTGAGAGTTTTTGGTGATAGTTTAAAATTGGCTGGAAATATTGATTATAGAGGGGTTTTAGTAGGAGTTAGAAGGTCATCATATGCATTAGTAGCTAATAACGAATCATATGATTTAATAGACTTACAGAATGTTAGGAAGATTCCATTATTTCCTATAGGCACTATGGGAGGAGATGAGGGGGGTAGGGATAATGAGTTAGGAGAAACTATTACGGAAGAATCTGTTCCTGAAGCTGTTCCTGAAGCTGCTCCTGAAGCTGTTCCTGAAGCTGTTCCTGAAACTCTTCCTGAAGCTGTTCCAGGAGCCGTTTCAGAACAAGCTACTCCTGAAGCTGGGACAGTACCGGTAGAAGTAGCAGAAGCATTGAAGATCGTAGGACATGAGGAAGGAAATTTAGACACTGATCCAACCGGGGTGCCAGAAGAATATAAATCAACGACTACATCTGGAGCGGCGTTATTAGAAGAGGTCCCAGAAGAAAGCACTCGAATAGATGCTTCTGAAGAAGCTCGCGAAGCTACCATGAAACTGGAACCTGCAAAACCAACGCATGAAGAAGATATTCCAGCTGAACCTCCTGTTGAATCCCCTTTGGATGCTCCTGAGAAAGCTGCAGTAGTGGAAGGTTCGGCCGTAGAAAATCCAGAAGATTCCCAATCACACACCCTAGTAATTTCTAGACCTAGCATTAGTCCTGAAAGAACACCTCAACCAATAGAACCCGTCTTAGTACCTTCGGCCCTCGCACCAACCACTTCTATCCCTTCAATAATATCTGCTACATCTGTCGACAGTTCAACGGATCTTAAGACCAGTAGTAGTCCTCAATCTACAACATCCGCAACGTTTCCTCTAGCTGAAGGACAACCGCTTACTCCTACTGCTGCCACCACTAAACCCAAAAAACAAATCTCCACCCCAGTGAAACCAATAATTCTACCAGTTTCTACTGAAGAATTTCTCGTCACAAGTGGAACATCAGCAAATGATAAAGCTATGGGATTAGTAGTAAATGTTGATGGAGAAATATCTCGTGGTACTATCGCGTGGCCGAAATATCCATCCTCCGTTGCTATCGACTACCCATTTGTCGCTGCAGTTATCGATAATCAAATCCAATTACATTCATTGCATGACCAAAGATTAATGCAGACAGTTGAATTTCCTTCCAAGCCACTAATAACCACTGTATTATCTTCATATTCAACGCCGTATACCCCTTTGGTGGATAAAATCTCGTTGAAGCCTCTAATTGTAGCTGATTTCAATTCCCCTAAAGTACAGAAAAGAATTGTTCAAGAGCGAGATGCTGCGACCAAAATTTCTATTTGTTCTTCTCCTTTATTCGCATATACAGTAGAGAATGGTGTTGAATGTCTTATTCCTGCTCCACGATTCATTAACCTTGAAAAGTTGGTCCTCCTTCACGGTAGAATTGATGATGTTTATGATGAAATGGAACGAATGGACTTTTCAACCGAATTAGCTGTCACTCAACTTCAATATTTAAACTTGCTAATCGGATTGTATTATCTGAAACATGCTCATAACAATTCTGGACAGTTTGATAGTGTTACAAACTCCTGGTTAACCGCTTCACTTGATCCACGCATAATAGTTTTCGTTTTCGATAAAGAAAACGTGAAAGGAGAGATTTGGGTTTTCAATGGAGTAAAGTCCTTAATTGATAACTTGCAAAAAGAATATATATCTGCAATATCTCGATTGTCAGATATAACCATTTTATTCCTTACAAAATTCTACAAGGAGTGGTTTAAGAAACGAGAAATGGCTAGTTTAGGATTGTCGAATAAGGAAGATGTGTTTAAGTCTCTCGAACTATCCTATTTATCGTTATTAATAAAATGTGAAGGGAAGAAGAAAGTTCCCCCCGCTGATATTTATTACGCTATTGATAATGAAATTATCTCTGCAACAACCGAATCAATTCAACTTCTAAAAGAGCACAAGAAATTCATTTATCTCTCACATCTATTCAACAAACTGAACATGCCATCTGAGTTATTATCTTGTTGGAAACAACTGTTACTCGAAACAAGCCCTTCTTTCCCTAATGGTGAAGAAACAATGGCCAATTATCTCATCAACCAGTGTGAAGATGAACAGCTTGTATGGGAATATGGAGCATGGCTTGTACAAACATATCCTAGAACGGGCATTAAAGTATTTACAAGTCCAGATCTAAAAGTTAAGATCGATGAATCTCAAGTAGTCGACGTTCTTAAATCCATGAATAATGATGAAGCGTGGAGACAGTATCTAAAATACCTCGTTTATGATAAAAAGAGAACCCTTTTTGCCGCCGACTTAGCTGCAGTTATGATGGATGATATTATAGATAGACTTCGAACAAACAATGAAGTGAGAAAATCTGTTCTTGACAATTACAATGCTTATCGGTCCCTTCCTGTTCCAAAAATAAGCTATATTCAGTATTTACAAACTAGACTAAGCAATGTTCATGATCATCATCCTCATAAGAACAAAAAAAAATCCTCCTCAGCACCCCATATTCATGACGAAGACATAGTGAAACTTCGTTTGGAATTAATGAAACTCCTTGATTCAACTGAAGATTTTGACCCAACTAGTCTTATGCATATCAGTGTAGATGAACCGGATACCCTTCTTATCGAACAATGTGTTGTGTTCGGTCGATTGGGAATTCATGAACAATGTCTTGACATTCTCTGTACTCGTCTCGCTGACTATAAGACAGCTATCGACTATTGCATCTATGGAAGAATCCCACTTTCTACCACCACTCTTGTACCATTAGATGTAGAGATTCAAAAGGATCTCTTTCGACAACTTCTTTTACGATTTCTTAAAATCCCCGAGTCCCCAACACGAATTACCTATACTCGTATTCTCCTTGAGCAGTGGGGCAATCGTCTTGATATTTCTGTCGTTCTATCTCATCTCCCTGATTCATGGCCTACAGAAGTGGTTAGTGGCTATCTATCTCAATATTTTAAAAGAACAATGGCGGAGCAAAACATGACTTCCATTACCCGATCCCTTGCCCGGTCAGAAAACTTATTTATATCCAAACAGCTTCAAGAACTGAACTCCAGCATTGCATCAACCACAAAATCTGATATTTAGATTAACTATTTCTAATAAAACCTATCTTCCGTTTCTGCCTCCGGTAGCAATAGCCCAACATACCTTCTGCTCGATTCGTAATTGAATGCAGTCGCCAGGGACTTAGACGGTCATCGCCGAAAATGACAAAGTTAAATGTGACTCGCTTACGGAGTTGGACTGTGCCCATCACCGAAGTAATCATAGTAAATGGCCAGGGGACTGATACAGATGGGTCATTAGATATCTTCTAAGTATAAAAACAAAAGGGTTTAACCTTCAAGGACTTTTTGAGTAGCAAAGAGTTTAGGTACAACAGTAGCTCCGAATTCTTCGATTTGAGTGCAGTATTGATTGATTTGAGCAGAAATAAGGAGATTGTCTAAACGAGATGGCTCTTCTGGTAGTTTGAAAAGAAGCTTCCATTCATCAGTGGGCAATAAAGGTTTACCTTGTTGCTCTAAGGCATTATTATCAGCTTTACGCTTTTGCTGCCATTGTTGAATCTTAATTTTCTCACGTGAAAGTTGTCTTTGATAATAATTATAATTACCTTGATCATAATGGAATTCATCAACAGAATCAAAGATTCCTTCAATATTAGACTCTAAAAATTGATCAATAGAAATAGCCAAATCATCATAATCCTTAACATTGTCAGAAACTTCCTTGGCATTATGCAAATAGAGAGTGACAAGATGAGAATTTTTAATATCAATAGGTAATTCTTGGAAAATATTAGAATAAGAAAGGTCATTTTTGACCAAATTTTCAGTAGTAAATTTACCATCCTTTTTAGCACCCAAATAGCTAGCACTTAATCTATAAGCACGTAAAGCAAGTCCTGCTTGATTTGATTTACTGGTATCATAAACCAATACAATAGCATCAGGGTTCTCAGCTTGATAAGCCAACATAGTATCAATAATATGTTGATTGTAAAATCTACCCAAATTTCCACTAATATACCAACCAATAGAATTAGAATCAACGTTAACTTCTTTGAGATGCTCAATAACATCAGTTTGATATTTAATAATTGCCTTTGACCTTAAACCAGATCCATCATTATCAGTAGCAGATGAAGGGAATGCAAATGAATGAGTAACAGAAACGGCTCCTTCAACATCATTTTCAAGTCCTAAAAGTTGACCAGAAGCTTGGCCTGGGAATTGATCTGATGAATGCTTAACAATTTTGAGCACGACGCTAGCGTCAACTTGGACTTTAGTAGTAGTTGATGGCTCTACAATAGCAGCTGAAACACGTCTGAAGAAGGGAGTTAGCAGGGGTGTGGGGAGCCACGATAGTTATGATATCTACGGCGAGTACAGATATAAAATATCTACTTACGACTTGGACATTTCGGTTCGGTTTGATGACTTGAAATCAGAATCTTTCTTCCTCTCTGTTTACGTGTGGAAGTTTTGACTATCAAATTCAATTTTTCACGGTGCGGCGCTATAAGATACGGTACAGTACCAACTTGATAGATTTGGGTATCACCCGAACCCTTAATCCTGCGGTAAGATTAAAAGATAAGATAACGACAATTATAAATTTACCACATAGCAAACTAATGATAGTTTAGTACACACATAAATCAGTATGAACGAACAATATGTAGAGACTATATAGACAAAACAAATGAATCTATGAGTGTATCTTAGTGTAATATGGCTTCCATCTACAAGATAGCGTGCAGATCACATGATTACACATCTAGGGTTGGGGTTGAAAAATTTCAGATCGAACATACAAATTAGAGTCATCTTCACCTTCTAATCACGGAGAAAGATAACAGAATAAGAGAAAGCGTCATTCCATTTTCTTTTTCATATTTTATAAAAAAGTAGAAAGAAAAGATATAGAAGGAAAGAAAAACAATGTCTGATCCTATTGTTGATGGAACAGCTGAACAGCTCCAAAAGACTTATTTAGATGAGGAAACTGGTGAACAAGTCTCCAAGACTGAATTGAAGAAGCGTCAAAAGGCTAGAGATTTAGCCAAGAAGAGAGCCGAAAAGGCTGCTGCTGCTGCCGAAAAAGCTTCCGCAACTGGAGAATCCAATAAGCAAAAATCTAAGCGTGATGATGATATCAACCCTAATCAATATTTTGAAATCCGTTCATCCCAAATAAAGGCCTTAAAGGAAACCAAGACTCCTAATCCTTATCCTCATAAGTTCCATGTTGATATTAAGATTAATGATTTTGTTGCCAAGTATGCTCATTTGAAGCGTGGTGAAGAATTGAAGGATATTGAGGTTTCTCTTGCTGGTAGAATTCATGTCAAGCGTGAATCTGGTACTCAATTGAAGTTTTATGTTCTTCATGGTGAAGGTACTCAAGTTCAAGTTGTTGCTCAAGCTGTTGGTGAAGAAACTTTACCAGAAATTCATGATTTACTCCGAAGAGGTGATATTGTTGGTGTCAAGGGTTATCCTTATAGAACTTCTCCCAAGAAGGGAGGTGAAGGTGAAGTTTCCGTTTTCGTTAAGGAAATCACTTTGTTAACCCCATCATTACGTATGCTACCAACTGAACATTATGGATTCAAGGATTTAGAAGCTAGATATCGTCAAAGATTCCTTGATTTAATTATCAATAATTCTACTAGAGATAAGTTCATTACTCGTTCTAAGATCATTTCTTATATTCGTAGATTTTTTGATTCTAGAGATTTCGTTGAAGTTGAAACTCCAATGATGAATCAAATTGCTGGCGGTGCTACTGCTAAGCCATTCATCACTCATCATAATGATCTTAATATGGATCTTTTCTTACGTATTGCACCTGAACTTTACCTTAAGGAACTTGTAGTTGGTGGTCTTGAAAGAGTTTATGAAATTGGTCGTCAATTCCGTAATGAAGGTATTGATTTGACTCACAACCCCGAATTTACCACTTGTGAATTCTATCAAGCTTATGCTGATGTCTATGATCTTATGGATACAACTGAACATCTCTTCTCTGAGATGGTTAAAGAGCTCACTGGATCTTATAAGATTGAATACCAACCAAATGGACCAGAAGGTAAGACGTGGGAAATTGACTTCTCTCGTCCTTGGAAGAGATTAGATATGATTGAGACTTTAGAAGAAAAGCTTAATGTTAAGTTCCCTCCTGGTGATCAATTACACACTGATGAAACCAATAAATTCCTTCGTGATATTCTTGCAAAGGCTGGATTAGAGTGCTCTCCCCCACTCACCAATGCCCGTATGCTTGATAAGCTCGTTGGTGAATACCTTGAAGAGACTTGTATCAACCCTACTTTCATTTTTGGTCATCCTCAAATGATGTCTCCATTAGCCAAATATCATCGTTCCAGAGCCGGATTATGTGAGCGTTTTGAAGTTTTCGTAGGTACCAAGGAGATTGCTAATGCTTATACTGAGTTGAATGATCCATTTGATCAACGTGATCGTTTCGCTGAGCAAGCTCGTCAAAAGGATCAAGGTGATGATGAAGCACAACTTATTGATGAGACTTTCTGTCAAGCTTTAGAATATGGTTTACCTCCTACTGGAGGTTGGGGTTGTGGTATTGATCGTATTGCCATGTTCTTGACCAATTCTAATTCTATCAAGGAAGTTCTTCTCTTCCCTGCTATGAAGCCTGAAATCAACAACTAGAGTTTTCTGTAGTTTTAATAATAAATTCGCCATGATTGCTTTCTTATTACTTTACTTCAACCTGGCTGCCGGACTCTTCCCAGACCAGGGGTTCGTTCTCTTCGCGGTGAATATAGAGCTTCTTTCATCCTCCGTGCGACTGACATATATTCGAGTCTGATCTGAGACCAGCTCACTCGAGCTTACCGAACTAACTAAACAGATGCAATAATAAATAGGCTGGGGTTCAATTAAGTCCTTTTAATGAGGCCTCTACGCTTCAATTCTATGGCTGTTTTATATGGTGGAGCAGTCGGACTTTGAACTGGGTCAAGACTAACACGATCTATCGATTTATCCAGCGTGTAGGTGGCATCCGAATCATATTCACTCAGATCCCCACATGCTACAAAGGGCGCTACAACTCTCTCCTCCTTTTCATAATCTCCCTCTAAATCAACAATCAAAGGGCGCTCGATGCCCATTTTCTCGAAATATTCCTCAGTAGAAAATACGCCTTCGGTGATACTAGGAACCCACCCTGGTCTAGGCTTATACCCCTGACAAACTATAAAAGCTTCTAAAGAAGAACCTCGTGACGACCGTGGTTTGGCACAAGTGACTTTTTCAAACAACAGCCCCAACTGAAAATACATCAGATCAATATCTCTTCCCCGGAAAATTTTAGCTACGAAAGCTCCGCCAGGACGCAACAACGCCGTAGCTAACTGTAATGCAGACAAAATCAGCTGAGCTTGAATATACTCATCAAGATCATGCAATCCAGTAACATCAGGGGCCCCATCAGAACATACAAAATCAGCTGGCTCTCCACCAAAAATGTCTAAAATTCTCGACAGTGTCTTTGGATGGGTGATATCTGCCTGGATGGAGGTGACGCCTTTGATTGGGGCCATAGGCTGAAGATCTACTGCTACGATCTTCGCAGAATCCTCTGGTAAAGATCTTGACAGGACCTGCGACCATGATCCAGGAGCAGCACATAAATCCACCACTCGATTAAGCCCTTTGAGAAGGTGGAATTGCGAATCCAATTGTAATAATTTAAACGCCGATCTGGCTCTCCATCCCTCCTCCTTAGCTTTTCTATAATACAGATCTCTTTTATCTTTACTACTTTTACCCATATTTAACTTTAACAAGAGTTTAATACTTCAGCAGATCAAATAAAACTCCAATACAGGACTGAACTTAAATTTTCCAAGCCGTTTTGAATGCGGCAATATTATGCAGGGTCCAGCTCAGGGGTATTTGTCATCCCCTTCATGTTTGTTTCAACTATAACTCTGAATAGTCGGGAGCCTATAAGCAGTTTGAGAAATAAGTATAGGCGGACATTTTTTCAGCAAAAAGGTCATAATAATAACCAACTAAATATGTTCATTATAAAATGACATTTTATTAATTGAATTCCTGTATAGTCGCTTCTGCTCTATACTATACATCATAGCAAACTCGCCCGCAGACGATCGCAGAGCTTATGATATATCTGTTGGAAACTTTTGCCAAATTGCAATTTCTTTGTTAGCTTTGTTTCTCGTTTCCCGTTCTTATCCTACTCTGCCTTCCTCCTCTGTCCTAGCCGTCCCTACATCCTGCTCTGTGATGTCCTCTACCTTCGGGACTGGTCCGCAACCTTTCCCACTCGTGGTCTTTATCCTCAACACATTGAATAAGCTCTTCTTGGGTGATAATGGTAAAATTCTGTCTCGTCGCCATCTCCATCAAGCAGGGATATCTCAGGAATTGTCAAATGTCGGACAAGGTCATGAGCAACCAATGCATTGCCCTCACCCTTATAATTCAAATTGATTTTAACCGTAGCATGGTCAATCAAGCCCCCGAAATCTACTGGGGGACTAGTGTTGAGTGCATGATGACGAGTAGAAGCCAACTTGTCAAGATGATCCTCAAGTAGCATTACCGAATGACCGAAACAAGTCGACTATACACAATAGCCAGCGGATTCTCATATATCATCTTAACAATAATAGTAACGCCAACGAGGTCGCCGACTTCATTCGTCAAATCAAACCACAGCTTAGCCTTCTCGCCTAAGGAGCTATCTGTCAGAGCATTCCCGATATCCAGAATTATATTGGGAATATCTGAAATGTTATCTCCACGATTTCTGCGAATTCTAGAGACTTATGCACCGTCATTTCTCATTCCTACTAGAAGTCCCGAGCTCGGATTTCTTGTTCCACCTTGAAGGCTTGAGCCTTCGTGAAGATAGTGAACACCGGGAAATTGTATGTTAAGTGACTGACAAATGAGATAAGAAATATCACCAGCGAGCCGGTCACGAGCTGGATATGCCGTACGGAATAATAAGTATCCTGGGAAAAACTCAAAGGCGGCTTTAATGCCAAGTTTCTCGATATAATCTAGAATGTGCTTCATGCAGTTACTTTTACACTGAATGGCAATAAAATCAACTGGGGTAGGAGATACAGGTCTTCCGCAATGTTGATTAATCTTTTGGCTACATTTTCAGGAGTCTCAAAAGAAGATTGATAAAGAATCTCCTTTTTGGGAGAAGATCTAAGGACCGGAGGAAGCATGTTTACATTAATGAAGTAACAAGGAGACTCACCCTAAATTTATATTCTTCGTTGATAATTAAATTTCGTTTAAAACATGAAATGATATCAGGTATTCTGATAGCGCCCATAATGCAGGACAAAGAGTACTATTCACGATGAACTTTAAAGGGTCACACCGAAGGAAGTTATAACGCAGCAGTAATTTATGTGTAGCAAGTATGAAATAATAGCCCATAAATGATAACAGCGCAAAAATGTTTAAGTGTTAGTAGGCCCCCAAATGTCTGTGAGGATTGATTCGACTTCAGTGTTCGTATTTTGCTGTCTTAAGATTTGTCAATTTTAAACAATCAGTAGGTAAAATGATAAAACGCATCCATATTACTACCCTCCTTATATATAGCAAAAGGAAGAAATTACATTTAATAGTCTAATTTAGAATTTTTAAGTGCATAGTATAGTCATACCCACCTACCCTGTCGTTAGAGTCTACAAAACTAACTAGACAATTAAGTCATCTAAAAACTTTAAAAACTTGGAAAATACTTGATTTCCGGTGGCAAACCCACTTTCCTTTTAAAATTACTTCTTTGACCGCTTATTTGTATTCTTCTTGCAGCTGTTTTGCTTATCCAGTTGCAGTAGGCCGCCAGTATGCGTCGACTGTTTACCTTTTTATTATTCGAACTCTTAAATCTCCACTTTCAAACTCAATTTTCTATAACTCCCCTAGTTGGTTACTTCCATGATATCTTTGACCTCAAGTACATTTTATGCTCATGCTTCAAATTTTAAGATAACATTCCCAATTTTCGCTAATTCCAAAAAAGTTTCAAATGAGTCAGTTGCATTTTTATTCCTTCTCATTTATTTTGCCCTGTTTCTCCGTTGGTCCCAGCTTTTCTCCCGGTCTTCTCCTTATTCTAACTTTTACCACATTTCGGCTGATTTCCTTCAATGGCCGTTATCCGATATCCTGACGACCCCCATTAACCGAAATTATCAATCAACTGAATGGACGTGACAGAGGTATTCTGTGGATCAAGCAGAGAAATTGTGTTTAACTATCTAAAGTTGCCATCTTGATTAGCTCTTATGTATGGTTATTGGGAGTGTATATTTTTTGTTCTTTTACTATAATTTTTTTCTCCGAGGCACAGAAAGATGACAGGCAATGAGTGTTGAGTGCCATGATCTCATTCAAGTTGTGCAAAACTCCAGGCACAGCAATCTGAACTTTAAGACGGTCGCATTTGTAACTGTTATTACTCAGTCGTAACTTATATAGATTTACATATGAAAAATAGAGTTTTATTAACACAACTAAACAACTTATTCGTTAATAGGTTGCTAAGTGGCAAAAGTTTAATTCGATTGAAATATTCGTAGTTGCCAATAAACTGAGGGGTGGCTATGGGGCGACTACAGATTCATACTAAAGGTGAGTCGACAACTCCATCGAAATCTGGTTGCTAATTTATCAACTTGGATCCTAGCTAGCTATATCTCACCCTGAGATCAAATGGAAACGCAGGATAGGTTGCCCACAAAAATAGCAATAATTTCTGAGATATCACAGAATAATTTGACGAGATTCAAATTTAAATAACATTATGTTAAACACTGGGCTTGTTTAATATCAATGTATCACATATGTTAAAAAATCTTAACTAATTATGGCCGTATTTAAGGATGATTGGGAACATCGAAGAAAGGGAGAAAAGACCGGCAGATCAGAGAGAAAATAAGTAATAAAGATGTCTGAGATGTCAAATATTATGCCAACCCGTCTATGTATTTGTCTCTTTACTAGAATTAGTTGATTAGAGATGAAGTAAAGTTACGCAGACAATCCCTTAGGGAGAGAAATTAATAAATTGATTTCGGAATTTCAGGGGTAGAAATAGACAGGATAGTGAGATATGCCAGAGCGTTACACCTGTTCCTATTTGTTACAGGGTCGACTCTATAGGGTGTTGGAAGTGGGATCATGAGCGAGGTCATGAATTTTCCTACCAGGGTGGCATGGAGCCTTCTTATTAAAAATAAATTTCTATTGACGCTTGTTGAACGCGCCGTCACAATGCATATACATGTAATATATAAATAACTGGTTGAACATAACCAAAAACAAATAAGATCTAGGCCATTTCTTTACAAAAATAGCATGAGAGAAATTATTCGAGTGTCTCCACAGGATCACATGAACAGAACAGATTCAGATCTCCATAAGTATCGTCAACTCGAGTGACAGTGGGCCAGAATTTGGCTTCACGAAGGTAAGGAAGTGGATAGGCTGCCTGTTCACGAGTATATGGTCTATCCCAATCAGCTCTGAGAAGATCGTGTTGTGGGTGAGGAGCATTCTTAAGAACATTGTTTTCCTTAGGTGAACGACCCTCTTCTATGTCGGCAATTTCCTTACGAATAGAGATAAGAGCATCACAGAAGCGATCTAACTCAGCAATAGATTCACTCTCGGTAGGTTCAATCATGAGGGTGTTGGGAACAGGCCAAGACATGGTAGGAGCATGGAATCCATAATCTTGAAGTCTTTTAGCAACATCAATAGCTTCAATACCACTAGTTGCTTTGAATCCTCTTAAATCAACGATAAATTCATGAGCACAACGTCCTTTAGAGTTGGTAAAAGCAACTGGATAGTGCTCACCAACGCGGGCCTTCATGTAATTGGCATTAAGAAGAGCTAGTTCAGTTGCCTTTTTAAGACCAGTTGCTCCCATTAACTTAATGTAAGCCCAAGAAATAGGTAAAATACTGGCTGATCCATATGGAGCAGCTGAAACAGAATCAACAGCACGTCCATCGGAGCTGGCAGAAGTAACAGCCACTATAGCATGACTAGGAAGGAATGGTTGAAGATGGGATTTAACACAAATAGGACCAACACCTGGACCACCACCACCATGAGGAATACAGAAAGTCTTGTGCAAGTTCAAATGGCATACATCAGCACCAATCTCACCAGGTGAGGTTAGACCAATTTGAGCGTTCATATTGGCACCATCCATATAAACTTGACCACCATAAGAGTGGACAATTTCAATGGCTTTCTTCACGCCAGGCTCAAATACACCATAAGTGGATGGATAGGTGATCATAGTAGCAGCAAGCTTTTCTTTGTACTTTTCAGCCTTTGCTTTAAGATCCTCAAGATCCAACTCACCCTCATTAGAACATTTAATAGATACTACCTTGAAACCAGCCATAGCAGCAGAAGCAGGATTGGTACCATGGGCAGAAACAGGGATAAGACAGATATCACGATGTCCCTGTCCAATGGAAGCAAGATAGGCACGGATAACTTTAAGGCCAGTAAATTCACCTTGGGCTCCTGAGTTGGGTTGAAGGGAAGTGGCATCGAATCCGGTTATATCAGCAAGATCAGCTTCTAATTCACTGACAAGAGTTTGATAACCTTTAGCTTGGTCGAGAGGAGCAAAGGGGTGAAGTTGACCAAACTCTGGCCAAGTAATAGGTGCCATTTGAACAGTTGCATTGAGTTTCATGGTACAACTTCCAAGAGGAATCATAGAATTAGCAAGGGAGAGATCTTTGGATTGAAGGTTATGAATATATCGAAGAAGCTGAGTTTCTGAATGGTGAGAATTGAAAACACTGAATTGAAGGATATGGCCTGATCTGGCAAGATCTTCAGGGACAGTTGAATAAGTGACCTCTTCTGGAGTAACTGATGAGCCATTATTGAAAAGAGAGACCAAATCAGAAATATCCTTGGATGTAACAGTTTCATCAAGTGCAAGAGAAATAGTAGAATCATCAACTTTATAAAGATTAATTTGATATTCTGAAACTGCCTTGGTAAGGAATTCATCAGCAGAAATACCATCTAATCTAACCGTCAATGTATCAAACCAGGTATTATTTACAAGAGAGTGTTTGGAACTTTCAATCTTAGATGCTAAAAAGCTGGTAAGACTATAAACACGATTGGCGATATTCTTTAGTCCCTCAGGTCCATGATAAACTGCATACATGGCAGACATATTAGCAAGGAGTGCTTGTGCAGTGCAAATATTAGAAGTAGCCTTTTCACGACGAATATGTTGTTCACGAGTTTGAAGAGCTAAACGGAAAGCAGGGTTACCTAAACGATCTTTACTACGACCAATAAGACGACCAGGCATTTTACGTTTCTCAGAGTCGGAAACTGCAAAAAATGCAGCATGAGGCCCTCCGTAACCGAATGGAACACCAAATCTTTGAGAATTACCAAAAGAAATATCAGCATTGAAAGTAGATGGAGGTTTCAAAATAGTGAGAGCTAATAAATCAGTAGCAACTGCTAAAGTACCACCTGCTTTATGAATATTATCAGATAATTGTTGATAATATTCCGGAGATTCAATTGAGCCATTAGCACCAGGATATTGAATAAGAGTTCCAAAAGAATTCTTGAAATCACTCTCATCTTTTGGTAAGCCAACAACAATCTCAATACCCAAAGTTTTTGCTCTAGTCTTTAAAACTGAAATGGTTTGACTATGAACATTCTCATCAACATAATAGACCTTACGTTTACCACGAAGAGCGTGGAATCCCATTGCCATTGCTTCAGCACCTGCAGTACCTTCATCCAAAAGAGATGCATTTGCGACAGACATACCAGTTAAATCAGCTACAAGAGTTTGGAAATTCATTAATGACTCTAATCTACCTTGAGCAATTTCTGGTTGATAAGGAGTATAAGAAGTATACCATTCCGGACACTCTAAAACATTCCTTTGAATAACTGGAGGAACAATAGTTCCATAATAACCTCTACCAATAAAAGATCTATAAACTTTATTTTCAGAAGCAATTTCTCTTAAACGGTTTGTAAGTTGAGACTCTGAAAGTCCATTTTGAGGGGAGACTTTCAAAGGTCTTCTAGAGAGAATGCCATCTGGTACAACTGATTCAACGAATGAATCAACTGATTTGTGACCAACTTTAGAAAGTAAAGCTTCGATTGACTTTGGAGAAGAAGATCCATTATGTCTTCTCAAATATGTATCTAAAGGATCTAAAGGGGAATGTTGAGATGAATATTGACGACAAGTAAATCTAACAGTAGCAGTAGCAGAAATTGCCCTTAAACTACTGCTAGCATACTTTCTAGCAACAATTTGTTGTGTAGATTTTAATAAGAATCTCATTTTGAAGTTGAAATTCCCTTAATCACAAGTTAATTTATGAAATTTTCGCGCTCAAAATTTTAACTTCTCGGGAAAGTGGAGATTTTATATTTTTCCACTTATCGGAATTATCGCTTATCAGTTAATGGATGATCCGTGCAAAATTGACCCTGGTCAGTTTGATAAGGAACAATAACAACAAGTTATGCTGATAAAGTTGAAAATTTCTAATCGAAGAAATATAAGAAAGTTAGGTGTAAAAAAATTTCAGGGGCTGTTAATCTTTATATATATAACGTATTTTGACTCCCCCATCCCAACCACTAAAAATTCCTTCTCCCGGCCCAAAGAAAACCCACTGTATCATCTTTTAGCACAGGTCTCGTCATTCTCTGCTTGGCTATCAGGAGATTGTCTTATCACTCCCAACATCTGCATGCAGTCTTTCACTGAGTCAAAAAAATCTTCCTTTTAACACCCTAAACCCCAACTCAGTCCTTAGTACCTGGCAATTCGCTCTCCGATCATCTACCCGATATCACAATAATTATTTCAAGTTTTTAACTACTTATTTTCCCCCTTATTGCCTCCGGCGGCTGGGCCCTGCCCAGCCCCGTTGTTCTCGCTTCGCTCGAATTAAAAATAGCTCCCGCAGTGTGACACCGGCTATCCATCTTTCACATGCCAATGGTAATCGATCAATTTACACGCCTGTGCATTGCATTCATACTTCATACCCGTGTCAAGAACTCTCCACTCTTCCTAGGGTCTTTCTCCGTCAACTCCCGACGGTGGGCCCATGTCGGTCTTTAGTCGGACCCAGGTTCAGATTACCTCGACCCATAATTCATTTGTAGATTTCATTGATATCGAATCATCAGAACCATTGGCTAACTTATTCACACGATGATTCAGTAATTTAACCTTCTCATTTCCCTTACTGCCACTCCTTTCTAATAGTTTCAACATATATCTCTTGTTTAGAATGCATATACTTTCGAGCGTTTACCACTAGGATATCAAGCTCATCAATAAAATTGTACAAAGGCTTCTTAAATTAAATTACATTTAGTTGGTTTATTTTCAAAATACTAAAGCTTCCCCTGAAAATCTCATGCAGCGTCCTGCAGCTTAGTGGTGGGCGAGCTCTCAGTATTGTCTCCGGAGCGAGCTGGCTTCTGCGATTTTTCAAAAAATTACCCGTCTTACTATTCGATGTAAAATGCTATTGAAATTTCATAAGTATTGTAAATAAAATGTTATCAAGATAAGTTTAAGTCGCATTATCAGGATAATCAAGCTCTTGTTCGGAAGGATGTGGCGAATGGTTTCAACCTAAGGATGCCTTACTTATAGAGTATGTTTTAAGCTATTTTAAATCTATGAACAGAAATTATACGTTAAATTTATCATTTAATCCTACTTAGCCTCAAGGATTGGACTCGTCTTGAAACTTTTGAACAGTCTCAATCATGTGGATCTATTAAATGTTCTTATTTGTAATGCAGGTACGAATGCAAGAGAAACGCATACGGTGGCGATCTCTTAACTCTAATCGCATCAGACCGAATGTGAGAGTGATAGAAACTGATTCCTTGGTCTTTTTTTCTATTCAAGCAGATTGCCAGGCTCATTGCAAAGAACATACCCATGTAACATCAATATTGAGTGGTGTCTTGAGCTGTAACGTAAAAGGCTCCAATAGTATCGGGATGAAAATCTCCTGTCCAGGCAGAGCTACTGAGACAGGATATAGGTGCTGTATATGATAAAATAAACGAAGTAGGAGGGGGTTAAGGTTCCTTAAGGTTCCTTTATGGATTCATATACATAATCGTAAATTACATAACACCAGACTCCATTTGGTCAACATGACCCTTTTTTTGCTTGCTTGATTGACTCTGTTGGGGAGCCTGCCATTGTGGGGCACTAGAAGCGGCAGGATTTTGAGATTGTTGATGGCTCTGGTGCCATTGCTCGATTTGTTGTTGGCTATGCTGTTTGCGTTGTTGATAATTTTGAGGTGGACGACGACTCTGTTTCTTTTGTTGTTGTTGTGGTTGCTGCCGTCCTCTCTGCTGTTCTAGTTCCTTTTGTTGCTGTTTATACTGACGTTCATCAACCAACTGGAAATCTCTTCTTTCTCTTTGTTGTTGTATTGCTCGTTTACGAAGAAATGTATCTATCATGGCTGCATTTCGAGTAGAACAAGCATTCATCCAACAAAATATACTTCCCAAAACTGGAAATAATGAAATAATAAAGTCAAGGAGAATATTACCCGACATCTTTCCCTGAATATCTAATGGGACATGTAGTTCATCGGCAAGCGACACGAGTCGATAATGAACTGCATACATGCAGATAGGCCCAATTACTGGGATTAGAGCTGCCAAGGGAGCCGAGCCAACTCCTAATTGTAGCCAAAACCATCCCAAAAAACATTGGTCATGGGTCCAAGCCTTTTTAATGATTTTTTTCCACACATCTTGGTCGTGTTGAGTAAGTCCTGGAGGGGCTTCCTTCTCTCGGTATCACCATTTGATTTTTTTACGAAAAAAGGATCTAAAGAAGCAATGCGTTAGAAATAACATCGAACTTTAACGGAGAAAGAAAGTGCTTACTTCAATATCGCATACCTTTTGTTTCTATAAAGTCGCCTGCTGAATCTTGCCATGCTGTCATGGCATAATCATAGCCAGGAATAGATTCTATATTATTATTTATAGTTTGGATTGTTTGATCCATTATGACTTAGTGATAATTTATTTTTAGCAATGGTGTTATTATAATCGGAAAAGTCGGAAGTAGTGAAGATGCTCATCGAGTAAAGATAACAGCCGCAAAAGTTCAATGCGGCGTTTTAAAATATTGGTTGATGGCAGTGCTGCTTGTATTGAACAAATCAGGAAGAATCTTCATAATAATGAAGGGAACTCTGTATAGTGTCGTATAATTGAGTATATGGATAAGATTTACGACGTCGAGTTTAAAGTAAGTCAAAACGAAATTCGTTAGACTAGCCATCTTACCCTAATCACTATCTCAAGAGATCGGCAGGGGGAATGTCGCCTAGAGATATATTAACATATGCTATTTCCGTCTCAGGTTGGCTACTGATTCTGAAAGTCAGATTAACGAGGGAAGCGAGCTATGGGTAACCAAAGCCCAGACGCTGGAGGCAAAGAAAAAGTATTTCTCATAACATATATATAAATAGATTAAGCCTTACGTCTAACATCGTTAACATACCTACCTCGTCCAACACGAACTCCTGTATGCTTAGTGGCATCACGCTTGTAGCCGGATATGGCAAAGGGAGAGGCAACTGAGTCAGCACTACCAGTACCAATCCATTCGTCTAAAAGTTTTTCATTTTGACGCTTTTTCCACATACTATCTTTTACTGCTTTTTGGTACTCTTTCTGGTCTTCTCTGAGAAGGATAGGGTCTTGTTCATGTCTTACTTTACGAGCACGACGACTTTGTGGCGTAGGAAGTGAAAATTTGTCTCCTCGGTTAGACCATTGCATGTTCTTTTTAAGAAATACTTGGATTTTACCACTATCAGATACCTGGACGGTACATCTAAGGAGAGTTGCACCACCGCATCTTGGGCAAAATTGACGAGGAGTACCATCCTTGGGGAATGCAGTTAGCTTGAAACAAGCATGACATCGCAGCATATAGTTCTTGACTCGTTTTATGTGTTTGCCGTTGGTAGGGTTAACAAGATTCAACCCCATTTGAAGAGCGACATTTTGCATAGCGAAATCTCCAGTTGACATAGCAGCCTTCATAGTTTTTGTTTCGACTTTTTCGACTTTATCCCCATCGCCTTTTTCGAGGGTTTCTTGGAGGTTATCAGTGGTGATCCAATCATCAGCATCTTCATCATCTTCATCATCGTAATCGTCTTCAATAATTTCTTCGACATTGTTGGAAGAATCGAAGGAATCGGTAGGTTCATCTTGGTTTTCAGATACTGGCTCAGATACTGGCTCAGACACTGACTCGGATTGTGATGCCGCGTTAGATTCAAGTACTGCTTCTTCTGCAACAACCTTGGCAGGTTTACTCCAAGAATCATTCTTTCTCTTATTCTTTTTGGATGAACGAGACTTGGGGGCTACCACTGACCAACCATCATCTTCAGGTTCAGCTGTTTCGGTTGGTTCTTCATGTTCAACTGAATCAGCATTGGACTCAGTAGTCTTTGGAGTAGTTTGCTCTATAGTCGATGTAACAGCACTTTCAACCACATTTCCCGATTCTTTAATATCATCAACACTATCCTTCACTACCTCTTTGGCTCCATTAATATTCTTCTGTCCAGGAACTTTTCTCAATCTCCAATCTCCACCATTTAATTCAATCTCTAATTCATAACATAAAGCAAGAATATGCATATCTGTAGATGATAAAACTGCGTAATCACCAGTTTTCTTTGAAAATTCACTAACTGCGGTAATACTGCTAGGTTTTGGTTGTCGAATAACTAACTGATCTGCCCAAAGTGATAAATTTTGTCTGGCTCGTTCATCTTTAATTTCATTATAGACACTTGGAGTAGTAAAAAATTTCTCCGCTCGGGAATGAAGATCGGAATATGTCTGAGTGAGTAAAGGACCAGCATCCAATACTAAACTATTTATACTTGTAGTCATATTTGATGATTGTGTTGAAAGAATGATGAGTGGAACAATTTAGACCCTTAAAAAAAAATATGATCTGCGGATCTGCTAAAAAAAAATAAAGTACGGCTGAAATCAGGGGGGGGAATATACTCACGTGACAATTGACTGTTAATACTAGCTATTCATGGATCTCGACCTTCTCCATCTCTACTAAAAACCTAAATTTACTTGGTTTAAATTTTATTAGCAATTCTATAATCATAGCAATATTGTCATTATATAAATATATTCATCATACGTTAAAGTCATCATGACAGAAGATCTTAGTAGGAGGACGAACTTTCTTTCATGGTCACACAAATTCGAGAACAAAATCTCAGCTTCTACCATCATTTCTTCATCGGGGTCCATTTCAAGAGAAGTTTTTCATTATTGAGGGCGTCAGCAGCAGCATTCTGCTCAGCATTCTTTCTTGTTGAGCCTTTACCTTCACCTAAAATGTCCTCGGCCATGCGTACTTTTGAAATGAAAAGAGAACCGTTACTTTTAGTGGTATAGGTAGGATGGATTGTAGCTGACCCAATCTTGGAATAAAGCATGTCTTTATAACTATTGGATAGGGTAGAGAGTTCAGGGGAATTATTGGAGTCAGGACTAGCTCTGTCAGTGCTAGAGAGAGAGGGGGAGCGAGTTGATCGATCCAAATAAGAATTGGCACCATCGTGCAAGGGTTGATCAAAGCTGCTATTATTAGGACTAGCTTGATCAACAGTAAAATCAAATGTATTTCTATTAGATGCTCTTGTGTCACCGTGATCTTTAGGTTTTGGCGTTTGTCGTCTTTTTTCTGAATACTTCTCGATTGCAGTGGTGTTTTTCAGAGCCATCATGGCAGCTCTCACCCCCGCAGATTTCGAATTTCTAGCAGTACCAACACCAATGACTTCGTTCTCCATACGACACTCAACGGTGTAAATATCATTTCTTGTATCAACAGGAACGTACAGGGGTGCAAGACTTTTAGATCCAATTTGAATATACAATAATTCCTTTGCATTCTGCTGTATAGGCTCAAGTGCCATTCTTTCTTTACTAGCTGCTTTAAGAGTCGGTTTGAAGAGATCACTTAACCATTTGTTAACTACAGTTGGTCCACGATTAGGATCTAAGTATAATCCAGCTATATATGCCTCGAATACGTCAGCAATAATTTTGGACTTTTTACCCTGTTCATGTTTTTTAAGTGCTTCCACAGGTATATTAGTTTCCAATCTCGTATCCAATCCATACATTGTAGACCATTCGCCTATAGTATCATTACACACTAGCATGGAACGTAAAGTCGAAAGATCTCCTTCGTCAGCATCAGGGAATTGGTTGTAAACAGTGAGACCAGCAATAAAATTTAATACGACATCACCCATAAATTCAAGACGTTCATTGTGGACATATAAAGCTTCCTTTTTTGAAAGATAATGTCGAGACACACCAGAACGATGGGTAAATACCTGGGTTTCTAAGGATTTATTAGAGATGTCAGGAATAGAAGGAGGCCAAATTTTCTTGTTGCTGTCTTTGCTGGATTTATTTTGGTCGAGATTTTCATCTTCAGATGATTCAGTCTCGATTAACTTAGTTTTCTTTTGCGCTCGGTCAATAGAAATATTTCTCGGATTATCTTCAAATTCAATAAGGAATGATTCAGGGATAGAAGCAATTCCTTTATTAGACGAAGCATTGCTCTTATTAACAGAGATAATCTGATCTACTAAAGGTAACCGGTTGTTATTATAAGCTACTTTAATACTTCTGGCAAGTCTCATTCGAGGTTCAAAAAGTAAAGTTCTAGTGAGTCCAGTAAGATTTTTAGTCGTTTCTTTAAACCCATTTTCATCAGTTAATTCTGGGCACAGCTTTACAATAGTTTCAAAGTTCTTCGCCAAATTGAACATGGCATAGTCAATGGCCTCTAAATCAGTGTGACTGAATTTAGAAGTGGTCTCCGAGGAAGTGGAAGCAGATGAGACAGTGGAAGGATCCTTTCTACTGTTCTCGGATTCAAAGTTTGAAGCATCAGTACGAGATCTTTTCCCCATTTTAAAGGTTAAATAAATCAGAGTGAGATGGAATTAAAATTGAAATGTGCCTGAATATCAAATCCAATTATTCTTGTAGATGAGGCTTTTATGAAGTTATGCAAAAAAAATAGTTATTTATAATATTAACAATAATCAAAGTTACTGATATTATTAGAATGATCGCTATTAACAGTGACGTCTAAATGATCAATCAACTGTCTTTAAATAAATAAAGATTATTTTGAGGTTCGGCAGTAAAAAGATAGAGTGGATAAATCAATTTATATTAGTATCAGGATCTTGAAGTTCAAGCCGCATGCATGCATATATGCGGCTGACTTCTTTACCTTTGGCTTCTCTTCACGTACTATTAACAATAATTATCTTGATCCTGATCTATTTTCGGTGTTCTTCATTGATTCTCATAGCTTATTTTATCTTGCTGTTATCCTGAGTCCGCCATCAATCGCCCCCTTGATTTCTTCTCTTTACTGTAAGTTCTCTCTTGCACTTCTAAAACTTCCTGAACTTTCGATTGTCAGATAAATTGTCTTAATTTTCATATATTCTCTTACTAATAATTATATATCTGTTATTAATTATATTAAACATCTAATACCACCCTTCTTAGATTTTCCCTCTCCCTTCAACCCTTTCCTTTATCGTGCAACACCAGAGATATACGCAAGATGTTATTTATTTTACTTTGGAACTATGAAAAAAATTCGCAATACAATAGCTCTAATCGTACGATAATGGCCTCGCCTGTCACGAACGTCTGGTTCGGATATGTTATCAGCTGTGTGATTTCGCAGAATATTAATACGCTTTCCCACTTAATACCCCACACAATACCCCTGAACTTGCCTTAAATTCCGCACCCGCAGCAACATTTCTATTCAGCAATCTCCCCCTTTCCTTTGTAATCCACCAAATGAACTAACCAGTGACTGCTCAATTGTATTGACATCGCCCTGCTTACTCAAACCGCAATTCACTCTTTATTAATCAAGGAGTAATTTGGTCACATAATAACCTTTGACGTACCAACGCGCCATAATCGTATTCCGCGGCTACCGGATCTTTCGACCTCAATAAGACTGGAACTTCATCACTTTCCCACCTGACCTGGCCAGATTCCATGAAGTTCTGTGGTTTTTGAATTCCTATCTATACCAAAATACTGATATATATTTGTGAAAGCATAATCTATATAAATATGACTACTGCCTCTGATTTCATTCAGAAATGCGAAAAAGCATTGGACACAAAAGACTATCCTGCCGCTCTTGATTTCGCCAACAAAGCTATTACGCTTGATAAATCCCGTTACAATTCTTACCTTAAAAAGTACGTGATTTAGCCTTCCGTTCCTTGTTCCTCATTGTAATTGATCTACTCCAGGTCATTTACTTGCTGAACTCGGATCATACACTTTTTATGATACCTAATCACCATACTAACTAAGCATCAGAGCTGTTATTCTGCAAAGAATGAAGGACTTTCAAGGTTCCTTTGAAGCCTCTGAATATGGAATTGCTAAAGCATATAAAGCGGGAGTTAGAGAATCCATTGGTGAAGGTCAACTCCGTCGTGCTATCGCTTTAACCTCCCTTGGTCGTTATGCTGACGCAGCTTATTCTATTGGGATTGCTGATAAATATACAGGAGAGAGTAGCTCTAACAAAAAATCTATTCCGATTTGGAAAATGAAAATTGAGTCTCATCTTAAACAGTTAGATGAAGAGGATCTCGATGTTTCAATTCAGGAAATTCCTGATATTCCAGAAGAAGATGAGAAAGTATTCGTGAGCAAGGATGCTGAGCCAGAAATACCTAAAACCGCCTCAGCTCCTATCGAATATCCTGACCCCGCAACCGTTCGTTATGATTGGTTCCAGATGGGTGATAAATGTGATCTCTCTATCTTCATCAAAAATGCTCCAAAGGATAGTGTTACAGTCGACTTCACAGAGTCCTCGGCTACTGTCAAATTCCCTATTGCAGATAGCGAGCAGTCCTATACATATTCCATTGGTCCATTTGCTAATGTCATTGTTCCTTCCAGTTCCACTTTCAAAGTCTTTGGTACTAAGATCGAGCTAACATTGGCTAAGATCACTAAATCAGCTTGGACTACACTTCTTTCGCCTGAAAGTGAGTCTACTATTAACAAAAGAGCTCCTATTTCCTTAGAAGAAGTTCGCAAGAATTTTGGTACAAACAAAGACGATGGACATTCTGCACCAGTCCCTGCATTTGAAAAAAATTGGGAGAAGATGGCTTCTGAGGCACTTGGTGATGATGGTAAGGAGGAAAATCCCGATGATTTCTTCAAGGAGCTGTATAAAAACGCTGATGATAATACTAAGAAAGCTATGCTAAAGAGTTATACTGAAAGTGGAGGTACTACTCTCAGTACCAATTGGGAGGACGTTAAGAAAGCTCCTGTTCCTATTAGTCCTCCTACTGGTATGGAAGCTAAGAAATACTAAGCGTGCATTGTATAGCACTCAGTATATACGACGATATGACTTTAAAATTACTAATTTAATATTATTTAACAATAAATAAATATGCCTTTTGGAATATCCGCAAAGCAGACTTGTCCCAATACACTTTACAACTTGCGGTGTTCGGAGAAAGTGATAAGACGCTTAACGGCAGTAAGCCAGCGTCGACTTTCATCGTCACTCATGATGTGTGCAATTTGAACAGATGGATTCGAGGAGGAGTTATGGATGCCAGTGATTTTGGATTGTGCACTTCGTTCGTGAATGGCAACACCGATAACTCCAATAGGCCAAGCTGCATTTCCTATACTAAGTTGAATATACGTATCGTTTGCTTCACGGAAATTTTTGTTTTGTAAGTGGAGGAGAAGTGTAGCTAAACTAGGGAATATCTGCTCATGTAATGTTTGGTTGCGAAGGTGGTCGAGGAGGATTTCAATATCTTTTGTCGTTTCATTATAGATAGTGGGCGACTGGTCAGGATGAGTTGCTAAATAGGATTTCCAATCCTGGAGGAGTTGCTTAAGGTATACTCTCATTTGTATGTAGACTTTTGGCTGATCATCTTTTATGTCTTGAGGGAGGATTGTGGGATCAGTTTGAGAGTCTTCTTCTTGCTCTTTTAGGAGTCGCTTAGAGAGTTCGAGTTTCTTTTCAATCTTTGAAAGGCGATTTCGCCTTCCTTTATCAGTTTCTCCGAATATTGTAATTGGTTCGCGCAGTTCTCGTAACCTAGATATGACTTGGGATTTGGAAAGGGATGTAGAGTCTTGCGACTCCAGTTTGTCATGTGATGAAAGGCGAGCTGGTTTTTTCCTCTTACTCTCTTCTTCATTTTTCTTCTCTAACTCCAATTCTAGTTGTCTTTTCCTGACCTTGTCTTGCTTTACTGCTTGATCTTGTTGGTATGCTTTTTCTCGATTTCGTTCGAGTTCCGCTTTACTAAGGAATTTAGGGGTTGTAGAGGTAGTTTTGGAATTTGTACTACTCGGTTTTAACGCTGCTTCTGCTTCGGCCTTTTTCTTAGCAATCTCTTTAGAAAGAAGAGCCGAAAAATCCATATTTTTAGGCTGCTTTAAGAAGATTGAATCAAGAGTCTCATGTCCGGTTTGAAATAGTGAATGAGCCGCACTAGTAGGAGATGCAGATCTGGATGGCTAGACGTCAAAATATGGGGTTGTGATCCTAATGATTGTATCGGGTCCTTTTAGTAAATTATTGTGAGAAATGTTTCCGTCAAAACTGGCGAACTTGATCTACTGATATTTCGACATCGAACATCTACATGCCAGGAAACGATTCCAAAGTCACGTGGCTGAAAAATATCCGTAAACAATTGTGTACTTTATGATTGCGGTTTGTCAATTGATAAAACTTACCCAAAGGCAGATGTTTTTAAGATGATTTTGGAGTAAATGAACCTTACAATGATAAGTGAATATCGTTATTTAAGTATCAATTATCCAAAAAACGGGTATAAATTAGTGAAGAGAGAATATATAAGAATAGAGGGATCAAACAGATTCAGTTCTGCACAAATTAAATTAAAAGAAGCATTCAAGATACATAGTGCATATTTGCAGATCGAGTGCAGAAGTCGGCCTGTTAATAGCCAAAGGCGATTCAACATCGAACTACAGGTATTTATGTGGATGATCTATTGATAGTATCAGAAAACTACCTCGGCTTCGCAGAAAAACCCATTTCAATCGATTTTTGAATACGTTTCCAGGTTTCCATGACATTTGAATTGTATTCTGTCGTTATAGGCTCAACCTCATCCTCTCTACCGCGACAGAGTTTCGGCAAATTAATTTTATTATTTTCAAAATTAAAATTTGTATTCACGTTATCATTGGCTGCCTTTGTAATTCTCCTATGAGAACCCAAAGCAGCCTGATTATCCTCCGTTTTTAATTGTGAGATATTCACTAGAACGGCTTGTGGATAACTTAATTATAATAAAATATCCTAACAAACAGTAGTAGAAGTTAGAAGTTTTAAGTAAAAGCAAGTAGAAAATAAAAGAATAATAATAAAATGTAATGCTATAAGTTCATAGGATTCAAAACTAACATAGCTTCTAATTCGCTAAATATTGGTGTCTGATATCCGAATACCAAATATGGGAAGTTCCTTTCTTCCCTCCTCTATCTTCCATCCATTGCCTAAACTTTGAGAACATTCAGAATCTGGACATTGATTTTGTTAATTTCCTATCTAATTGTTGGCAAGGTTGAGAAGATATATATTTTTTACGTTGTTTTTCTAGTTCGATTAACGTATTGGATAGTTGTTTTTCCAGTTCAGTTAGTCTAGTGACTAAATGTCGAGAAGGCTGAGAAGATTGATATTTTTCATGATGTTTTTCCAGTTTGGTTAGCGTATTGAATAGCTGTTGAAAAGAGGGACTGGATCGATAATCTTCAAGTGCTTTTTCCAGTTGAATTAATTTATAGAAAGTTCGTTCAGAAGGTTGATAAGATAGATATTTTTCAAATAGTTTTTCCAGCTCACTTAGTCTTAATTCAAGGAACTTTTTGATTACCTCTAATTGTAATTCAATATTTAGTTGCTGACATCGAATTGCTTCATTCATGGATGATTGTGTATGTTGTTCAACTCCATGATTGGTATACATTGGATTCTCTTCATTCATCCAGCCACCAAAAAGAAGGTGCCAGTCAGTAATTTTAGGGCATGATGTCAAGCTTATTGGTAGATTGCAATTCAAGTTTGCAAGCATAGTAGTAATACTATCGGCGATGGAGTAGAAGTTCGGCTTCCAACCTCGTATTATTTGTTGTGAGTATTCCAGTCCTCCTCCTTTCTTATTCCATTAGGATAGTGACTCTATTTCGTCACTCTCCCCTTCTCTCTCATCTCTTCCTCCATTTTTTGAGTGTTCCGGAAATAGGATACTAGCTGTACGAGGAAAAGCTGATTTGAATTTAATGCCAATATGTCTAGTGGCCGGTTTCATATTTTTAAATAAGACTTTTTCTGTACTAGTAGTTCTATCTCATTTCAAATGTCGGAATTTTTTTCTGGCTTTATAACCCTCGTTTTCTATAAATATTAATGTTTAATATTATTCTATAACGCATCTGTCCACATAATTTATTTAACCTCTACCCCTGCGTGTTGATAATTTGGACTTGTCAGAGTGGAACTCTGGATTGCTTCTAAATACACACAAAACCGCATAACATTCATAGTCCGGTATGCGAAGACGGAGATTGAAGATAGCTCAGAGAGTGTTGACTACTGTTTTTATTTTCAAGTTACGTGAATTAATGGATTATCAAAAGCGAGTGAATAATGAACCTTGTTTTTCTCTAAGGCCACATCATCCGAGCATAGTTCTCAGTCCTCCCATCTCCTGACATCCGATGCTACTGGCGCTCCCCAAAGGAAATTCAACGCTCAGTGACATGGCTCCGAGTAATGCGCCTGGACCAAAACGATTGCGATCAAGAATAGTCGTCAAAGTACACCCTTCAAACGACAGCTGAACTTACTCTATACATCATGCTGTCCGAATAGGGTACCACCCAGTAGCTTGGAGAAGTGGTGGTAAAGTTAAATGGATGGCTCCGCTGCGATGTAATAAAGACTTGCAGATATGTTTTGCTAAAGCCTTAAGGAAAATTCTGGAGAAAATTATCAACACTAGACTCGTTTATCTGTCACACCGTATATTACCAAAAGAGCAATATGGTGGACGTAAAGGGTTTCGGCACCATATGCAATTCTCCACCTGGTGTAGGTAGTCGGAATACATGGCAAATTCTCAACATTAACAATATAGAGGCGCATTTGACAACTTTCATCATGACACCATGACCACGATAAACACACTGTAGCGTTTCGGCGCCTCCTAACTACCATGGTAAGCTGGTTATGTCACTTCGTGTGTAATGGAGAGGTAGGTAAGACGAATCTCAGAAAATCAACCAGTTCAGGAATCCCTCCAGCTTCCCAATATTGCTTTACTTTTCCTTTTATAAACCACTCCGTTATATACAAAGACACGAGTGAGATCTGGGAGAGAAATTGTGGCGCCGAGCTTGGATTTATTCGTTTTATTGATGTTAAAAAAGAACTATAAAATCCGGAATTGAAAAAAAAAACTTCTCAATAGCGAAACAAAACATGGTGAATTGGATGTGAAACTTCTTGGAAGCTACTGTGACTATGAGTTACAATATACTAAGCACATTAAATGGCAACGTCCTATGTTCATGAGGTCACCTATCAAGTCGATAGACGATGAAGAGAAGGAGCTGCAATCGCCGAATTTTGCAGTACGACTCATCTACACAGCATGTATATTACGATGGATGGCTTGTGGACTCCAGGTATGGTGGCATCGCTGCACAACTACTCAGTTGACCAAAATAGAGACTGACAAGTATAGCATTCCGCAATATCTTTGGAGCCTCTTGTTGGGGCCAATCACGGTTCTTCAAGCAGAAATTTAAAGAAGTAGTACATGTCACTCTCAACTGAGAGGCCAGTTGAGATCGACCAGTGCACTTCGAGAAGCACACTCTGAACAGCATATTATCATAGCGCAGACTATGCAGGGGACAATTTTAATCAAAAACCCCTAAAGTTAAAGGCATACTTTCGAGTACCCCGAGGCCCATTCTAGGCTGGATAATCCAATTCAGAGCAGGTCACGCTCGAATTGCATCGGAAGTTGGAGGACGTTTGGCACCTCTGAAGTGGAATGTGTGCCGCACTCCGCGGTGAATAGCACGTCTCTTTGTTTGACTGCGCTCTCAACGAGGCTGCCGCGACCGAAATCACGAACAAAAGGCGGACCTGATATTCGCCACGTGGTGGAAGTAAAGAAGCATCTTGCAAGCATTGAATTCCGCAAGTACTCCGAACCTCAATGGTATTATTTTCATTATAAATTTCTGTATCAGAACAGTATCGACCAAACTAGCAAAAGTATACTCAAGCTTCCCAGGGGCTTGAGTGAAACAAAATCCGGTAAGATCAGGGGCAACGCAACGACATGGACATGAGGAGCAAGTACAGTAATCAAGTTACGGTACATAATCGAAGAAGTGTGAAGCCGTGCAGTAAGAGGAAGGTAGGTTTAGTACGTTCACCAGCTTCTCGGTACAAAAACTGACCCCGTTGGAGAGTTCAGTATAAGTTGTAGTAGGAACAAGACATTCCTTAAAGTAGAGGGTAGTTAGAATAGTGTAGAGACTGCGAATAAGAAGTGATTGGATGACCTCTTGAATTGAAGAGCAGGTTTCCAACAAGTATTCCCATAGTCATGAACTTCGAAAGTTAAAACTATTGCCCCCGTATATCGCCATATTAATAATATCAATAAGCCTATTATAAGCAAGATCTGTTAGATTGAAATTGAAATAGAATAGTCGAGATGAGACCCTACCTAATCTGCAGTGGAGCTTATGCTCGAAATAGCTATGATATTCGGTGGTTATCGTTGGATTCCAACCTCCGACTTAGATACGGATAACGTGAGAAAGGTGACGATAGAAAAGAGATATTTAACGTAATTAAAGTTTCTTTCTGTGAACATTTAGACAGTACAAGAAGCTTCTCGTGGTGGTAGCGTCGGCGGACAATTTGGTATTTTGCTTATTCTCCTTCTTCTCAGCAACGGACGCAATGAATTGTTGAGATGATGGATAGACCTCTGGGAAGTTGAATAGTAATTAACTACCGATTTTAATTATGATGTGTTGGTAGTGAACCACAGCAATAATAGTCTTAGATGGGTCATCACACTAAGTGTTAAATTAACAACAAGCAAGCTTGTGACGTAACTCAGGGTTACTGAAGAAATGACTAACTTTGAGCTTTCTCAGAGAAAGCTACTTGTCACTGAGATTATTTTAGTTCTATTAATTTCATGTTTTATGAAGGATTATATTACTTGAATATGCTTTGATTAAGAAACGGAGAATCTTACCCTTATAAGTTAGTGGCTCGAGTGCATGAGAGCCTATAAGTATAAATTCTTTACAGGCACCATTATGATGATAGGCTCTTCAGCCAAGGGTTTAATCTATCCTTCAAATACGTTCTTCATAGCTTTTTTTTATGAGATTCTAAAAGGATACGGATGACATGAAGACATAGGATATGCCATATCATCATTAATCACCTAATAGTCCCATTTACCATTCCAATCACCAATCTGTAGTGGTAAACGACAATTGGTTTAGTGATAACAGTTAACTTTAGGGCTGTTTGTTCTTATGCGAAGTTAGGGAAAATCCACTACAGATTTGTAAGGAACATGAATTCATACGACTTCAGGGAGTCGGAATTGACGATGGCTGCAATATCACATGTGTCTCACTCGCTCACCACTTTATCGCTTGATTCAATACATTTCGAATCATTGTAAGTCTATTTATATATTGCTGTCATTCTTTTAGAGATAGCCGGTAGACAAAGTACCTGATCAGCCTATTATTGAAAAGTATGTGCAGTGAGAGCAGCTTTGAAAGCTTCTTCTGAACACAACGTTTAAAATATACTTGCTGCAAATCCAATTACGAGTAAAATCACGGTTATGTCCACCTCAACGAAGTCACCGTGCCCACACGTTAAGCTGCTCAGAACATTTTACCAACCCAGAAGGTTTTTACTGATGATTTGGGGTCACCTTTTCTTTGATTATGAAATATCCAGGGACGATGATGGACGCAAAAGATCCTATCAAAACTGCTATGCGAAGTAACCTGTAATGGCGATAAGGATCAGGTGCCCCGTCCATTACCATTGGTAGCTCTTCCATTGATAACTCTTCCATCGATATCTGGTTGTTGCCTTCGGATAATAAAGAGTCTGAGCTTGGAGCCCTAACCGTTTCCATTAACAGCCCGTTATAGTTCTCAGGTAATGAGGAATTTGAGCTTGGGGATTGGCCGTTCATTTTAGTTTTATCTTTCGTTTTATTCCCTAGTTCTTAAGGGAACAAGAAGAATATATATAGATAATGATAGGGTTAGGAAAGTTTATCTTGCATGAGATAAACTATTTTAAATAGATAATAGATATGATAGGGTTAGGAAAGTTTATCTTGCATGATATAAACTATTTTAAATGACCTGGATCTGACCAATTTGAAAAGCTTATTCATAAAGATAAAGCGCGAAGCCCGCAAAGTTCTAAATTTCTTGAAGATTTTGGTAATTTCCAGGATTACGGAGGGTTTGAGGATAAGCTATTAAGCGGTAGATCGTTTGAGACCGCTTTGCGCTAAAAGTCCCACCTGGGATGGAGATCTCCGCCGTTCCGCAGATAGATAAAATGTGTAGGTTAAGAAAAAACATTTAGGAAAAAAACATCAGTCCCACCCACTATTCGTAACCCTATTGTTATCTATGTATATTCCTATTGTCCCTTAGAACCAGAGAAAGAAAAAGAAATTACTAATGAATGCCCAATCCTCGTTATCCGAAAACTAAACAAGCTATCAATAGACACGGACCGGTTTCCAAACTCAGACTCCTTGTTATCCAAAAACAATGGAAGAGCTATCAATGGAAGAACTGGATGAGGCCCTCTGACCGTATTGCCATTACAGAGCACTTCACATAGCAGTTTTGATAGGATATTTTGCTGCCATCATCGTCCCTGGATATTTCATCATCAAAGAAAATATGGCCCCGAACCATTGGAAAAAAAGCCTTCTGGATTGGTGAAATGTTCTGAGCAACTTGACTAGTGACAGGGTGGCTTCGTTACCGTTGATATAGTCTTGGATCTACTCGTAATTTGATTTGCAGCAGGGTTATTTTGTTCTTGGTGTTCGGCAGCTTGGAACGGTATTGAAGAAGAGAGTGGTGAAAATGAACCCACCCAATCCTCAAGCTGAGATACATCATCCGATAACAATTACGAGGTATCAATGGAAGCAGACAGGGTACCTGAGGCATTTCGCTGGCCCAATTTACTGGGAGTGTTAGTTTTCATAGCATCTTTGACTCTCTCAACCTTCCCCCCGATATATCCGGATCGCCATCCAACAGAAGTTCGACAGCTTACCTACTGGCGGGAGGGTGGCTTCATTGGGGTTGGCGTATTAACGACCGTACTTTGACTGGATGTCTAGTAATTGTATCTTATTCGTGGTGTTCGTCAGCTTCCAAAGCTGCTCGCACTCTACATACTTTTCTCTACCGAACATCTCAACCTTGGAAGCACCGATCTGAAGTTCGAGCGACGCTGAATTGGTCCTTTCCGTATTCATACAGCGCTCACACTCACATGTCTGGAATATCTAAATCTACGCCTTCTGAACCCAGACCAGAGTAGTCGACTGCCTACAAGCTAAATACCTAAGACGATATTCACTGTCATTGAATAAAGCTCTCGGCTCGATTGGAATATATTTCATGTTTTTAACTTCTCACCGAATGAGTTTTCCTTCTTGGTGGAACTCTTAGTAGATGGTTTTCCACAATCTCAATTCTCATACATCAAATCTAAACCGTAGAGATATGTACTCGAATTCTATTTTGGGCCGACTCTGAGAAATCTAAGTCTGCGATTTTGACAGTCGAAGTCAAACCGGCCTAGAGGGGGGCGTGATGTCAGATTGAGGTCCATTTCCAATACGTTAAGGTAACACTTTCCAAGCGTTATAATTATCTTCTATATATATTCTTCTAGTTTCCGTTTGTAGTTTAAAAGGCTTAGAGTTATCATTAATTGTTTTCTATTCTAACTTTCATAAGTATATCTATTTATAATATTGGTGAAGCGAAGTTAGGTGGATACAATATTACTAGTTTTAGAGTCCTACAAAATCATGTAAAAATTGGTATCTTACTTAACTATAGGCCGGGATGCTGGGTTCAATCCGAGGGCTGTGAGTTCCAATGAATATTATAATCAACATTAAAAGATGGTTTTGTTCCAAAATAATGACAAGGAAGTATGACCCGCTACTTTAATCAGTTTAACGTCATATGTTATCCATATAAATTAACATCAATAGTGAAATTCGAAGGAATATTCAAGATAGAAATAACGAACATATTGCCGTATCAGGTTTAAAATTCGACAAGTCCAGAATCAACATATTAGGATGGGGTTGTATTCTTCTCTGGATCAGCAGAGAGCAAAGGGAACCAGTCCACCGATTTAGGAAACCTCAGGATAGCAGTCAGGATACCACAAGGTACTGAAGAAATCCGTCCATCTTTGGAAGAAATAGAAATAGAAAATCAAAGAAAAAATAGTTTCTACTTTTATCATCTCTTTTCCATTGATTTCGAAATCATTATAATATTTAGACTATAGGGTTCGCCAATATCTTTTATTTAATATAATATCCAGAGAGTCTTACATGTATAAACTAGATCTAAAGGATTGGACCAAGAGCGGTCTAATATACGATAATACCGCGACATAGTGAAGTAGTATATATTCAAATAAGTATAAGCTTAAAGTTAATTAAAAAGAAAAGGTAAAGAATAAAAAATTATAAGAAAAACAGAAGTAACATTGTGTCGTAGCACTCGACTCGACATTGCAAAAAAAAAAAAAAAAAAAATCTGATTGCAGCATCGATATACGAAAATATTAAGCACAAATTTGAGTAATTTGAAATCGGCAACTCTCAAGATAACATACATATGAGCCATTTTAGGCTGAGTGTACTCAAGATAGCACTCCAAACAAACTATTATTAATACCGATACAATGAAAAAATGTTAAAGCGTTCGCAGCAGTCAAAACAGCACCCGCAGTCCCTGCAGAGAGTGTGGTTCTTTTTCTTGTAGATACGACAGCTATCTCCTGTTCTGTAGTCCCAGCTCTTCGAGGCTTGTCTTGTCTCCTTTAGGTTCCATTTATTGACTAAACGTTGACAAAATTGAGAAGATCGATATTCTTTAAGCTGTTTTTCCAGCAAGTCAAAAAAAAATTATCAACCAATTGTTTAGAAGGCTATTAGATATTAAGTAACACTAAGCAAACTGAAAAATAATAATGTATGTTTACAGTAAGCATGGCATTCAATCCTATTTGATAGCTTCTAGCTGTCTATTATTTAATACTTATGATGTGAAGTTCCCTTTCCAATTGTCTCTGATCGCTTGTCCACATATCGAGTAATGGATGAGAAAATCCAGAAGATCGATATTCCTTAACCACTTTTTCCAGTTCAGTCAGAGTAGTAACTGACTAATTTTTGAGAAGGTTGAGAAGAAGGCTCATACTTTCCATTTTGTATTCTACTTCTGTTAGCGTTTTGAATAATTTTTGAAAAGATGGGCAAGATCGATAATCTTCAAGTTCTTTTTCCAGTTGAGTCAGTTTATCGAAGGTTCGTTTAGTAGGTCGATAGAACCGATACTTTTCAAATCGTTCTTCCAGTTCAGTTAGTCTTAATTCACAAAACTCTTCTATTGCCTCTAATTGTAATTGCAAATTTAGTTGTGATTGGATTTTTTCATTTACCAATGCTTCCATGTTCTCAAGAACTTCATCATTGATATTCAAAATTGACTAGACGCTTGATTCTCTCTATCTTTCCAGTCACCCGTAGGAAGATCCCGGTCAGTATATTCACGGCAGGGATTCAAGCTCATTGGAATATTACATATCGAATTTGCCAACATACAAGCAACGGAATCGCCTAAAGAGTATAGATTCGACCTCCAACTGCGTACAATTTGTTGCGATTCGTTTTCTAGTCCTCCTCTGTCCTTTTTATCCACAACTTGATACCCGTCTCTCACATCCCGCCCTCCGCTTCTTGATTGTTCAAGGAATACCATACCAGAAAACGTTAATCTGCATTTACTACCAACGTCTTTGAAAACCGATTTCATATTTTTAAATAAGACGACTTTGCGGTATTAGTAGTTCTTTATTTTATCAGCTTGTATATCGCATTTCAAATTTCTGGTATGGCTTTATAATCGTCATTTTTTATAAATATGGGTCATTTAATATTTATTATTCTACCAGATATAATTGCATAATATCTGGTTTAAACTCTACCTTCTGCGGTAGGGATCTGCTTATATCGTACATTCGGCATCTGAATACTTCAACCACACAGGGTAATGACTGTGATAGAATGCAATACATACATCTTAGGGACAAAATAATCCTGTTGCTGTATGACTTCAAAAACAATCTCACCACTGTTGTACTGCCGCATATGAAACGGCTTTTTGCCGCAGCATCTATCATGCATGTCGTCCGTCATATGGCGAGTTCAACAGCTTCACCACCGATCAGTCAAATATTCCGCCATCTTAAACTTTATCTTTCAACTTTCAACCATGTCTTTATCAGTAGATGTAAAGCAAGAACCGTCATCTCCTGGATTTGAAGATGATGTTTCATTATCCCCCTCATCTCCTAGACCAAGTGGGGCAACCGACGATGACAGAAACGACGCAGAAACCGCTGATAATGAACCAGATGAAGAGGAATTGTACGAAGATTCATTAGACCTCGATATATCTGGAGCATCGTCTAAAGTTTGGCTTGTTAGATTGCCAAAATTTTTGATGGAAAAATGGAAGAATGTCGATCAAATCAATGGTAACGAATTAGGTAAAGTTCGAATTCGTAATCAACAGGGAAATGAACCTTGGAAAGTAAAATTGGTTTTAAATGATACTCCAGAAACATCTGATATTCCTCATGAGTATGATATTTCATTGGTTAAGCAGGTCGTTGATAACACATTTGTATTTACTGAAAAAGATTTACCAAGATTTAGTAAACCAAAAGATAGGGAAACTGAGAAATCTGCTGCTGCTCGATTAGCTGCTGCTAATAAGGCGAAGAATAAATATAACAATCGGAAAAATTATTTTAAAAATGCTGGTTCAGGGGTAGGAGAATCAAGTGCCGATGGGGAAGGCTCTCCTACCCCCACTCCTAGATTTGCACCTTATGTTAAGACAATTCCTAAGAAAACTGCTCTTGTAGGTACTGCCTGTCATGAATGTCTCGTAATGCCCTCAATGAAAGATGTGAATTATGCCAAAGTGCTATCTCAACGTAAAGCTCTTGAATCTGAATCTTCTCGTGCTAAAGTTACTTTCCTCAATGAAATGCCTGGTGTCAATACTGCTACTTTTAGTCAATCCTTACGAGGCAAAGGAAGTGCATTTATTAAAGCCACGAAGAAAGATATATCTAAATCGGCCGAAGGAAAAGCCACTCGAATTCCTAAGAATGAGTTGCTCGATTTACTATTCAAGTTATTCGAAGAGTATGATTATTGGAGTTTGAAAGGTTTACGAGAACGTACAAAGCAACCTGAAACCTATCTCAAGGAAGTTCTAGATACAATGGCCATCTTAATTAAGAAGGGACCTTACGCAATGAAATATACTTTGAAGCCTGAGTTTAAACAGATTAGAGGCAAAGAAGGTTCTTTATCGGAGTATATGGAGAGAACGGGAGTGAATGGAGAAAGCTTAGATGGTAATGATGAAGGAATTTCAGCCCTAAATGAGGGTGAACGAGAGACAGAAAATCCTGAAGAAGATGATGATGATGATGAAGATGATGATGTTGAAATGGAAACAATTTTGTAAACTACTTACAATTATTATGAAACCATTCTTACCGTCGTATATACGATTCATGTAAATATTTAATAAAGCAGAAAAACTGAAAATTAAATTTGGAAAGTCCGACCAATGATGGATGAGTTAAAAAGATTGACGACGACTTACTGCGACCGCAAAATAATATACCATCGCTGTAATTGTGCTTTCAGACAACAAAATTTGAAGACGTTTCTTTGCTAACTTATTATACATTCCACGTTTTTGGATGAGCCCTCACTACATACAACTGCATGCTTGTCTCAGAATCGAGTAAACATTGGAAATCTTAAAGAATAGTTTAAAGTTATTTTATTATGTCGAATTCATGCCGCACAATTATTTTCAATGTAATTAAATAATATGCAGTGAATACACCTTAATAGCGTATTCCAATATGAAGTAATCCATCAAATGGGATGAAAAATGCTTTAGAAACGATAAATGGGTTTTTAGTTACTTTAAGCTATACGTCAACATGTACTTGATTACTTCAGTATGTCTTAGAATTTCGCTATGAAGCTTTCTCTATGTCAGACCATTGTCTGAACTCTTAGAAGTCGTAACACTTTGTCAATTTAGTATATAATCGAACAACTTGTCAATCAATTGATTGATAGCCTAGTACTTCATAGAAACGTGTGCCCAAAAGTCCAAAATAAACAAGACACACGTTGATCAGACAAGAAGCTTAAGTGGTTAACACTTATAGATATATTCAGAGACAAGCCCGAGGAAAGTTCGAGATCTAAGCATATATTCAGAGAAGGCGGAGAAAAGTTAGAGACTTACATTATCGTCATGCCTAGGGAACAGCCATGCAATAATAATGACTACCCATTTGTCTTATTAACCGAGGACAACATTTTCCAAGTTCTTAAAGCTCAAATAAGATCTAAGAAGAGAATCGAGATCTTTGAAAGTCAGACTAAATCTCTTCACAAGAAAGAACTTTTGGATATGGTTTATCGCAAGTGCGATTTCACTACTGAACAAAAAATATCTCACATAGACTATGGAACTCAAAAGCTAGCCGAATTGGAGAAAATCAAGAAAACTTCAAAGGAACTATCTGATAATGAAAGATGGAACAGTAAAGATATATATGCAAAAATCGAATATCTAACGGATGATATTTATAATTATTGTTCTAACCCTGGATTTGTGGTTATTTCAAAATCACCGAAAAGATTATTTTGTCGTCCATTGTGCCCTTCTAGACATTCTAAGGCAGAGGAGATGGATTTTCCAGTCTCAATCCATCAAGCATTTTTCAAATATAATACAACTCCTTGTGGAAGATGCCTACCAATGGCAGCTAACTATCTCCCTGCATTGGCAAAATTAATCAAGGCATTTAATTGTATGAGAAAGGAGAATTGGCGTGCCACTTTGGACCAATTGGCCGGAGAAGCTGAATTGTCCAAGCACCATTTCGATCGTAATTTTAAAACAATTTTTGCAGAGCCGCCCGGAAAATTTCAGAAAAATATGAGGAAATTTTTGAGACTTGATAAATCAAGCAGAAGTGGAAATAGCAGAGAAGTTAAAGGTGAAAACCTTGGATACAAGGGGACTTCTGACTCTGAAAAAGTGACCACGGGAATTGGCAATTCCAGTCTTATTGATGCTGGTAAACTCTATGTGTCAAGAGGAAGCTACCTCAAGGATGATCTTAATGTTTGCCACCAATCAGCGGTTGATGAACTCGCAAACATCCACTTCCATTCTTGTCTCGACATTCCACTTAGTGATAGAATAGATACGACAGGTACAGCGAATATTCTTTCTTCTCTTAGTTCTTTTCCAGATAGTCTCCCTTTAGCAGAATTCGAGAATTGGGGTGGCAATGTTCAGATTTCACCACCCGACCCCATCCATGTCAATCGTACAAACTTGAATGATCTTTCGTTTATAGAGCTATCGGTGGAAGAGTTTTTTAACTTTCTCGGTACCTGCGTAGAATCAACAATTCAGAAATACCCCAAGATAGCTTGATAAATGATGAGTCAGATATAATTTAGAGTGCTATCTAACATGCCAGACTTTGGGACTCTGTTTGAACAATTTTGAGATAACTTTTATAATACATCATATATCAATATACACATTATATAACTAACGCACATTTTATTATTCGGCGCGGACCTTTCCCTAGTTGAGTCTACTGCTCATCAAAATGAAACAGGACCGACGATATGCTAATCTCAACTTAATCCCAGTAACCCCTATTAATTCACATAGCACAGTTATCTGCATCGAGCTGATAAGACATAATCCCCCAGCCCTGTCCTCAACACGACGAAGAGCACTCTGACCTGCCGGCAAGATCGATATATTTCATTCACACATCCTGCGAAGCGGGAACAACGGGTCCGGGCAGAGCCCGGCCGCCGGAGGCAGACCGTTATCAGGACAAAGATAGACCGTCGGGGTGGCCGCGGAACCAAATACGGATTGCTTATCTTATCTAATTTATGCAATATTGGGATGCATCATAACAACAATAATTACTCTAATGAGAAGGATCGGCGCGCGATAATGTATATCTGTGACACCAGCCCTCAACAGGGTTTAGCTCGTGACCAAGGAGCACCCGCACACGCGCTGGAGCGGTTGATTGTGACTGGGGAATAGTATAAATAGGAGAGGTATCGTCAGGGATAGATCATTGATCTGTTAAGTTTTCTATCAGTTTATGTTTATGTGAATTTGACATTTATTGTATCATAAGAGATAGGAGATAAGAAACAACAGATAGGAGATAATACCATTAAATTATGGTTGAGGCAGTTAAATCAACTCAAGAATCAACCGATTCTGTTGGGTCATTAAACGATGTTATAAAGATCGTATCAAAACTATCAAATGAAAGTTTAGCTCAACTTCAGAAACGAATTGAAATTATAAAGGGAAATAAAGAAGAGAATGGAAGTGGCAGTGATACGACAGGTACTGATAATAGTACACCTACGACTGTACCGTCTAAATCTATTAAAACTAGTCCATCACCCCCATCATTATCTGCTACTCCTTCTATCACTACTAATACTAGTAGTGCATCTGATAAATGGGGTTCTAAAGTCATCATCACAACTTACCCAGGTCAACAAGGTGTAGATGCTGTTCCTTTAAAATGGGGTGAAAAAGATCCCTTAGAACGTGGTCCCATAGTAGTTACAAGAACTGCTGGTTCTCTTAAACGTAGAAATGCTATTGGTGCTCATTCTGGTTCTTATAGTATCTATCATGCATTAGCAGTTGCAATTAATGATCTTCCTATTGATCATAAACCTGACTTTACTAATGCTCAACCACCTGTAAATATAGGTCCTTTCCCTCAATGGCAAGGTGTAGATAAGATTGTATCTATGGATCCATTTGGTCATATTGCTCCTTGGGTATATTCTGATGTAGCAGAACGGGAAAATCTTGATATTCGACCTACGATTGCTGTAACCAAAGCTCATATGCAATTGGCAGAGATTAGAGATGAGGTGAAATCTGGTAAATTGAAAGTTGATGGTAAAGTTGTCATTAATGAAGAAGGTGATTTAGCAGTTACAAAAGTAGCAGTTGAACCAGTTTGGTATTTACCTGGAGTTGCTAAAAGATTTGGTATCGATGAATTAACTCTTCGTAGAGCATTATTTGAAGATACTGGAGGCTCTTATCCAGAATTAATTACCCGAGGTGATATTAAAGTATTTCTTCCTCCAATTGGCGGACTTACTGTTTACATATTTGGTGATCCAGCCAAAGTATCAGATCCTAATACACCTCTAGCACTTCGTATTCATGACGAATGTAACGGTAGTGATGTATTTGGTAGTGATATTTGTACTTGTCGTCCTTATTTATTATTTGGAATCTCTGAAGCTGTCAAAGAAGCTCAAAATGGTGGAAGTGGTGTAGTCATTTATTTCCGTAAAGAAGGTAGAGCACTTGGTGAAGTTACTAAATATCTTGTTTATAACGCTCGTAAACGTGGTGGTGACAATGCTGCTGAGTATTTTAAACGAACCGAAAATATTGCTGGAGTGAAAGATATGCGTTTTCAAGTCCTAATGCCTGATATTCTTCATTTCCTAGGTATAACCAAAATCGACCGTATGCTTTCAATGTCCAATATGAAACATGATGCTATTGTTGAACAAGGTATTGAAATTGTTGAACGAGTCCCAATCCCTGACGAACTCATTCCTCCAGATTCCCGTGTGGAAATCGATGCTAAGATTTTCTCTGGTTATTTTACATCTGGAAAAATTGTCACTGCTGAAGATCTTCAGCAAGTCAAAGGTCGTCAATGGGAAGATATCGATCATTAATTGTACTTCCTCTCTACATATCTATATATTTCATTTAATAAGGTTCGCTCCTCGTTTCTGCCTCCGGCGGCTGGGCTCCGCCCAGACCGTTGCTCGCTCCGCTTGTTCTCACAGTTCCAGCAACATCCATCCTCCCCTTCCCCTGAAAAGCGCGCGTCGTAGATCCGTGAGATAGCGCGTACGCGGGTCGATTTCTAATCGGAACTACCGGGGAGAGTCCCATCAACAGCATGATTGCAGCGACCAATAGGGACACGCTCATCAGCTGGATGCAAGGCGAGAGTGACGGAGCCCGCAGCGCGCAAGACTGAACGGAAATTGGGAAGGGAGGAGGGGTGCAAGATCGAAGAGCGGACGGAGACGGTGGAGTCGATCGAAGGAGAAAGTCCCCAAGCAGGGTATCTAGCGAAGTGAACTTCGAGTCTAGAGTTACATCGCCGGAGGCGAAACCGTCCCTGTTGAACGAATGGAAGAGTTGTCTTAGAAGTAGACGAGCCGGCGGCTATCAATACATCACCCCCTGAGAATAAGGCTGAGTCGGAAAAATGGGCTGGTGAGTTGGCAGTTAAACGTTAAAACTTAGAGTTGGGCAAGGGTAAATTGATAATACGAGAGGCTGGTTAATTGTAGAGTGGGGGTAGCGTTGGACGGAAAGTGAGATAGCGAATGGTAATGGAGCGGTTGAGATTATTAGATAAAGGAAGAGGCGTGGATAGAGAGAGTAGTAGGGGAGTAGTACAGTCGGAGGAGGATTGGGAGAGAAAACACACGCAAATAGGAATACGACCAAAAAATAAGAGAGCAATACGAGTGACATGCCAAAGATATCACTAGCAGTGGCAATTATATGATACAAATAGCACTGCCTACCGTCAACCATATCAAGAAACTCTCACTCAGACTCACTTGCAGCTTTGTACTACTATCAACAACGCGGCACTGCCTTAGCAGACCACAAGCCTGGAAGGCAAAGTATTGGCAGGACAGCATACCATTTGGCCTGCTTGGTTGGTTCCCTTTACTCCCAATGCTAACAGCACACCTGCACCGCACATCCACCACAACCCACACTACCACCACCAACTGCCACCACACCAGCACAACCATACGGCCGTTACTCCCAACTTACAAAATGCATTGACCGCCCCTTTTCCTTCTGTTCTCTTTCTCTTTCTTTCTTTTCCTTCTTCCTCTTCTTTTCTCCTTCTATCAACCAATTTTTAAAGAAGTCCTTTTTCAACGGATTTTCATTTCGGTGTATTTATTTATTGAACAAAAAGGAAAGAAAATTTCAAATTCAAATTTACAATGGAAGGTGAGTATGATTGTTGAGGTAGTGGTGGATGGTTGTGACTGGAACAAAGGAGTAGAACAATTAGCGGTGAGAACGAGGAAATTATTAGTTAAAGATAGAAGATAAAGAATGTTGGACGAGTGGTCGATAAATAAATTGATGGCTATATTCTCGGTATCATTGAGTTGGTTTTTTTTGGTTTTGTGATCGGGTCTATCATTCTCGGCTAACAAGGCTGGCTGGGTATATTGCATTCGTGAAAAATCGGGTTTTTTACTAATTGATGAGTTCTTGGTTTATTTGAGAGCATTGAGCATACAATTGAGTCGATTAGGGATATAGAGTAAGGAGATTGTTGGTTGTTAATTGTTTGGTTTATCGTCAGCCGGTTATCGCTTAAGCGCTCTGTGTCTCTCTTCTTATGCCAGCCATTTTTCTTTATTTCTAGTGGTCTGGTAAAAAAGCTTATACGCTCGGCATTGAACTCATTCTTTTCTTTCGATTGACTTTGTAAATTGGCGTAAATTTGTTATCGGCCATCAGTTATTATCCGAGTCCTCTCTTGCCCAAGCTCGAACACAGCAGCCTGTTTCACCAGCCGTCAGCTCCAGAAAGTGTGTTGTGAGTTGTCAAATTGTGCGGCTTTTTGTGGCGCGTCTGCTTGTAGGTTGCTTTGGTGAGGCTCGGTTTATCTCCCAATTACCCCCTGCATATTTTTGTTTCCCACCGTTCTCCTTTCAAGTTTGTCAAGTTTGTTCTACCTATCCACCCTACCTTTCGTTTTTATCTTGTTCCTTGGCACTAACTCATGTTTTAGACGACGTTGCTGCTGTATGTTCAGAGTTTTCACTCCATTTTTGGCAACTCGCCCAATGCCCTCCGTGGAGCGGAGCAACGGGTCTGGGCGGAGCCCAGCCACCGGAGGCATGAAGTCCTGGATCAACTACTAACCCACTCTTCAGCTCGTTATCGATAATGGTTCCGGTATGTGTAAGGCCGGTTTCGCCGGAGATGATGCTCCCCGTGCTGTCTTTCCTTCTATCGTCGGTCGTGCTCGTCACCCCGGTATGATGGTTGGTATGAATCAAAAGGACTCTTATGTTGGTGATGAAGCTCAATCTAAGAGAGGTATCTTGACTTTAAGATATCCTATTGAACACGGTATTGTCACTAATTGGGACGATATGGAGAAGATCTGGCATCATACTTTTTACAATGAACTCCGTGTTGCTCCTGAAGAACACCCAGTTTTATTGACTGAAGCTCCAGTTAATCCTAAATCAAATAGGGAAAAGATGACTCAAATTATCTTTGAAACTTTTAACGCTCCAGCTTTCTATGTTTCTATTCAAGCTGTTTTGTCTTTGTATGCCTCTGGTCGTACTACTGGTATTGTTTTAGATTCTGGTGATGGTGTTACTCATGTTGTTCCTATTTATGCTGGTTTCTCTTTACCTCATGCTATTATGAGAATCAACTTGGCAGGTCGTGATTTGACTGATCATCTTATGAAGTTGTTGGCTGAACGTGGTTATCCTTTCACCACTACTGCTGAACGTGAAATTGTTCGTGAAATTAAAGAAAAACTTTGTTATGTTGCTCTTGATTTTGAACAAGAATTACAAACTGCCGCTCAATCTTCTTCTCTTGAAAAATCTTATGAATTACCTGATGGTCAAGTTATTACCATTGGTAATGAAAGATTCCGTGCTCCTGAAGCTCTTTTCCATCCATCTGTTCTTGGTCTTGAATCTCCTGGTATCCATGAGACCACTTTCAACTCCATTATGAAGTGTGATGTTGATGTTCGTAAAGATCTTTATGGTAATATTGTCATGTCTGGTGGTACTACCATGTATCCTGGTATTGCCGAACGTATGCAAAAGGAAATTACTGCTCTTGCTCCTTCTTCTATGAAGATCAAGATCATTGCTCCACCAGAGAGAAAATACTCTGTCTGGATTGGTGGTTCTATTCTCGCTTCTTTGGGTACTTTCCAACAAATGTGGATCTCCAAGCAAGAATACGACGAATCTGGTCCTTCAATTGTCCACAGAAAGTGTTTCTAAACAAACAGTTAAGCTATCTTGTCTATTTTGTTTGATGTATTTTGTCTGTGGCTGTTTCGTTTATTCGTTCAGTGTATTCTAACTATATCAATTGGTTTATAAATTCAATAAATACGTCCAGCTACTGACGATGTTGCGTCTGGATCTGGGCTCTGCCCAGACATGACGATGCGTTATATATATTATGTTTGTTGTGTTTATTTCAGCCCTGTATCCAGGGGGTGAGCCGCAGTTGTACATGCGTATATCTCGAGATGCGATCTGATCAATGTTTTGATTGTGTCAATGAACTCCATAAGTTAATTCTCTAGTATTAAGTTTGAAATTACAATAAACTGGCTTATGTATAGAATTAATTCTGGACCTAATGTAGGTCCAGGTACGGGTTCTGAATCTGGGAAGATATCAAATGTCTTTCACCCGGCCTCGAACAGAAAAGTTTACGTACGCCAGGATGTTAGTATTAGTGCAGATGTGGTGCTGGATGAAGCGAATCAGGTTTCGCCTAGGATGAACATTCAGAGGCAATTGAATACAGCTGGTTCTAATGGTGATACATCCCGTGCTATGTTTTTCAGAGCAAATTCTGATATTAAAGTCCGTCCTGGAAATGGTTACGCGAGAACGAAAGGAGGAGGTCCGGTGGCTTTACCTTTAAGTCCATCTTTTGACAATTCAAGAACTGATGAATTTTCAAAAGAGTCCATTACTGCCACTTCTATATCGAATGATATACAAAAGCCTCCTATTATCCGCCATAGAGTTTCTGTCTTAGATCTTAAACCTGACCTTCATTATAATGCGATTACTTCCAACTTTATCCAAAACCAACAGGCTACATTCTCAGCAGCTCAACGTGAACCGAGTGATGGAACTCCTGCTATCAGTAGAAATAACCAGAAATCAATAAATCCAGCGGTAGCTGATAGTCCAACTCCTACAACTCCATTACTCTTACCATCACCTAAGCTAAAATCTGGATATAATTCACCTGTAGTTCCGTCGTCAACGCCGAAGGCATCAACTTCGGTATTATCTCCTAGATCATCCCCTCTCTCCGTCAACACCCCTAAAACATCATCTCATCCCATTGTGTCACCTGAACCACCATCGCCTAATATCCAACTACAATCCAAACTATCATCTTCTACGCTCTCTCGGAAGTCATCTCCATCTTTGAGATCTAGTCCCATTGTTAGATCATTCCCTCCGACACCGGCAGAGCGAGCATTATCGCCTTTGAAGTCAGTCACTGCTGTATCTTCTCCTGATGGAGAGTCATCAGATTCTTCATCTAAGGATATTGCCACTGCAGAGCAGTTGACCACTTCTGAAGAGCAGAGGATCCATGACCTTGCAGTATCACCTGCACTGACGATACACAGACCCCTACTCCAATCGGTTGAAACTCTCCCAACCTCGGACATATCGAAAGCACGAGCTGACCGTAAAATTAAAGACTTAGAAATTACGAATAGCTCTTTACTCTCAATCAACCGGTATTTAGAGAAAAAAATCCGACATCAAAAAGCTGATATTGAATTTTTGAGCAATGGCGCGTCATCCGCATCGTTAAATTACCACGATAGCGCGACCAATATTTATTCCCATGATACTGATGAGGGAACCGATGATGAATATGACGGCAATGATAACTTGACCGACGACTATTCTGACCTTGACATCAGTCTCGCTGACAGCACGATCCTTGAGCATGTTGAAGAGCGAACAAGAGCACACATTTCATTTCTTAAATCGGCAGAAAAGTTTGATACGACTCTACGCCAGTGTCTTCTAATAACTGACAACCTCCTTCGCGATGGCTACAATTCGCTGGATTACGCGGTAGATCCGTCTGATATCGGCGAAAGGGTAGTCGAGCCCATAGACGACGAATAACGACTTACGACCCTTTTTATAAATTTTAATTTGCATTTCCACTATCAATTATAATCGATCCAAGCAGCCTCTCCGCGGAGCGGAGCTACGAGTCTGGGCAGAGCCCAGCCGCCGGAGGCAAACATGACAGCAGAAGTTGTTAGGGTATTTATTTACCTTCGTAGTTTGAGTTTACGGAGAATATCATCAAAAGATGGGGTGGAAATACGGGAGAGGAGTCCAAACCTCCAGATATATATAGGGAGACCACTAGCAATAAATAGAGCGACAAATAGGGATTCAAGGGGTTTTTCGAAAAGTGTTCGTGAGACAAGGAATAATGCTACACAGCAAAACATGATGGGTGTAGTTATGAACGTTTTATAAGGCCTATCGAGGTCAGGTTCACGTATACGAAGGACAATAACGCCAGAGACCGTGAGAAAATAGAATGAATAACCAGCAAACCCATAGAAGGTTAAAAGAGAATGAAATTCTCCTACAAGTATAAACACACATGCAAGAGCAGCTTGAAGTAGAAGGGCATTTATAGGAGTAGATCTGGTGGGGTGCAGTTTGGAAAACATACTAGGAAGGAATCCTTCTTCGGCGGAGGCATAAACCAAGCGTGCAGATGAGAAAATGGTTGCATTAAGTGCTCCGATACAAGAGAGGGAAATCAGAATAGCAAAGATTATACCAGCAACGGGCCCAAGGGTCTTTGTAGCAAATGTGATTGCCACAGAGGTAGTTGTCTCAATTTCTTCTTCGGACATGACGGCATAATAAGCGATATTGGCAAGAATATATGCAACAATTACCACCGGCATAGCGATATGAATAACTCGAGGGAGATCTCGACGAGGATTTTTCATTTCTGCAGAAACGTAATTCATATTATCCCAACCATCATATGCCCATAGCCCAGCGTATAAAGCAATTGCATAATTGCCAATAGATTTTGAAGATCCAGAGAATAGCCCTCCACTTTCCTTACCAGTTAACGCATTAGTATCATGAAAATGGAAACTAGCAACAATCCCAATGATTGTAATTGCCAAAAGTACACCGATTTTTATCACTAAGAAAAGATTACCTGCTCTAGCACCCAATCGAGTACTAAAGCAATTTAAAGCAACGACAGAAGATAATCCAATTATTGCAATGAATTTTTGAAACCAATAATTTGTAAATATTTCATTAGATCCTAATGCTCTACAAAAATATTCAGAAAAAATGATTGCAATAATAGCAGTACTTCCTGGTTTGAGAATTGTCAAAGCAGTCCAAGCAAATAAAAATGATGGTAAGGTTCCGTAGATTTGATTTAAATATGCCTGGGAAGATCCATTTAATGGGATAGCACTACCTAATTCTGCATATGATGATGCACCAGTCCAAGCTAATAGTCCTGCTCCAATCCAAATAAGCAAAGACATTCCAACTGATCCAGCATTAGAGTTGACCTGATTTGGTGATGCGAAAATACCTGATCCAATCTGTAAACCAATCACTAAACTTAAACCATGAATTACATTTAACCTTTTCTGTTTTTCTAAAGGAACTGCATTTGAGTCGGCAAAAAATGGATCATTTGTAGCTGCCAGGTTTATCATATGGTCCCCGATAGTCGAGACACTTAAAGATCTTCCATGAAGTTGCATATCATATCTTCCAGGGTCATTATCACCCACTTCCAAACCTGGTGAATGAATAGGCGAGCGCAGAGGAGATAGTCCTCGGCTTGATATTGAGCCGATCGATCCATCTTCATCAGAAGACGCTAAAGATTCTAATTCTAATGAGATTTGGGAATCTCCTCCTCCAAGTTGAGGAGGAGCGAGAGATCTACCATCTCCGCCATCTATACGGGTATATTGTGCAGACATGAAGAATGCTTTTAATGTGATTAATTATCTATTAGGTCGAATTTTTTCTAATTTGGCCAAATCATTCGGAACTTTAGTGTGGGCGATATTAAGTCTGGCACGATCTATACGCATAACTTGAAAGTGATAGGTAAACGCGCGGCTTCTGATCATTCGTAGATGAGGCAGCTAAATATTTAGAATTGTTTTTATGAAGCAATTTGCTGGTAAATTTTTATTTCTTGAAGAATAGAAAAATGATAGGGAGATATTGAGTAACTGGATAGTTAGGCAGTTGATGAAGTTGATTATTGGTTATGTCTAAGTGGAGTTGGATGAGGTTCGAACAGTGCATATATGCAGGGGGTGATCTACTATGTAAACACCCTAGGGACAAACAGTTTCGTTCTAGAGTAGGTGATGGTGAGATAGCAGAGTAATTGACTTGATGCTTGCATTTCAATCAGACTAGCCTCATATTGTAGTTATTCTATATGAGGAGCTACGCCAAGTTATGCCTAGTCACACTTTTATCTATTGCAATTTGTTCAGAATTAGTCTATACAATATAAATTAGCTAGAGTTCAATTGTGAACATGTCATATAGCACTTGTTTTCCTATCCCCTCTATTGATCCTTCGGCAATAACTTGAAAGTGCAAATAATATAGGTACTATTAGTATATATGTCAAAGGCGGTGGAAAATAAGTATTCGACATGATCGTTAGCACTAATCCATGAATTGATAAAGAAGTTCATATTCCATAGCTACATGATTATGCAACATTTCCACCATATATAACCATCTTTCAAATCCCCTATGATAACTACAATCATGCCATTCTTCAATTGTATGGCGAGTTATTTGAGGCATTCTTTGCTTCTTAGTGGTTGCCAGTGCAGTACTATAATTAACGTCATTATATTCTCCGTAGGCAAGTAACAGATATGCCCCATAGACAGCATCAAATTTAGCAAAATGGATATGTTTGTTGTATTTTCGAAAAAACCCCATAGGGTCTTCTTCTTTAGCTTCTCTTATTCTTTCTTTTGCTATGTTTACAGCATCCATAATTCTTGATACTGATTTAAGATAACAGAAAGAAAGCTTTAATTGTAATAAATACAGAAATGGTTTATAATGAAAGAAGGTCACGTTCACGTTAGATTCAAATATGTGTGGTAGCAATTGAGACAGGTCAGATTGGAAGATAAGATGATCGCCAACTTGTCGGCACTATAATAAGCATCATGTACAATACCAAATACTATAGAGATGTTATCAGACAAAATAATCCAGGGACTATAATGACATGTATACATATCCCAACGTATAAATTTTTGAATTCAGAAGGTGTCAATAATACTCTGTCAAACTTTACATATTATATTTCCATGGAACGAAGCACCTGTAACGGGGTAAACTTGTAGGTCGCTCCATACATCTCGAATCTGTACATTATACCAACCGAAAACTAGAACCAATGAGATATAACTCCATATAACTCCTTCGGGAGGATGTTATACATAAGCAGACTTCTCCGCAGGGTCCTAACTGCAGTCGTCCCTGCATAAACGATCACGAATACCCTGTCGATCTCTAGTTCCCTTTCTTGGCGATTACGAACTTCGCTTATGTCTCCCAAACTAATAAATTGAGTATAAGAGTGATAAGATAGTGGTAAAAGCTATATTGCAATTATAATAGCTGATCATTTATTTCTTCAACTTTGGTAGAAAAGGACTAACAACAGTAGAGATGGAGATGTCCATGCAAGATAATTGAACATTTCATCAGAACGGTTGTAAAACTGTGATGGTTCACATTCCCACCTAAAGATTGAAATAAATGAAAGGATGTCTTAGGCACAATCGATAGGAGTCCCTGAATCTCCTCTGTTTTACATGACCTGTGTGTCAATTTGCCCCTGCACGGCGGTGTTGTTATGTGTGCGCGATTATCGATACCCCTAGATTTTAAATCACATAATAGATCAGTGTAGACCACAACATACCCCTTGGCAGTAAATTTCTCATCATTTGTAATAAGATAGAATATAATTATCACTTGAAATTGGATCAGTGAGTTCGTATAATCATGGATTATACAAAATTCCGAAAGGAAGCTAGTACGCGGGAGTCAGGGAATGAGACCGTTGCAGTGAACCATCGAGCGTAAGTTAAAGAATACATAGAGTACACTATACTTCTGGGCAGATCCCGGCAGTTGGAGGAAATATAGAAGACAATATCTAACATTATAATAGGCTAATCACCAGAACTCTTACAAAGTACCCTGTTGATTATGCGTTGTATAGAGAATTATTACAGAACAGTGCCGATGCTAAAGCCAGCAGTGTTGTGATTTCCTTCAAGACACAGAATACTGGAAGTTCCACACCTCTTAATAAGGAGAACATATCGTCAATTAATAATAGACCAGTTTCGAGATTAACAGTGAAAAACAATGGTCAATTATTTGAAACAGATGATTGGAATAGATTGAAGGAAATTGCCAAGGGTAATCCAAATGAATCCAAAATTGGCGCATTTGGAGTTGGATTTTATTCTGTTTTCGAATTGACTGATGAGCCTTTGGTTCATTCTGGAGATACAGTTATGTCATTTTTTTATGAAGGAGATCAGTTACATTACAGGAAGGATATTGTTAGTGGGGAAAAGGTTTCTAAAAGTTGGACAATTGTGGATTTACCTTATAGGTCACCCGGAGAATTACCCAATCTGCCATCATTTACTGCATTTCTCACTCAGAGTTTCACTTTGATTCCATTGTTGGAGGTAGATTTGGAAGTGGATGGGATTCAATTATTGAGTTTAAGGAAAGTGGTAGGGCCAGGGAATAATTTGCCAATTCCATCACACTTAAATCGTAGATCTCCAAATGGGTTTTTAACTTTAAATTCATTAGAAGTTGAATCTTTTCAAGTCAAAGTGAAATATATGAATGTGACTCAAATCTCTAATGAGTCCCTATTTTCCAAATCGTCAAATATATTTAGCTTTGGCAAGAGGATATTTTCTTCATTAGTAACATCATCAACCAACCCATCTGATATCACAGAAGTTGTATGCTTTCTTCGTAAAGTAACCGGTATTGTTGATGTTTCTGTATCTGCTTCATTTGCGGCTAAAATGAAGGCTACTGTTATGAAAGCACCGGCAAAGAAGGCTATAATTTCAATGTTGGCCTATAATAGAGAGGAGAAGGAACAATCTGAATTGACTCCGCCTTTATCAGATTATATCTTCCCCAAGGAGTTTAGTGATGCTAAAATTTATATTGGTTTCCCAACTAAGCAGAGTACGTCTATGAGATCACATATTTGTATGAATCAATTGATTCCTACCATGGAACGTACTGCGGTAGATATGTCTAATCAACATGTTAAAGATTGGAATGAACAAATGCTTTATATGAGTGGAGTATTATCACGAACTATTTATGAAAATGAAATGACTGAGATAGCTAAAACTTATTCTTCATCTCAGCTTGAAAATTTACTAAACAGTGCTTGTTATATAATTAACCGATTTGAATTTGAAAGATCAACTCCTGATCCTGTCGTTGGTAATTGGATTTCTGGTGGTTTTTGGAATTCGTCCCCAAAACTATCACTTCCTTCTCAGAAAGGAATTAAGTTATCCAATGAAATTAGAGTACCTGGCACTGCTAATTTTATTAGAGACACTCCAATATTACCGACCAACGTTGCCAGTGAGTGCCCTAAGTTTATAGAACGAGCCATCGAGTTGGGATTTCTTAAGAAAATATCAGTGGAAGATATTCTAGAAGAAATTCAAGGTCATACCTTAACACCTGTAGATCTTAAAAACCTAATTGTTTGGTGCGTTGATGAAGGCTTAAACAAGAAAATATTAACTCTGGAACGTGTTAGATCTGTTTTAGACGTTGCTGTCGTTACCTCTGATAATGGGGGAAGTGATTCCAAGAATTGTACTGTAATCTTACGAGGCGTTAATTCATACCAAAATAAGTTTACTATCGAAATGGACCTCCCTTTACCTCCAACTTGTATCCCTTACAAATTTATTAAAGATATTCCATGGAGTACATTGGATACTCTTGGATGGCACGAATTAGAAACGGTCGAATGGCTTTCATATCTAGTCAAGACTAAAAATCTTCCGTTGGAACACAATTTATCTATATCTCCAGAGTTTGCTGTTAAAGTTCTCCAGAAGATTAGTACAAATTGGAATTCCTTCTCCAATGTCTCGCAGAAGACTGTGAAGGATCTCCTTCAAAATGAGACCTGTATTCCTACTCAATTAGGTATGAAATTGCCATCTGAGTCATACTTGATTGATATCCCATTATTCCCTAATTTACCTGTCAAATCTCCTCAGTTAACTGCGGATTACAGATTTCTCTTTAACTTAGGGTTGCGTGAATCTGTAGATATGGCTTTTGTTTTGAAATTATTACATGATCCAGAAAGTTCCTCAATTAAATGGTCAACAGTAGACATGGTGAAATATTTAACGGATAATCGGAAGTCACTAAAAACGTCAGATTGGCAGCTGCTGAAAGAAAAAGCGTTCTTTGAGGCATACGATAGTGAGAAGAAATCTGCCCCAAAAGTTCTTTATAAAGCGAGTGATCTTTATGCTCCAAATCCTCTATTGATATCTCTTGGATTCAGAACTTTGAAATGGAATTACTGGGTTGATTCTAGTCCAGAAGCTACATTACTCTTCGATATTGGACTTCTAAGATGCCCGACTGAAAGTCAACTATTTAAAGTCGCTATATCGGAAAGTAAAATCAAGATTGCTATTGACTATTTCATTACCAATAGTAACAAGAATGGTTACTCCTCATTGAAGACATCTCTTATCGCCGACCCATTTATTCCCTGCAAACTCAATGGCCTTCCTGTTTACAAAGCACCCAAAGATTGTTTTACTGATCAAAGAGTTGAACAATTTGGACTTCCTATAGTAAGAGATGAGCTATTGGTATCTGAAGGATGGAAATTTGGTATAAGAAAAGCTCCAAATATGAGTGAGCTTGTTCATGCTGTAAAACATAGACCTCCAGAATCAGTTAAAGCTGGTGAATTAATGTTTACATATCTCTCCACCGTTGTTTCAGAGATTTCAGAAGTCCATATTAAAGAATTCCAAAGCACTGCATTCATACCAATCGGCATTGGTAAAGATAAACTCAAATATCAGCATCCGTCAAAAACATTTTTAGAAGCAACTGATGATGGAAGCGATAGTGGCGATGACGATGCATTTTTCAAGGATTTTTTTGATTTCGTTAATATGCCACCATCAGCAATACCATTTCTTCTCAAAGTTGGAGTGCGATATAATCCGAGTATTTTAGAAATTGCTCAAGCCGCAGTTGATGATCCCAAATCAATGTATCAATTGGCATCCAGCAATGATAGATATGAATCATTCCTTGGTCGTTTGGCTGATGCATGGCCGAATCTCTCTAAAAATAAAGAATTAGTCTCGGCTATGCGAACTTCACCGTTCTTATTATCATTATCTTACAAAGGCGGTGAAAATGAAGATTTGGATGATGACGGATTTATTTACCGTGAAAAAGCAATGTACACACTAGCACCTGCCTCGGATATTGTTATTGTTGATGATGTGATTTCATTCAACCTATTCAAATCATATTTGAAGATCGCCCCTCAAGATTCTAAATTAGAAAGGCTCTATGCATCACTAGGATCTCTAAATCTGTCCAAGCTTGTGGAGCGCAGCATACAGATTGGAGCAGAAATTAATATGAATGATCCAGTAATTCAGAAGAGAATTAGCAACATTAAAACGAGAATTGTTGAAAGAGTTAAACTGTTCCTTGAAGGGACCGAGAAAAAGGCCAAGATCCGGCCAAGTGCTATAAAAGAAATAAAAATTATTCCCGTTTCCAGGATTCAACTTCGCCGTCGCATCAACTCGAGATCTGTTCGATCACCAGTTTTAAGTGAAGATATCAAAGCGTATATGGAATCTCGCCGAACGTTATTTGTTGATTTGGAGGAATTTGATTGGTTTGATGTTAGTCAGGCATTGGTCAAAGAGATTCTTGAGAAGCCGACTCCTGACTCGGTGATCGTATTGGAGCTTCAATTGAAATCTGATCTGAGATCATTGCAAAGAAAGGGATATAATGTGGATAGATTGCTGAGACAGAAACAAATGCAAGATGTAAAATTACTCGAAGAGCGGGAGAGAGCTAAACAAGAAGCAAAGAGAAAGTTGTTGGAAGAAAAATATTTAGAGAAGGACGAAAGCCAGGAGGTTACTATTGAAATGAATGATAAAAATAGTGATAAATTTTCTCCAGTTCCTTCACCACCAGCGCCTCTTCCTGTCACCGCTGAAGGTCAACATCAAGCTCAGCCTCAGCCAGAGACACCACCGCAACCACAGCAATTACAAAAACAGTCGCAGCAGCAACCGCAAGCTGGACATCGTGGGTTTCTCGATGGGCTGAAATCATCGATACTTAAATTCAATAAACGTGATACCCGAGAGCATCATAATCAGTTGAAGCCTTCTAGTGAGCCTCTGGACCTTCTTAGGAAAGGGTTATCGTCCGCGCGACCATTCTCTCAAGGAGTTCTTCTAGCTAGTAGCCATGTGGATGTTGCGCCTCCTCAAGAATTAATGGCTTGCGATGATGGTATTGTGCATGATTTGCAATTTGTAACCCAATTAAAAGGAGGTCTTAAATGTTTTGTCAAATCTAACCAACCGGGTTTGGTTGAAGTGCAATTAAAAGAGGCGGAAAGATTTCAACATATTTTATTTGCTTGTTCAAAGGTAAGTTATTGTGTAGATATGAGAGGAAGGCTGATGGCTAACATTTTTTAGATCTATGAATGCAATCCCCAATCATTCCATATATACTTGGATTCCCATTCTAGTTCAATTGCGTTCAATTTTAGAGGCAGCTTGTTCTTCAATTTACACTACTTCTGGTCTCCCTTCAAAGGTAAACAAAGAGTTATTGGTGGTTCTTGGAATATAAAGGAATCTCTAGATTATTGGTACCCAGTTGTTGCACATGAACTGGCTCATAATCTTGCTACGTCTCATGGACAGCACCACTCATTTTATACTGAATCGTATATTCAGTATTTCATGGAAGGATTTAAACAGGTTTCAAATGAGGTTGAAGTTTCGGATTAACTTATAGAATTAATAATTAATATATGATGGAAACATCGGTTTGATCTGACAGCTAAATTTTTAGGCTTTACCGTTGGGGTAATGAATAAGTTATTGTGTATAGCGATAAGATAGAGGCAAGGGTTACGCTAAGATAGGGCGACTGGATGCAAGCATGGTAATATTAATGTAAGAATAATATCCGGCCTGTTATGTTTGTACTAAATATACTAATATAACAAATTTAAATTCTATTCCAAAATTGAGAATATAATTATAATCAAAATCCAGCTGGCAGCAATGGTTGTTAAAAATGTGCGCGGCTCATGAGGCTTTCCCCTGAATAAAATGTTTGCTACTTGACCGAAAAGCATCTCCGACTGGACTTTTCTAAATAAGAGATTTAGCAGCTACTATTATCGACAAATTGCTCACCATGGCTTCTGAATTCAATTCCAATTCGTGCCATGCTCAAGCATGCGCAATTCAGGGTATGTTTATGTGTCCTTCTCTGCTGCGTCTTGACACTTTCTAACTTGTTAATAGGTTGTATTCAAAGAAGAGGGTACGATGAATCAAAATGTACAAAATACATTGATGAGCTTTACGCATGCTGTGCTCGAGTTTACAGACAAAATGGTACTGATATGAAACCAATAGCATGTCCAAAGCCTGCACTTTTGGAAATAAAAATCAAGCAAAGAGAGAAAGAAAGTGTAGATGCTGCGTTGATACGGAAGTAAAGAAGATAAATCAAGTGTAAATAAGGAGCATTTTTTATTTATTTATTATATAAAGTTTTAGCATAAGATAATATGTATGTTTAGAGTCACGATACAGACCATATTACCAGACTGTACGATTCGAAGGACCGGTTCAACCGATGAAAGATTATTCTCTCATACAATAATATAAGGAAACCCTAGCACGTAAGATTGTCAAGGACAAAACGAGCGATTCGCAATAAGCATCGCTCCGTGACTCTGGGCGCCTATAAAAGACATTGTATGGAGAAAAAAAAAAGAAGAAGAAACGAATAAGATGTAATGAAATTTTTGTTCTTTTTATATACATAATATTTTCCTTACCCTGAATCTGGTGGGAGACCGAAAGGTTTGAGATGCTCGATCAGTTCTTCCACGAAGGGGAGCTACGAGTCTGGGCAGAGCCCAGTTGCCAAAGGTAAAATGGAGAAAGAAATAAAATGACATTGTAAATTACTTATAGACAAGAAAATATACAAAATGCAAAAGCAAAAAAACAAAAAGATGCAAAATTAGATAAAACAGATGTGAAATTATTTCTTGCTGCTATTACTTTCAGGAGATGAAGGAGCTACTTCAGGAGACCAGCCACCGATTGCTCCTCCAACAAATGCAGGAACAATAGTAAGTGCAGCAATGCTACTACCGGGACTCCTACTTCTTCCACGACGACCTGGAACTGATAAGAAATTATTCGTGCCAGCAGATGTTGGAGAGGAATGATCAGTAAAGTATGAATTGGGAGCTAGGGTTGAGCTTGGTGAGTTTGGAGAATTTATACTGTTGGTGGAGACAGTTGATGGAGTAAGAGCTTCTTTCCAAGAATTATATAATTTCTTTGGCTTGAAATTTAATTGAAGAACACGACCACCACGAACTGTTTTCATAAATACAAGCTCTTTTCTAACTTGTTCGATAGGAGTGGGCCAAATGTATTGTTGAGAATCACCCACTGTAGATTCTTCATCAATAACAATTTCTGGGCTCTTTGGCTTTCTATGAGGAATATGACGAATGACCCAGTTAACAGCTCTAGCAGGGTAAAGTTTAACAACCCATTCATCAGGTACAAGTCTGAGAATAACACCAGCAGGGATAGAAATCATACCACAAATAACAGCAGTGCCCCACATTGCACCAGTTTGTTTGCTAATACTGAATGCAGCACCACCAACAAACATGATAACAATTTGAAGACCTCCAATGAGAGATGCAATTGTAATAAAGAAGTAGTTACGATGGATACCTTCAAAGATATTTTGATGGTTATCAAGACGACGATTAACAAACATATTGAAAAATTGTAACCAGACAAAGGTATTAAACACCATAGCAGCAAGTTGTTCTTTATTTTGCCCAACACTAGTATCAAGGTTGAATATTTTACTTCCAGCAAAGTGAAGGACAAAAGTGACAACCAATTGGAATATGGCTTGACCAAGAATCATTTTCCACATAGTAGGGGTAATTAAGGAACTTTTACGGTTGTCAGGTTTACGTCTTAGTACGGAATCAGATGGAGGATCGGTAGCAAGAGCAAGAGCAGCAAAAGTGTCCATGATAAGATTGACCCATAAAAGTTGAACTGCAGTAAGGACAGAGGAATCATTACTATCGGCAACTGCAGAAACAAAAGTAAGAAGAACTGCAGTAACATTGACAGTAAGTTGAAATTGGAGGAATTTTTTGACTGCATCGTTTACAGTACGACCCCATTTAATAGCTTTGACAATACTACCAAAATTATCGTCCATTAAGATTACATCAGAAGCTTCTTTAGCAACTTCAGTACCAGCGATACCCATGGAGAAACCAATATCGGCAAGTTTAAGAGCAGGGGCATCATTGGTACCATCACCAGTAACTGCAACAGTTTCACCAACTCCTTTGAGGTATTTAACAAGTTTTCTTTTATCTTGAGGAGAAGAACGAGCAAGCACTCGAAGATTAGGGACAACGGAATTTAGTTCAAAGGGGGTAAGTTTACGGAATTCAGGTCCTTCCATGACAACTTCATTAGCATCCCCGGAAAGAATGCCACAATCAAGAGCAATAGCACGAGCAGTATTGATGTTATCACCAGTTACCATACGTACAACAACACCAGCAGTTTTACAATCAGCGACAGCTTGTTTAACACCAGGACGAAGAGGATCTTTAATACCAACTACTGAAAGGAAAATGAGATTGGAAAAAAGAACATTGTCATCGAATGCATCGGGAGAATCAGGAGACCATTTAGGAGGTAAATTTTTGTAAACCAAGCCAATAGTACGGAGTGATTTAGAGGCATAAGAATTAATTTGTGAGTTGATAAAAGAAAGGTGAGCTGAACTAATGCTAGTGGTAGTGAAATTGTCACTATCTAATATTTGGTTACAGCGATTAAGTACAACTTCTGACGCACCTTTAAGTAGAACTTGATAACCAGCAGAAGTTTTAGTTATTGTAGCCATAAATTTTTTTGCGGAATCGAATGGGAAAACATGGACAACTTCAACTGATTGTCTGTAGGTGAGAAGTTCATTAAGATTCATATAAGATTTTGCAAATCCAAGAAGGGCAGTTTCGGTTTTTGAACCAAGAAATGGTTCTGAAGCGTTTGGGTTGGTGTCCTCGAAAGCGGAAGAATTGATTGCAATGGAGTCTAGAAGAAGTTTGAACTCAGGTTCAGGGAGAGTAGAGAGAAGTTCATTAGGTGTTGTAATAGTGTTCGCCTTTTTTTCAGTTTCTCCATTTGAGTCTACTTCGCAACTAGAATTTGTTCCAATCGTAGCCGCCACAACAGACATTCTATTCTGTGTAAGTGTACCAGTTTTATCAGAACAAATGGTAGTTGCACCACCCATTGTTTCACATGATTTTAAAACTCTAACAAGATTATTATCTTTAACCATACGAGTAGTAGCAAAAGCAAGTGCAAGTGTAACTGCTAATGGAAGACCTTCAGGAACTGCTACTACAATAATTGTAACAGCAGTAATGAAAATTGTCATAAATGCTTCACCTTTTTGAGAAGAAGTTTTAGTAGAATGAGGTAATTGAGCTAAGAAACGAATGAGTAAAGCAACAAACAAAATAATTGCAGCAGCAAAACCAAGCTTGGCAATTCCTTCAGCAATAGTATTTAATTTCTCTTGTAAAGGAGTAGCTTCTGGTTCATCTTGTAATGACATCATGGTTCTACCATGCATGGAATTTTCACCAACTGCAGTCACAACAAAATGACCAGTACCTTCTAAAACTTTACCACCAGATAACATAAAAGCATCCAAATCTTTTGATTGTGGTGTAAGTGATAATTCGCCAGAATTAATCAAATTTACAACATCATCACCAGCATGTTTCTTCATTGTATCAGACTCTCCACTAGCAGATGATTCATCACACTTGATATTATAACCTTTAACTAAAACACCATCAGTAGGAATCATTTCACCAGGTTCTATTAATAAAACATCACCAACAACAATATCAAAAATATTCAATTCAATAGGATGTCCATTACGAATCGCTTTAACATTTCGATCTTCTTTTTTCTTATTCAACTTTGCAAATTGTCGTTCTTTCTGCCAATCATTACCTGCACCAACTGTAACAACTATAACAACTGCTACAAGAATTGCAACACCTTCAACCCATTCAACATTAGGTAATTGTCTTCCCTCAGAATCAAACTCTGGTGGTTCACCAAAAGTTTCATATAACCCCAACGCCAAAGAAACCACCGCTGCTACCGATAAAATGATCAACACTTTATCTTGCAATGCTATCCACATCAACCTCCACAAACTCTTAATCTTCCTCTCCGGTAATACATTCTTTCCATAAATACTTAATCTCTGATGATCCGAAGCTTTCTCATCACTCAACCCACTCTCTAAATTAACATCTAAAGCATTTGCTAATCCATCCACTCCACCCATTTCCTTCAAAATAAATGCATTTTTTGGATCAACCAAACAATTCAACTGATTAGGACTATATTTATATCCAACTTCCGAACCGATATGTAACTTTTTCTCAAAACCTTCATCTTTATGATCCAAAATAATCCTTCTTGCTTCTTCACTCCAATCTTTCTTCTCTCCAATATCACCTTTCTCCTTCCTTTCCTCTCCAATCTTGCCAGTTAGTCCTCTATCCACGTCTGCCTCCGGCGGCTGGGCTCTGCCCAGACCCGTTGCTCGCTGCGCTCGTTTCTTACCCCCGTATCAATCGTAATCTTAGGAACCGACATTCTCTAACTTTTTTTCTAAATTATTTCTTACTCTCTCCCACTCTGGTCTTTTCCTCCATATATAAATCAAAAATTAAAAATAAAAATTTAAACTAAAAAATAAATTAAAGTCAAATCGGTCCTCATATCAAACCACGCTTCCCCGTTCTATCCTCCGCCAGATTTGATTATCTGCCTTTCGAAAAAATAGATCAGAAAAAAACAAACAATAAAAAAGCAAAAAATAATGTATCATGTACAGTTATCTGGACAATCATCAAAAACAAATTTCCATCTAATCATTGCCCTCCTGAACAGCCTCAATTTACCAGCCATCTACCCGACCCTCACCTACTCCTATTCTAACTCTTCTCCTAAAACTCACCCAATTTTTCCTTATTCAATCATCCAATCAACAAGGTTAGTCTAAGTTTATTTCTCCCTTTTAAGACCTCTCTCTTACACGCTTATCCAGGCCGCTCCCAACCTTGCTAAATAACTTCGTCTGAACTATAAGCGCCGTATCTAAAAGTAAATATCCATTTCCTCGACACAAGAATATTTAATCTAATCTTTTAATCGCTACGAGAGCCGGCATACGATGAGTGAAGGCTAAGGCGATATAGACAAGAAGAGACATTGCAAATAATTCCATGCTTCAGTATGATGGGTGCTGCTGTACTGCTGCAATTCGTAAAGATATATTTAATTATATAGCTATAGCACTCTTAGTTAGCTTAACGGTCAAGGATATGAATATTTCTAAAATAGTTGAGTCGTTTGAATGATACCTTAACTCAATAAACTCTATTATTATTATCGAATACAATCAGCTCATCGCTTGAGTCGTCACAAAACGTTCTTACCAGTTAAACTCTTGTCATTGACCGCAGTAAATCGTATTCTGATACAATATCAAGTGACTAGTACCATGATACTGCAACTGTTTAACCATAATAAAGTATTATGTCTCTTCTCATCCTCTCTTCATCTCTTTCGTCTCTCAGTTTTACCTCCCGATTAATCCCTCCTCCTGGTTATTATCGCCTCTTACGATATAACAATATCAACAACAGCTCAATGCCTCCTGCGGCACTTAGATTCGTTTTAACTACTCTTTAGTGTTATTTCCATTCCGAATCATGCATATCATCTTGCACTGCCCGGCTTTTGCCCCTACCCATCAATTATTAACGATTTTAAGTGGAGCCTTCAGAAGAGCAATTCTTGGCGCTGGAGCCGTAGGTCGAATACCTTCGACCAGGGTCTGATATACGTACATACTGAGTTATATGGTCTGTTGAGTGAATATCTTGCTTATCTACGTAACACAATTACTGCCGTTCATCGACATGACATGGTTCAACACCAGGCGCGCTTGCTAGCTCACCTCTGCTGAGCTTAAGCCAAGTCTCACTTGAGCGATATTTGGTGTTAGTTGCGGTTGAAACTACTCCTTTGTCTTATACGATTACTTGGTCACCTTCACTATTCGCTATTGCACGCTTCTTATTTACGATATCTTCACCTGACTTAAATGGTTGTGATTTAACATGATACTTCTATAACGGACAGTTTCTCCGTTACCGTCCCGTTTCACCTTACGCCCTCACCATCTCCCTTCCTATTCTTACTACTCTACCAACCCCCATACATCTCCTTCTACGGCTCTACTCACTTTATTACTTTGTTCCTGATTGTTTCATTTTACCAATCCCGTTTCATGCTATGCATATTACAACTGCTCAGCCACTGCCGTCTGTACAAATACGACCAATTTAATGATGATCAGGGGCATCCGATTGCCTTACCTCGTTAGTAGTATATGCAAATGCGACGGCTAAAGTACTTCAGCAACAATTCCCAAAGTAGTATTGATTGATAAGATAATGCACAATTTAACGATGGTCATTAAATACTAGATTCGTGTAAATAACAACTTTACTCAACCGATATCGATATGTCAAAAAAATTTATATCTTTTAGCTGTTTAATAACAAAATACAAACCCAATAAAACAAAATAAAAAGTAAACTAAAAAAAAGACAAACTTAAAACGGAAGAAAATAGCAAACCACCCTCACACCTCACCTCGTAATGTTCATTTTACCTCCTCAAACCCCAGCAAACTAAGCTCCGCCTTCTCGCTTGGCATATTCATCCTCAATTCTCTCTTCATATAATCGCTCAGCCTCTTCCTTGGAAATGGGAACATTTCCAATGATAGTCGGAATCGAAGTAGGATACTGAGGCTGTTCAGTCCTTTCTGAACCACTTCCAATACTATCACTACCACTCTCACCACTATTACTATTATTTTTACTCTCTTTCTCTGGTAATGGTACCGCCATTTTAAATTTTATTTATCACCTGAATGTTGTGTAACACATCAAATCAAAACTGAATCAATCCCCCACTTTAAATAGGGATATTTTTTCTTTGTTGGGAATATCTTTGTTAGTGGCAATTTCTCAAAACTCTCCCCACATTTGCCTCCGGCGGCCGGGCTCCGCCCGGACGGGTTGTTCGAGCTTCGCTCGAGCTTAAACATTCGCCACCCTGGTGCGGTTTCCTCTCTGACAATTAAGCAAGCAACTTTAAGCGGCGGGATTTCTCTCAACGCCTTCATCACGTGCACTGCCCTTTCACTTTCATGGTCTCCTGATATAAATTTCTCCTCGACCCTATTCTGGATGAGGAAATCTCTTAAAGAATGAACATATGGCCAGCGCAAAGCTCGTACTGACGATTCTGATAAACAGCTCTACAGGGCTCCTTTCTTGGATCTTCGGAGGAGTGAATGTCTATGCAGGGCACACGTTCATCTCATCTCGTTGATCCTTCCTGCGAGTTTTTATGTCGCATCTTTGTAACAATCTGCAGCAGCAAGTCCTGTATTCCGATCTACGAACGCTTATCTTTCTCGATAAATAAATTAACTATAATTCTACATAATAAATATATCGCCAAGTAAGCTTTTTACCAAGCAAGAACAGTCTTGTCATAACTCAAAAATTTACCATTGTCTTCTTTGGTTAACCCAGCAATAAGCTCGGAAATAGCACTAGCACTTTGATCAGTGGTAATCATAAAAGTTCTAAGTTGAGCACCAAACTCAGCAGACTTCTCTGCTAAGCTGTCAACGTATCCACTGCCCATATCGCTATCAACTAAACCAGGGTGGATGGGAACAACAATAAAGTCCTTATCAGCTAACTCAATACTAAGCTCCTTAGCTGTAAAATTGAGGGCAGACTTAGATTGGCCATAAGAGCTGGAGCTAATAGCAGCAGACATATCATTTTGAGAACCAAGAGAACTGCTAACAAAGAGCACCTTACGAGTCTCACGTTTAACAAGCAATGGATAAATAGCTTTGAAAAGGACAATGGGGCCGATAACATTGATATTGTAAATACGGGTCCACGATTCAGTAGGTGTATCAAGAACTCTCATAGGATCTTCACCAGCACCAGAATTGGCAACAAATACATCGATACCACCAGTGAGTTTCTCAATTTCATTCGCAACTCTTGATGCATCACTATGCACAGTAGCATCATACTTCAAAACATGAACATTGGAATGATCCTTAATCCACTCTTGAAGATCGATAGACTTCTCAGGATTACGAGCAGTTGTAATAACCACAGAATTCCCAGCAGAGGTAGTAAGCTTTTTAACTAAAGCGAGTCCAATTCCTCTATTTCCACCAGAAACGAAATAAACAGTATTAGAAGACATTATAAGAGTTGATATGAAGTATTGATGTTCGATTGATTGTTAGTGAAGATTGGAATGAGAAGGGTATTAGGAAGAATAATTCTCCTTTTATATTAAAGATGATATTTATTTTGTTACTATTATCTCCGCGGCGAGGAGCTAAAAATCAGAGCATTCTCCGCTCAACGCCCGCTTCGATCGACATTTCCACGCAGAGATCCACACCTCCGCTTTCTTAATATGGTTCGACCGTTAACTTTTATTTTGAGCCGCAGTCATCCGCGGAAGATTCAGGGGTAGTTTCATATCACCCATCATATCAATGTAGCAATTTTATTTGCTAGAACCAGATGGGTTTAATTAGCCCATGAATTAGCCGATTTTTTGGTAATAATATGCCCATAATTTATTTGCCACCCTTGATCGTGCAAATGATTGGCTGTTTTACACCGTCAAGAGAATGGTTATTTTAAACATCAATTACGAATATAATTACAAATGTAATTAAAATGGCTAAGTCGCTGGAACAGTTGTATGATGTGATAAGTCACGAGCCAATTATTAATCCAACTGCATATGGAGAAGAGACATCCGAAGTACTTTAACAAATTAGCTCGTAAGTGACATCTAGAGAAGTTCAACCAGCTCGTTCTATTCTCCTAGTGAATTTTCAGTTCGCTAAAGTAGATTGACAACCGAGGCGAGCTACAGTCTGCGCCAAACCCAACTGTTCGCCGCCAAAGCAAAACAATTACGAATAAAAATTTAATATGTATTATTCTATTACAAGAGTACATTACAAGTAAGATAATACCATGGTTGATCAGCAATAGCTAGATCATGAATAAATAATAATAGGTCTCTGACAATTATTCTATAGCCTTGACAAGTCCCCAAGCAGCAGCAGCAGCAATTCCTCCAGTAAGTGTCATTTTAATACCATTGCCAAGAATTTCAGAATTACCACAATCTTTACCAAGAGAGATGACAGTTTTAATCGATCCAAACAGGAAAAGCGTGATTGCCATTACAATAGCAGAAATATAAAGTCCAGTTTCAACATCTAACGCAAAGAAATAAGGAATAAGTGGGATAAAACCACCAAAGAAATATGCTAACCCAATAGTCAATGCTGAAGTAAATTCTCTACCATTTGCAGGTTCTTCTAATCCACGAGCAAATCGAATAATAAAATTTACAGTATCTTCCTGGGATTTTTCTATATCAGCAACGAAAGATTTAATAGTTTCTGGAGATAATTTATAATCAGCAAGAACTTCTTGGATAGATTGTGTAGCTAGACAGGGGGTCTCAGCATATGCAGCTTTTTCTTTCGCAACTTGATGCTCATAATATTCGCTTTCACTTCTAGCAGCGAGATAACCACCAAGGCCCATTGAAATAGCTCCAGAAACTAATTCTGCTAAACCACCAGTGATGACTAATTTTGAATCACCAAGAGATGATAAGCCAGCGGTTAATGCAAAAGGAACGGTAAGACCATCAGAAAGGCCAATAATGATATCAGACATTACTCTTGGATTACCGAACCCTCCTTCCATAAAAGATGTTGCTGTCGATGAAGAAGATTTAGAACAAGTATCATCATTAGGACAGTTATCACAGGTGATGGTATTCACACTATCGTAAGATCGAGAAACTGGCAATAATGCTCTTCTATCGTCTTGATTGCCAAACAAGGCATTTTTTAATAAAACGAGCATAATTTTGTGTAGTAGTGGAGTAGTGAAGTAGTTGTGTTGTTGTAGTAGTTGGTATTATGATTGATGTAGTAGCTATTAACAGGTAATTGTTGTAATTAGCTACTAGATATTATTTTCAAACGATGGACTAATATTGTCGATTTGTTGATTTGTCGATTTCGATTTATCACTTTCTTCTTCTCTTATATAAATTCAAAATCAAATTTAACTTTTACAAAAATTAATTTGAAAGTTTGATTTATATTTAAATCTATTTATCCGTTAACACCGTTTTAATTAAGATTGAACTCTCAAAAAAAAATTCATAAAATGCAACATCAAAATCATAAACAAGGATTCAATCAAATATATATAACTTAATTACTTAATAACATTCATCTCCACTATTTGCCTAGACCTACCTCAGTTTGTTTGGTCTTGAGGGTAAGGAACGGTTCATTTGATAAGCAACCTGTTGCATACTATGCGTCGATCACTTAGAATTAGGTTGATTATTATTGGTCAGTTTTAATTAGATGAAATTTTATTGGTTTATCTATTAGAGTTTTATGCATCGCATAACAAATAATGTTAGAAAAAAGTAATAAAAGCAAATAATATTATGCAAAACTCATCTCAACGCTCCCAATACCTACCCAACCTGCAAGAAATACCGGACCGCTTATACGCTACAGGTTGCCCGTAATTTTTTTGCCTCCGCCAGGGGCCCTCCCTCACTTAGTCCAGACCCTCTCATTTCTTCGCCTTTTTTGACAGATTACGTAGGGCGGTGGAACTATTACATATACGCGGATCGAGGATAAGATTAGGTAACCGAAACTCCGGCCCGATGTTTTTCTTATCAAAAATCTCTTAACGCCTCTCCTCCTACCTTCCACCCATCGGTCTAGACACTCACTCGATTTTGCTATTGCGTTGCTCTCGCTAATCACCGTTCAAGACACAAACGTCACCCCTGGCAAGGTGGCTGGACGTCACATTTCAAAAAGAGATAAGCAATACAAGGGGTACATACACATGCCAATGATAGTTTATAGCTAACCGGTCCAGATCTATCTACGGTCAACACACATTCTTTCCTTACCTCTTATTCCAACACCACAGCTCTAACTTCCTTAATCCCCGTTAACCTAATCTACATGTATCATTCTACATATTAATGCTTGCCACTGCTAGGCAGTAAGCTAAGGTTTATTAAAGAACCTGGGCAATATCTGCGACGCGTTGATTCTTCCAAGTCAGCGGTAACTTTACTGAACCACACACACGGATCGCAGATTCTGAATAAGAAGTGGCGATTATCGCTATGCTACCAGCTAAACTATTGAGTGACTGCCATTTCCACCTCTGCAGTAGTTACCAACACAGTTGATTTAACCTATTAAGGCCGGACAATTGCAGCTAACCTCTCCTTCGAATACATTTTGAAATTAGCAAGCTCTAATAAAACTCCTAACTCTTTAATTAATTTTAATATATACAAGACAGACATTAATTTTATTATTTATGTAGAGATATATTACACTTTCAAATAATGAGATATCCACCAACTATAATTCTAATTTAAGATTAATTTCATATTAATGAAGGTATGATGTTGTAGCGTATAATCCTTCTTTCTTATCTCTTGCATTACATGCTTGCACGCACTTTACCACCACCCGCATTACCCCTGAAAATACCAATTTCTCAATTGCAGGTCAATGCCTTACTACATTTTTTAACGTTAACTAATAAAGATATAAATATAAGGACATAAATATAAAAATTGTTTTGTTATCGCAGCTGTTTTTGCGCGGTCTTTCCTACTAACCATTTTTCTCTAAGTTCAATGCAATGAAAAGCGTTTTTTCTCAATATTACCTAATTTACTTAATTTTTTTGCTTTCAACCTTTTTATCATCAACAATTCTTTCCACACGAGGCAACAATTTGTAGCCCCATACAAACTTATACTCGTCTTCCTTCTTATTGAGGAATGTTTGTAAATACTCCAGATAAACGACGTAATAGTAGACACTAGAATCTAGTTAGACAATTTCCAGTATGCCTCCGGCGGCTGGGCTCTGCCCAGACCCGTAGCTCCGCTCCGCAGAGGGACGTATATAGAACAACACTCACCCTGTACCTGTCAACACTACAAACCTCGAGTTAGTACCAAGATCCGCGAAGCGGAACAACGGGTCTGGGCAGAGCCCAGCCGCCGGAGGCAGACTGCTACTTACAATGCCACCAGGCATGTCCTTCGAGAATAAATCCATAAGGCATTCCAACACTACGACGAGCCGAACGCCAGGTCTCACACAAATGAATATCAAGGTTCCAAAGGGCATAACCGCTAAGAAAACTTGCAGATCCGATTAGCAACGTATTCCAAAGATGCTTCTGAGCAACCGGATCATGTACATGCTGAGTTGTAAGTTGAACACTCTTGAAAATGATAATCAAGTTAAGAATACCATATCCAGCTTGATGGATAGTTGGATTGCGGTAATGAAGGTAAACTGCAGTAAGAATCGCTGCAGCAGACGTGATTTGAACTGCAACTTTAATTGAGTCAATTCGGGATTTACCAAACGAAAATACAATCCAATACGGGACACAGGTAGCATAGATCATTGGCAGTTCATCCAATAGTTGATACTCGTATAACAATGTCATATGAAACATCCAGCTACCAATGCCAACAGTGGTGAATCCCAAACAAACAATCAAGAACCGGAATTCATGCTTATGTTTGATCACATTAAACATGGCATAGAGGGCCAACAAAATGAACCCGGAATTGGTCACAGTATTCATGGCTTCGGCCACGTATGGAGAGACGACATAATTTTCCTCACACCAGTCAATGGTGGATGTCCTATAATCGATGGTTAGTAGGTAAGCCAGAGCTGACGATAACTATCCAGCATCCTCCGCGGAGCGGAGCAACGGGTCCGGGCAGCGCCCGGCCGCCGGAGGCAAAAAGCGAAAAGGACTTACTGAACACCCCAGTAACCTGACTCGGGTTCTGGCGGGTACGGAATTCCAAATGGGAAAACCATGACAGATTGTTAATAACAGATGGTTCAGGTGATACGGAGTTTGTTCAAACGATCGGATCGGAGCGTAGGATTTCAAACTTGAAAAGACAATGTATTTGTCTAATTAGAAAAAAAATTGCAGAATTGCAAAATATATCAGGTGCTAAAGTGGTAAGCGATATAGTGCGAGTTGATCTGCCGGTAAGTCGGTATATAAATGCCGTGCAGAATATGTATGTATGTAGATAGATATACTGGGGTGATTATTCCGATTGTATGAACGGAGTTTAAAGTTCGGCGATTGAATAATCGATTGATTCAAATTTGAAATTTGCGTTTGATCTTGGATATTGAAAGATCAATATAAGGGTTAAGGGAGAGGGAGAGGAAGAGGAAGATGGGGTAGTAACAGAAACTCTGTAAAATGACTTGTATGACGTTTTACGAAAGAAGTAAGAAATTTTTAATTTAAAAATATTGAAAGTGGCAATGAAAGCTGGTGATAGTAGCGTAGCTATATACAGATCACTAACGGAGACGTTTCAGTATGATTCTACTGATTAGCCCGTTCCAACCGAGAATCTTCAGCGGCTTATACCCCGTGCTCTTTGAATGATGTTTGTAGGGTGCAGCCAATGTGCGGAGTTGCTGTGTTAAGTGGCAGGGCAGGGTCAAAGACAGTTGGTATTATGCAAGTCCCTAACCTGCTATGGACTGGACCTTATGGCAATAATGGAGAGAAAGGAGATGAAGGTGGAGGAAAGATGGAGTAAATGTGAATTTCAATGTATAATTAGATAGTCAAGTCTCCATCTAATTTATAGAATATTCTTTTATTTTTATATAATCATATGAAAAGTCTCACGTCGTTTATCAGACAGCTACTCCTGCTGAGATTTTGTATATTTTACTAACGAGGTATATTCAACACCAACGCTATTTGGTTCCCACGTTAAATCTAAATTTGCCTTCAATCTTGAATATTGGTTATGATCAAGTATAAGTCACTCTGTCATTTACATCTCCCATAATTTATACTTCCTCTGTGGCCGTTTTATACTTATGCTAGATACTCTCTATGCTAATGTTGAGGCGTTGATCGATGCATAAGAGAAATCTCTCTTATCTTGCATAGGCGCAGGTCATAGCTTATCCGTAAACGTTCCAAACTTCAGAATCATTGTACGAATGTTTTGTATGTGCTGTTATTGATGTGTGCGTTACTAGCTGCTCCCCGTCCCGACCTCTGAAACGAAGGAATGCGAACGAGTCCACAGTTATATGCTTACATAGTGGGGATTAATCCAATATTATTGTTATTTATCATAGGTACGGAAAGCTTGGAAAGACTCTAAAAGGATCACAACGGCCGCCAGAAAGTTTACATATCTCCTTCTTTCCCTAGATTTTTCGTTTGTATCAAGATGAATATTCATTCTTTAAATTAGCTAGTCAATAAATCGCTATCTATAAATTTAGGATCTGAACAGTTGGGTTCTACCTTGGGTGGAGCCAATTGCTCTCTATTAGCATGTTGGTCAACAAGTGACTATTATATGGTATCAAACTCTGTCCACGCAGATAGTTTCATGTTTTTGCAATAAATGACTTAATGAAATTTTAGCACAATAATATGCTACAAAATATTTGCTATGTTCTCGTTATCAGTTGACAACCCGGTTGCATTGCGTTTTTCTGCATAAGCTCATATAAAAAGCATGGATTGCTGACAACTTCACGAAACTATGATAAATCATATGCAATAATAAAAGCACTGCCACGTTATTTAAGACCTCAATTCTATTGTGCACCCCTTTGAAACCTTCCGTTATCTCCTGAAGTCCCCAACCCCCATTGAATATAAATAGGCACCAATCTTCTCTTACTTTCATGTTTCCTCGATCCCAATATATCTTCTTCTTTCTGATGAAATACCAGAAACTACTTGCTATAACTATGCTATAAATAAATTTGCTTAGATAAATTTATTTTAGTTCTTGACAAATTTTGTGGTATATGAGGTGTATACCAATTGTTTGGTCTTGGGCACAATATCTAACCATCGTATCTCAGGCAATATACCGGCTATTGAACTGAGAGATACTGAACGAGGATCAATCCATGCATTTAATATTCACCAGGCCCTACAAGCTTTTCAAGATCTACATTCTTCACTTCATAAGGTAAACACTAGATCATACTTATACTCTCTTTTCCGCTTGTTTGCTTAGATAAATGGATAGATAGAAATTTGTTTATTGGCTAGTGCTACGTTTCACAGATAATAGGTAATTATTTGCCCTGGGCAATGTCGAACTTCTTTGATACGACGTATATCTAACAGGCATTTAGCAGTCTTACATCTTTACAAAAATAAATCTTCGTAAAGTTTAATTCAATCAATGTTAGGAAGCGAGACAAGTGACTAGATAGCTCCGTTATTAAGAGCGGATGTTACCAATTGAACCATCTATTCTTGGTATAGAACATTGACTACTTTTGTTACTGCTACAAAATTCATAGGAGGTTTATAACCGGTGGACCTCGAAGTATATCAGTCACGTGGTTTAGTTGGTGATAGGCGCATCTGAGAATTAAAATATTGATAGAATGCGACTATAGAACAGACTAAACATAGTAAAACAGCACTATTTACTCCATTAGCTATGTATTCCATGCTTTACAGCTGTATTAATTTGATTAGTTGCAAATTCTCCAATCAAATTGGCCCTTCCTGCAAAGATATCATAGTTAATTCTCAGCCAAATTACAGTATTATGCATTGCGAAGCTTGAGCGTAAGCCGTATCAAGTTACCGGCATTCTTCTGTCTCTATAACATCATCCACACTTCCAATAAATTCCAGCTTGCAGTATAATCTTACCGTACCATCTCAATATTGTTCGTATTATAAAGTACTATTGCGACCCTGATTCAACGTAATGATAGTTCCTGGTACCTGCTTCCTGAATCGTTGCTCTACAGTCTCACTCCACGTATATACTTATCCTCTCAAGTGCCTTCGATCCAAGGCATATGTTTGTTTGCATATTAATGCCATTACCCCTAACCCTTATATAAACCAAATGAACATGCCAGATTTACGTGTTAAGATTGTTGGCAGTTGAGTAACAAGAAATATCACTTTTATTTTCCGATTATTTAGGAATTGATTGTTGATATTTGACAAAAATAAAAGAAATATTGACCGATTTAATAAGATTTATTCAATTGAGAATTGATTGAATATTTAACTGGATATTGTGTTTTGTGCTGTGTTTGTACTGTTTTTTATACGTCACAAACACCGAGGAATTTATTGTACGAAATCATTATAGAACTTTGATATTTTATTTCATTTAGGACTGCGAAAACTGTGAATTATAATTACAATCTAAACTGGTAAATTCATCTACCTTCACTCCGATTATTACTTCAGAACCTCACCACTCTCCACAATGTCAAACCGTTATCAGATGCCATTAGATGGCGGTGATATTAAAACAAGACGTCAAAATAATACCGGGATCCCAGGCTATAACGACCCTACTGCATCTACAGGCGCTAATTTCTCTTCATATCCAGGAGCTGCTGATTCGTCTCCTTCATTAGCCCGTCAAGCTCATGAATTATCAGAAAAAATTGATACTTTCCTTGGTCAAATTGGCACCCCTGTAAAGCCCTACCTTCCTGGAGTTGGACGTTTCCTCATTGTTGCTACTTTCATCGAAGATGCCTTTAGAATTGTTACTCAATGGAACGATCAAGTTGGATATATCTGGAATATTCGTGGATTACCACATATTTTAGCTGTTTTATTTCTTTCAATCAATGTTCTAGCTATGTTAGTGGGTTCGTTTTCAGTGGTTTTCAAGAAGCGTCTTGAAATCGGTGTTGGTGCACTTCTTTTTGTAGTTATCTCACAAGCAGTTGTATATGGATTAATCTTCAAATTTTCCTTTTTCTTTCGAAATGTTTCGCTTGTTGGCGGTCTTCTTCTTGTTTTATCTGATGCATTTGTTCGAGACCGACGATCACTTTCGCTCCCAGGACTTCCTGTACTTGAAGATAAAGATCGTAGCAAATATCTTCAACTTGCCGGACGCATTCTCCTCATTTTCCTTTTCATTGCCTATATGGTTACACGTAGTTGGACTATTATCGGAGGATTTTTCAATGTCGTTGGCCTTGCTGCATGTATAACGGTTGTTATTGGATTCAAAGCACGACTTTCCGCATCACTTCTTGTTGTTCTTTTATCCATTCAGAATCTCTTAACGAATCCATATTGGCGATACGCCTCACGTAATCCTGCTCGGGATCTTCTTCGTTACGAATATTTCCAGACTCTTAGTATCGTAGGAGGATTAATTCTGCTTGTTTCATCGGGTGCTGGTCGCATCAGTATTGATGAAAAGAAGAAAATCTATTAAATAAAACTCGTCATTTATTCCTATCTCTTGAATGCCTCCGGCGGCCGGGCGCTGCCCGGACCCGTTGCTCCGCTCCGCGGAGAGGCTATACGCTGTGGGCAAATCCATCTCCTTTTACCACACGGTGTATCCTCCATCTACAACTAGATCATGTCCAGTCATATAGGAAGACGCACTAGATGTCATGAAAATAATGGGTCCAGCAAATTCAGACGGGTCAGCCATACGGCCTAATGGCACCTTGCTCTCCCACTCAGCCTTGAGGCGAGTATCGGATTCGATAATTGCCTTCGTAAGAGGGGTCAAAATATAGCCAGGAGAGAGAGAATTGACTCGAATATTGTAACGCGCCCATTCAGAGGCAAGCGACTTAGCAAGGTGGATAACTCCCGCTTTTGTCATGTTATAAGGGGTCTGGGGTTGAGGATAATTAATAATAGAACCCGACATGGAGGCAACCAAAACAATCGATCCTGGATGATTGTCGGCAATGAGAGATTTGGCAAATTCACGAGCAATGAATAATGAGCCACTAAGATTGACATCTACGATTCTCTTGATATTAGCAGCGGGATAATCAACAGCAGAAATATTTTCACAATATCCGGCAGCATTAATAAGAATATCCAATGGTCTGCCATGGTGAGCTCGAATGGCTTGGATAGTTGTCTCAACTTGTGAAGCATCGGAAATATCGCATGCCCAAGAAGTGATAACTTGCTTATGTTCATATTGAACTTTATTGGCTGGTTCATTATACCATTTGGTCAGATCAGCAGCAGCTGGCTCCAAGTTGGCAAGATTGTTGTCAATAAGCGCAATTGAAACACCCGCTTGAAGAAGATATTTAGAGACGGCAATTCCAAGACCACCAGAACCGCCAGTAATTACTGCAGTTTTACCATCTAATGAGAATAAGTTTTTGAATAAAATGGGAGAAGTCATTATTAACAGAACTAATGGGAAGAATGAAACGAAAGCAACAGACGAACAAATTCTATAAGGAAGATTAAATTAACAAGAAACAGGAACAGGACTATAAAGTTCAAAAATGCAACAAATGGACTTTTATCTGAAAAATAGGAATTTAGAATATACTATACCTTCTCTTCTTTATATAGTCTTGGGAGGTTTGATATGTTGCCGTTAAAAGCCTGTGGAGTCTGTGAGTCTGGGGAGTCTCGGGATTATTTCTGTATCCAAGCTTATTTACCCTTGATGTGGGGGCACATTTTTTTGAATAAAGTACGGAATGATTCCCACTTCTTGATTGATGATCATGGTATATCTTTAATTATAGAAGGTGAAATTATGTCAGTTATTCAGATAATATCAGTTTATTATATTTATATGAAACAGAGGGTTTGATTCTGAAGGATGATCTATGTTGGGAATAATGATTCGGATTAATTGAAATGGAGGTGCTTCAAGTGGGGGTTCAGTGCAGAACGCGAGTAGCGGAGAAGCGGAGAAAGATTGAGGTTATTAGACGAAACATAACCAGGATTGTTGTTCGTTCTTGTCAGTAATCAGTGTCCACCTGTGAAGTAGTACTTTTTTTTTTCTAGGGCCTTTGATTCTTCGGTTAGTGAATACCTTCTTGATTCCCCACTGTATATTAAAGTTACTTTCTAGATGAGGCTATTTATCCGATTGACCTCGATTCACCATAATCAGATCGATCTTCACAGTCGAGCGTTTATATAAAGAAATAGCTTCTGTTTGATAGGAGGGAGGCGGAAGATATAAATAAATACAGGGTTCGGGGTTTCGACAGAAATTAATATGGAATGTATGTCACTAGAAGGAGAAATAATTAAGATAATATACTTAATAGATTATCAAAACTAATACTTTTACGTGCCCTCTGTTCTACCTCTTTCTCATACATACGAATTGAAACTACTTTCTCAGATCGAGGCGATGATGACTTTGATTAGTAGGTGCATTATTGTCATAAAGAAAATTCATCTACCCCCTGAAAATTGAAGTTTCAAAATAGTTATTATAATCAGATTGAACTTACTCATTACTACACATAAAGTTATAGAATCATGTTTTCTAATAAACCTCTCTAAATTAATGTCAAAATTTAATTTATCCCGTTTATAGATTGACAGATAGAACCCCTAACAATCAGGAAACTCTCCAAATCTATCTTATTTTATAAGATATCTCTATAATTTTAAATCATACGAGGCATCCGTATAGAAAGGTCAATGTAGAATATGTCACTTAGTCTATAAACTACGACGACTCTTCTTTCATGTAAGACCTGCTTGAACTCCGGGTCCGAGATAACAGATCGGAAGCGAGCAATATTAAGAATGATCATTATCTTATCTTTGAGGTATCCTGACCTCGCTGTAAATCTCTCTCCGGATAATAATGGAAGCTGATTGAATGATAAGCAACAACAAACACCGCTGTTATTGCTTTAACGACTAGCATAGTGACACCTCATACCATCGCTAGCTAATCATTTCATGAAATACTGAAATAAGCATTTGATTGAAAAACATACTGAGTATCATTTTCAGTATCAACAACTTCGCTGTTTGCAATCAAACTTGGGTCAATCATTGATGTAGATGTTATCATTGATGAAGAGGTAGTTAAATAGTAATTTGTTGATGGACTGTCTACTGACTCTGACCAGTAACTATTTGCGCTGATATTGCCATTACTATTACCACTATTGATAATTCCATTTCCATTTCCATTACCATACCCAATTCCAATTCCATTTCCAACTCCAATTTGTTGGTTAAATGATGGTGGACTTAATATCGTAATTGCACTACTAACAGATTCATCAGTAGGTGAGCTTCCTGATGATTCCGAATACGATCCAGGACTTGAACTCAAAGTAATATTCTCACCCATCCTAGGTCCTGAACCTGTGCTCGACCCCGACATTGGCATAACAACTGCTAAATGAACTTCCTTATCAGAAGCACCTACAGCTCCTTCTACAAAATTCCCATCTTCCCTATCAAGATTCGCTACCTTTATCGCATTCGAAGTTCTCCTCTGTCTTGGACGTTTCTCTCCCGTACAAGTCCTTTTATGTCGAACTAACAAATCCCTACATCCTGTTAACTCCCACTCCTCCCTTTCTGCCTCCGGCGGCCGGGCTCTGCCCGGACCCGTTGCTCGCTCCGCTCGTTCGCTCCTACTCACTTTCTTGCAAACGTCGCAGTACAAAGATCACATCCAAACGGCCTCTCTAACGTATCTAAACCTCAGTTAGTCCCATCCACCCCTCCCCCACGTCACCCCACTTATTCTCTCACTTACGGGACCTCTCATGTCTAGTTAAATGTTCAAATCTCTTGAACTGAGCATTACAAACTTTACAAATTGATGGCCTCTTTTTCGACATTTTCGTTGATGATACCTCGGATAATATTCCTTCGTCAATTGTCAAATTCTTGACCCCAACTTTCTGTGAACTTGCTGTTTTCATTTTCATCCACGCTTGCTTCCTTTGTTGAAACGAATCCTGAAAATTAACTTTTCTCTAACTTTTCCAATCAACTTTCCTATCAATGTTCTATAAAAATTTTATTTCAATCTTTCTTCGCTTACTTCTTTTCTCCGGCTAATGTGAATGGGGAATGGTGAACTTCTTAAAAGGCGGGATGGTGGTTGAAATTGAAAATGAATTTACCCTGCATTTCCCCACAATATACTTCGGCAAATGCTACCGACTGGTTAACCAGCAAGCGCAAGCTTAATGGCGCGGCAATTCTCTATACCTAACCCACTAAACCCTATTCCTGTGCCGCACTCCAATCAATCCACAACCCACGTTGCCCGGCCAAGCTCCGCGCTCGCAGCCTATTTTGAGCTAGCAGTGCTAGCAGCGGCAGTAAAAGAAGAGTAGTTGATTTTAACCCTAACTGCTAGGGAAACACATGCTCGATTCAAGTCAATCGCAGCCGGAGTATCTTCGGATTTGTAGTTTCTACGTAACTGATTGATAACACTATAACACTACGTTTTTAGTATGGTAATGAAAACCGATTGTGCTTATGAGAGCTATAAACAGTGATGTAAATGTTGTAATTAGGGTGTGCTAGAATGTGATGAATATGATTAGAATACGCATTTACATTACGCCATATTCTTCATTCACATTACTCTATCGATTGTTAGAGTTTATTTGTAGGCGACAATCGACGGGTACCCGTCAATAATAACGATAATCATAACTCTTTTTTGACCTTATATTTTCACCTGACCTGTGATACCCCACAATTTCGGGTCTATTATGATCCGCTCGGAAGTCATTTCCGCATTTATGATATGCCATATTATGAATATCTCTGAGGACCCTGCTGATCACACATGAACCGAACCCGCGGAGAATAGCGGGAATTAGTGTGTTATCTCAAATAGATTTTAAATATCCGGTTTATTTGGTTTAAAATCAGTTTCACGAATATGTGATAAACATTTACATATCTCTATAACTATAGCTTTAGAATATATTTAATATACTGAAAGTAGCTTATATACAGATACTATTATAATCCTCACAATTTAGCATTTCTACTAACCCCAGCAGCCTTAATAATCGACTTTAACCACCTCTCAGGTTCACTTGTAAAAGCAAAATGATTACCTCCATTCCATAATTGAACTACTTTACCTCCCATCTTTTTCGCTTCTAATGAAGCTTGTTTACAGTAGGGAGCAGTCATACCATTCCAAACTACAATAACTGGAATGCTTAACTCACTTGTAATTGCCTCTTGAACTGCTTGTCTCTGGTATTTTCCGCTGCCAAGAGCCCAAGTAAATCCATGAGGAATCATATGAGGTTCTCTAGCTTCGCTAATTGCTGCTCTGGCAGATGCTGGTTCGTTGACCTTGACCTCTTTTCTTCCTTCGATCGAATTAGGATCAGGGTACTCATAGTAAGTATCCACCCATCTAACAAATCTTTGAGGAAGTGTTCTTGCTTGTTCTTCCTTTGACATATTTGCTGGAGGAGTCATTGCTTTAATGAAATCTGGATCGGGTCTCAAAGCAAATGTACTACTAGGAGGTTCATAAAGAATAAAAGCTGATGCAGCATTGAGACCTCTTGTTCTTAATTGCTCTTGTAAAAACGATTTACAAGCAATACCAATCAAGAGATTAGTTCCTTTTGACCATCCAACAACGATGGGAGGCTTAGGGAGTTTAATGTCATCATTTACGAATTCCAAAAATTCAACTAAATCTGTTACATGAGCTAAAGCATACTCTTCTTTTGTAAGATTTCCCTTTGGTAAAGGAGACGAACCACTAAATCCTCGTTGGTTATATGCTATCAAACGAACCTTGACTTTTCCATTCTTAACCACTTCGTTTAAAGGCTTGAAAATATTGATATTAGACCCTACACCATGACAAATAACAACTGTTTCATATTGCCCAGTGTGTGGACGGCCAGTATCAGAGAAATTGAGCAAGGTATGATTTGGAAGAACAACAAATGGCATTTTAATAGACGTGGAAGGAGTTAAACAAATCAGTTTTTCAAAAAATGATGGAGCTTGAGATAAAGCTTGGCTGTTAGATTTCGGTTGGCCAAATGTTTAGCCGGGGCATAACTCCATAGTTACTCCATTGGGGAATAGTTGTGCAGATCACGAATTTGCGGGGAGAAGTGATCCCGTTGGCGGTTATCAGACTGTCTGATGTTCAGGGGTAACTCGACTGGGTTCGTTGGTTCGAGATCAATAAATTATTCTGAAGGTTCCGTGTGCTTGTTCCAGCTTCGTGCTGATGTGAGGTCAACTTAACTGCTAGACCGTAGCAGGGAATCTGCTCCTGCGCTCGTGCCCTGCAGCTCCCTTAGGATCTGTCGTACAGATATATTTCCTCCGCGGAGCGGAGCAACGGGTCTGGGCGGAGCCCAGCCGCCGGAGGCATGAAAACAATTACAAATATTTGTATTTCTATCTACGAATATATGCACTACTGCGTAGTATCCATATGAGCATCATCATCATCTGGTCTTTCTTCGGTGGTGGTGGTAGATGTTGTGGGTTCTTCAGCAGTTGTAGTAGGAGCAGTCTCAGGTTCAGTTTCCACCGGTTGTTCCTCACTATGAACAGGATGACTAGAACGAGAAACAGAATCCAATTTTTCCAACCATGGGACTACATCATCATCATCCAGCAATTTGAAAGGAGTATCAAGTCCCACAACAGCAATTGAAGTATTCTTTGAAGTAAGTTCTTTATCTTGAGCAAGGGTGTCTCGTAAAGCATTAAGACCATGAACAACAAGTTCTTCTAATGAGGAATTGGCGAATTTCTCGAATTCACGTTCTAAATAAGTTCTAGCTGCTTGAGATCTAGCACCAATAGCAGTACCGACATATTCCAATACTGAACCACTGGGCAAAAATTCGTACAAATGAGGGCCAGTTTCGTCATAACCAGCAATCAACAACCCAACTCCATAAGGTCTACGACCGTATTGTTGAGTATTTGATTGTGCTTTATCGGCAATAGCATAGACAGCCCTAGATACAGCCAAAGGACGATTATAGACTAATTTTGCAGTCATTGATTGCGAACGTAAGAAATTGGATAAAATACGAGCATCAGGGGCTAATCCTGCCAATGCTACACCTAAATGATTATCGATTCGAATCAGTTTTTTCTGATATGATCCAAGATCTTCGGCATTTCTCTAAATCAGGTGTTAGTAGTTATCCATCTCTGCCTCCGGCAGCCGGGCTCTGCCCGGACCCGTTGCTCCGCTCCGCGGAGGGGCGTACACGAGCCCAGCAATGCCAGGAAGGTGTGCAAACAAGCGCAGCGAGCAACGAGACCAAAACGAGAAAGAACGTACCTTCAATGCTACTAGAACAGCATGTGTTTTTGAAACCAGTCCAACTGCAGCAGACCCCTGTTTGATGGCTTCAAGTGCATACTCGACTTGAAATAACCGTCCAGTAGGCGAGTATGTCACGGAATCGTTATCGTATGAGTTTCTGAACTACACGAACGAAGTTAGTATTTAGTCATTCGTAAGAAAGCTCTCGAAGGTGCAATGGTAGAGGCAGAGACTGGCGAAGGCAACACTGATTCACCAACAGTGGCAATTGTCAAATCTTCCAGAGCTAGACCAAGCGTGCCTTTGGAATTGACATTGATCACTAATCAAAAACTCGAGTAACAATCAAGTCTTCATCACATTTCACCTTTCCCTCATCAATTGCCCCTCCTTTCAGCTTCATATTATCGGGCCAGCGCTTCCAACTGCTTCTGATGCTCGCTCATATTCGTCGACTCTCAACCCCTTCCTGCTTAATTAACTAATCAAACTCACCATTATCTCTCTCTATACTCACTGACCAATTCAGTATTCGTGTAGGGATATATTACGTGATTTAACAACTGAGTTCTTGATTGAAATAATCCAAGTTATTGCTTCTATGATGATGCTGACTGCTTATACACTCTTACTGAAGAACTCAGTGCCACTGAATGAAATGTGATATTGATCGATGGAATCAAATCTTGCCAGTTATCGAAGTTTCAGTTCACATTGTTCTATCGGGTGCAGAGATAAGGTAGACATATACTGAATATGCGGATTGGGAGCAAACAATATTATCAATTATTTCTTAACAGAGTTTACTGATCAGTGCTGTCTAGTTCAGCGCAATAGCCTTACCTAACTTCAACTTTAACATGCTAAAACTAAACTCCCAACTACCTACCTACCACCCGCGAAGAGCGTGAGCTGCGTAGAATGTCACGCCTCTCTCACCGTGGACAGTGTTTGTACAGCTCTTTCCCAGCAGAGCAGTAACTAATGGATACGATGTACTGCTCTTCGCTCGCTTAAACGTTGAGTACCAAACATCCACGTCGCAGCCACATGCTTTTCAGCCTTACCGTTTGCCTTCACTGTAGACTTCACAAACGACATCACTGCTATCACAGTACTCAGAACTGCCATACCTCTATTGATTAACACTCTATTTCCAACAAAAGCATCTTCCATCAACTAAGCAGTCAGATACCGACACCAACATAAAGCCGGTATTTAGCTCCCTCCCTCAATTATTCTTCATATACATTGTTTCCTAATTCGTTTGGCTCGCATTGTCTTTACCAACCAGTCCGACCTTTCGATCAAACTCACGGCCAAGCAACACTAAACTCCTATCTCTGTAAACAACTAGAGCTGGTCGTTACGCCTACTTCCTCATATAACCTGCATAGTCCATTTCCTTCATAATGGCATTCGCAGTCAGCCCTCTATATAAAATCATTTCTTTATCCAGCGTTCTTGCTGTTGGCTTCTTGCTTATCATTCTATCATGTGCTCTTTGGGATAATTGGCTTCCTTTAGCAGTTGGTACGTTGTTTATTGTTTGTCTGCCTCCGGCGGCTAGGCTCTGCCCAGACCCGTAGCTCGCTGCGCTCGTTCGCCTACTAACTACAATATGAGTGGCTATGTTTTTATTGGCGCCGTTACCCAACGCTCTTTGCAGCCAATGGTCCAATTCCGACGATTTTATGAGCGAAAGTGGGAGCACTGTTATTGATTTCGGTCGGTTTGCCACAGGCTTCCTTGTTTTCAGTGGACTGGCCCTGCCGGTGGTGTTTGCCCATAATCACATGATTGGCATTGCCGCCATGATCATGTCCCTAACTGGTGGTTTACTTGTTTACACTACTATCATCACCTTTGGCATGTTTTTCCACGAATCCGAGGAGTTTTAATTTAATATATATTTTTTGTGTTAGGTGTATAGCTCCTCCGCGGAGCGGAGCAACGGGTCTGGGCGGAGCCCAGCCGCCGGAGGCAAAAGAGTTATAGATAGAATATTAGATGGTGTATTAAAAGGCTTATTTGTTTGCTTCTTCGGTATCTTCATCATCTTCTTCATCATCATCTTCCTCGTCGTCTGCTGGAACAGGAGAGTGAAGAACTGCTCCTTTCATATGATAGTGAGATTTCCGTAATTCTTCAAATCGTTTATGTCGTTCTTCAGGACTTAATTCTTCTTCTTCTTCTTCTTCCTCCTCCTCATCGTCATCACCATCGTTATCAACTGTAACTTCGTTCTCGATTACAATTCGTTCCTCTTCTACTATGGGTGGAGGAGTAATCGGCTCTCCGAGACTAAACCCATCAAGCTCATCAACACTCAAAATCCGATTGTCTCGCGTTTTCACAGTCTCATCTTCTTCATCTGGCATGTAATATTCTGATTCTCCTACTGCTCCTTGGTATGGAGTTTTAGGCTCAGTAATCTTCATTGTAGCATTCTTTTCTTGTTCTGTGAGATACAAATTGGCTTCATCCCACTTGAGATGTTCTTGTCGTTCTTTCTCTTTCTGTTCATCGCCGGAATCAAACACTTCAGAATTGGTACTATTAACTCCATTGTTGTTATTCAAATTGTGTAATTCTCTAGCTAATTCGTCAGCCGATTCTAATGTATTCCTTCGTTTAATCTCAGCACCAATATTATTCAATTTAGCATTAGCACGAGTGTTTTCAAGCACTGCTTGTCTGTCGAATGTTCCTTGAGAGTCTACAGCGGGTGATGCTCCCGGTGATATAGCTGGGGCATTCCTTAAGATGCTCTTTGGAACGATATTGCTAGCAGATGATCTTCTTCTCTCAGTAGGATGAGGGCGAGATGGAGGTGAAGGAGATGACATAGTTGCTAGTACTGTATAGAATGAACTTTATAGAGGCAAAAGCTAGCTGTAAAATGAGATAATGATATAAAATTGAAATTGTAAATAGATTCTTGAGAATAGATATCCCTATACCGCTTAATTGTTTATATTCTGGTAGTGGAGGTGCTTTGTGATGGTCGACCGATGAGCTGTACTTCAATAGGAAATGTATATGTAATGTGATGTCAGCGATGGTATTATAGGATTGTGAGTGGCTGATATATTTGAGTTGTTTCAAAAATAACTGCGGTGCTAATCTAAGACAAACTTTATCTTTTGTTACTACGATTTAGCGAGTGTTATGAAACTTTAATCAGTATTTGAAAATTGAGAAAGTCAAAAAGGGAACAATTTTTATCCGTTTTGTCCAGTAACAGTGTATTGAATCCAGTTGGCTGAAACAGGTTGTTTGTGTTGAGTTAGAACGACCACCTGACTGCATGGCAGCTACTGTCATATATTCAATAAACCGCCTGCTGTCCACGGGTGCCTCCGGCGGCCGGGCTCTGCCCGGGCCTGTAGCTCCGCGACGCGGAGGGGCGCACGGGTCTTAACATCGTCTGGAGCGTAGACAAACGAGCGGAGCGAGCTACAGGTCCGGGCAGAGCCCGGCCGCCGGAGGCTTGGCCAGCGGGAGGCCATACTGCATGAGATGAGATGTGCACATGCAGGGGTAAGACACATCTCGAGCGGAGCGATAGCTACGGGCCCGGGCAGAGCCCAGCCGCCGGAGGCAAGAGGAGAGAGAAGAAGTCATAAAAGAGTAGGGAGTTTCATTATTAACCACAGAGTAGAAAATATAATATGCACATAAAATAAAATAAATCGTCAAGAGAGGAAAGAGAGAGTAAAAATAAGTCGTTTACTTCCAAAACCAACCACCTTTAGAATTGGAATCAGAGCTAGGTAGATTATTGTCCCCACTGTTGATGGTTTCACTAACACTAACAGTATTATCATCATACCATTTCTTAACGATACGCTTGGTTTCAAGAGTTCCATCGTCTCGAGAAACAGTTTCAGAAATAATTGCACTAGAAATAACATTCTTTCCTTGTTTGGAAGCTTCAGATTCACTGACAAATTTTGTAGCGTTGGAATTAGTGTTAAGTGAAGTGGAGGGGGATGAGACATCAGAAGTCGTCGGAGATGTGATAGTGGTCGTGTTAGAGGAATCGTCACGGCTAGGGAATGACCAGAGACTATCTCGCTTTTCCTTAATTCGCTGCCATTCTTGTTCACGTTTGGCAGCTTCGGCTTTTCTCATAGCCCTTCTCCAATCAAGGTAAACACTGTAATCAGTGAACCATTGGCGATCTTCAAGAGGAGTGGCGGAAGTGGACGCAGAAGTAAGATCACTTGATTTGGTTATTTCTAGAGATTCTTTCCTGTTAGTCTCTGGGAAAAGACATCTCCATACACCATCTCTATTCCAAACAGATGTTCCATTATTTTCAACGCAACGGTCATATTGTCGTACTGAAGGAACAGGATAAGCCCACATTTTATGGTCTCTACCACGACGACACCCATGACGATGTCGACTGCTGTACCATCCATCATCTGATTTTTTTTCTTCAGAATTGCCATTATCATTTGTCCAATTAGATCCTACAACGCTATCAATTCCATTCCAATTTGATGGCCAATTTTCATCGAGTTTGTCTTGGATTTTATCCTGAAGTCGATCTCCATAAATAGAAGCTAGGTTTGTCAATTTGCCAAAAGTACGGTCCGTCAAATCCCAAACTTCATCCATGGTTCCTGATAATTCAGACCAAACTTTGTTAGGATCATTAGAGGTAGAATTATTTTTATCGTCCTTTGCCATTTCGAGAGTAAAAATAGGTTAAGTGAGATGAGTTCACACTACGATTGGTTAATATATTGAGATATCACTAAAACAATTGAGAAATTTTCTTGTTCAAAAATAATTAAATGGAAAAGCTAGTGACGCCACCGGGGACAATTTCGTAGCGTACTCTGGTGCTTTAGCAACTGTTAAGGTTGTCTCCTGGTTGTGCCCAAACCCAGAAAGATAAGTGAAGAAAGTTCGATCGGCATAGAGATAAGAGGGATTTATCACGTGATACTGTTTTGGAAATGGTTTGTGTGTATTGTGGATGTATAGGATAATATTGAATGGGATTGGAAGGTATCTGAAGTTAGTTGGGCCTGTATAGATTCAGTTCAACTGGGGTGAATAACAGTCATGCTAAGTTGATTCGTTATATGCGGAGCATATACCAATTATATACCAATATGTTGCGGCATTAAGGTAATACTTATGAGGTATTATGTGATTTTTAAGTGGCAATTCGGCGGTAGAGCCCATATCGAAGAGATAAAGTATTGTATATCATTCACGAATCTTCCGAGAGGAGGGACAGGATAGTAGTCAATGGAAACGTCCGTGTTTTTGGGGGGTGTTGGTACCTCCCAAAGTTGCAGGTAGATATTAAATAATGCCATTATGGGCCACACTATGCACCTATCGCGGAGCGAGAACAACGGGTCCGGGCAGAGCCCGGCCGCCGGAGGCAAACTCCGTCCTGCAAGTTACACGTGAATTCAGGGTTCACTCAATTCTTTGTTGACTTTAAATATGAGAAAAAATTATTTTCCGAATGACGTTATACTATCAGATCGGGATATTGTTTTACCACATCACGTAGTACTCTATACTGCAGAACAATTGAAGATCATCAATCCCGGCTATTATCCGTAGAATTATGCTGGTTAGAAGTCCCGATCAGTAAATAGTTGCATACGTGGGCGGAATCACCAAATACACACAGTTGCAAGACACTAATTATGTAGAAAAGATCGATGTCAATCGATGAAATAAATATTCCCCCACGTCTCGAATCGAGGTATAGTGAGACGAAAATACGAGACATAGTACATTAATGCCTCAACTTACTTGAATGCAAATAAGTGAAAGAGGAAAGTTTGTTACTTGTCCCTTACATTAATGCAGGTACTAGGGTGATTATTATGCAGGTAGCCGGCCGCTAATCTTAATAAAGCTCATTGCTTATTGTTGATGCAGATAGTCGAAGATGATTTCCAGTTCATCAGAAAATGCTACGTGGTCTAAAGCTATGAGTTTAGAAACTCAAACAAGGCTATGGAGAAAGTAGTTGAAATTTAGTTGTTTAGATCGAACATCGGAGCAAACATGCTTCATACAACCAGCCATTCAACCGCCCAAATGATGAGTAGAAGGTGATATACATTTTGTGATCACCCCATGCAAACATGCAGATAATTCATTGGAAGTCCCCAACAATGCCAATCCATATTCGTTGAGTCGTAAGATTATATGTGGAGGTGAAAGAAGAGTGGGGGCGACGCTATCGTCGAATTTAACTCACGATTAAAATGAAACAAGCGATTTTTATAAGACCAAATTTTTTTTTTGCCTCTGAAGGCACCCTCTTGACTTTGACAGAATCCGTGACTTATTTTTTCATCTCTTTTCAGTTATCGCTTCAATCATACTTTTTACTCAGTTCACTTGACGAGCGAACTTAAATAGAATTAAGCTATGCTGAAATTAAAAATATGAAAACCGTATTATGCATGTAGCATTACCTACCCCTTGCAAGTGAGACAATAACTGTGCGGGAATGCACCTAATGTTTTAGGAGACCAATACCAATAAGCTCTGATCACTAATGGATTCTTGAATTTGCTTATTCATGGGTTGAAAATATTATTTGGTGATCATAATTTTTATTTTTTTTCAGGAACCGGAGCTTATGTCGATCTGCTTACGCGATTGCAACGGAAAAATAGCGTCAAATTGCGAGCAATTAAAGATTAATACAGTTCATTCATTAATTTACATACTTTGAAATCAAGTAGCTAAGACCAGAAGACATTAGGAGTGAATCTGAGAATAACAAGCCCGACTGCATTGCGTCCAATAAATTGTTATTAACACTCGCAGAAATAACTAAAATCTATTTCATTTTGACTTCAATTCTAATGGTAATTTTATTTCTTGGTATTAACTATTGGTAGAGGTTAAAGCGACATCTCGATTTGGCCCTAAAGTGTAACTACATCAACGCAGCATAGTAACTTGCTAGCTTTTAGACTTCCTCTTGTCCAAAGGAACCTCTCGATTTGTATTCACCATTATGCCAATCTCTTCTCAATTAGGGATAAAAGCAACATTAGATATCGTCCAATAATCCTATGGCGGGTTTGAATGGGGTTTGACCTATTATTCGCCATTCTTTATATCATGTTCTACTATCATTACCTTTGCTTTTTGCAAAATATCTGTATCATTGTTCTTCGATCACCGCATTCTTTCTTCATATTATTTAATCCGTCAGCCAAAAAGTGGCTTATTAAAAACTATATAAACTGGCCAGATTACCTCAACATGACACACTTCCAACAACCCTCCAACAACTTAATTTAATTCAAACGACCACAAAATGCGTTCTACTTCTTACGCTTTAGCTGTTATCTCTCTTTCTCTTGTTAGAGCTGCGCCTACACCTCAACTTCCTTCTGTTCCAGGTGTACCCTCTGTTCCAGGTGTCCCATCTATTCCAAGTGTTCCTAGCGTTGGTGGTCTTGTCGCCGGTCTAGGTCCTGTCGCTGATGACCTCTCTCAAACCGTTGGAGACTTACAGCCCGTAGTTGCTAGTCTTGATCCTGCTTTGCAAGATCTCGGAGCTGACTTGAAGGGCAACTTGGCCATTCGTGATCTTCCTTCTGTTCCAGGTGTTCCCTCTGTTCCCAGTGTTCCCAGTGTTGGTGGTCTTGTCGCCGGTCTTGGTCCCGTTGCTGATGACCTCTCTCAAACTGTAGGAGACTTACAACCCGTAGTTGCTAGTCTTGACCCTGCTTTGCAAGATCTCGGCGCCGACTTGAAAGGTAACTTGGCCATTCGCGATCTTCCTTCTGTTCCTTCCATTCCAGGGGTTCCTTCAGTTCCTGGTGTCCCCTCTGTACCCAGTGTTGGTGGTCTTGTCGCTGGTCTTGGTCCCGTCGCCGATGACCTCTCTCAAACCGTTGGAGACTTACAGCCTGCAGTTGCTAGTCTTGACCCTGCTTTGCAAGATCTCGGAGCTGACTTGAAGGGCAACTTGGCCATTCGTGATCTTCCTTCAGTTCCTTCCGTTCCAGGAGTTCCTTCAGGTCTTCCTTCGGTTCCATCGGTTCCAGGTGTTCCTTCTGGTCTTCCCTCCGTTCCAGGTGTTCCTTCTGTCCCAGGTGTCCCAAGCGTTCCTAGTGTTGGTGGTCTTGTTGCAGGCCTTGGCCCCGTAGCCGATGATCTCTCTCAAACTGTAGGAGACTTAGCCCCTGTAGTTGCCAGTCTTGATCCTGCTTTGCAAGATCTTGGACTCGACTTGGGTAATCTTTGATTAGCTAATTTTTCTTATACAATAATTTTATATTAATACAATATTCCTTCGGGTTAACTAGAATTGGTCATCTCTCATTTGTCAGCGCGATATTTTATTAAATGAGTCTAAGTTGGAAAGTAGAAATTGTATTCGGCAAGCTATTTAATAGATCATCAAGTTGAGTTGCATAAAGTGTCCTGCATTACTTTTATGCAGGGGTGCAGGGGTGCAATATGTTCACCTGCAGAATAGTTACCAAATAATTATCGAGACCTTCGATCGCGTGCATATCGGGGACGCGTGCAATGCATCGTTTCACGACAGTGTTGGTATTGGAGGAATCATTTCACCGGCAAATAATATCAATATATAGGTAAAAGAGGTATTGTGCACGGGTGGACTGACATTCGATCTGCTGCAGGTGTCATCGACGTGTATTGCCGGAAACACATAATACTAACCTGACTTCTCGAGCTAGATTATAGACAGTCAGATATAACAATCATTGCTAATCTTTCACTCACGCTATAGAGAATCACTGTGCCCTGATGTCCGGGATAACCCTCGATAGTCTATTCAACGTTTGTTGATCGTTGATTGTTGGACTGTCTGACTTAAGAATCTTGTCCGATCTATGTTCAGATCGACATTTTCTACAAACACTAATCGCCGCTTTCATTCTTCTTACATTGTGACCGGATTATCATAGAATAGTTCGTCATTTCTTTTTCGTAAACCTCCTTGAGATATTCCCATAGGCCAACTAATCTATCGAGAGAAAAGTATTTAAACCTGCTCTCCCCGCATATGTTTAACTTTTATAAAAACTCGGTTAAAATCCAAAACTGAAAATGCACTCCACAACTCTTACCTTGGCTATTATCTCTCTTTCATTTGTATACGCTGCCCCAGCTCCACAGCAAGTCCCCGCTGTTCCTAGCATTGGTAATATCATTTCTGGTCTAGCACCTGTTGCTGATGACCTTTCTGAGACCGTCAACGACTTGGGACCAGTTGTTGCGAGTCTTGATCCTGCTGTGAAGGACGCTGGCGTGGCTTTAACCCAACGCGATACCGTTCCTTCACTTACTGACACTCTTGGAGCCACTGTTAGTGGTCTTGCCCCTATTGCTGATACGTTAGCTGGTACTGTTGAAAATGATGTTGCTCCTTCAGTTGAGAAGCTTTCACCATTCCTCAACGACCTTGGTATTGATGTTTCCGAATTATCAGGCCAATTATAATTGGTTAGTTCAGTTGTAAATTATTAATAGAATTAATTTATTTAGATCGTAGGTTTGAACTGATTTAATGAAGTTTGAATGAAGGATATCAAGAGACTGTTTGTATGACGCACTGCTACCTGAACACATTTTGTAGATCAGCCAGCTATTGTAGATTTCTAGGATAGGTAATTTCTACCTTGGTCCATCATATAGTCTCAATGCTAGAATTGTCAGTGTTGCCTAGGATATAAACGATAGTTATGTAGACTTTAGGTAAGTCCATTATCTAGAGGAAGTTTGGCAATCACGCTCGTAGCGTCGAGTAGAGAGAAATTGTTCGACGCTCGTTCTGGGACTGTAGTGCCTTGAGAGATGAATCTGGGACTTCAGAATCGAGGGATATTTATAATGCGAACCTGTTAGCAATATCAAGATTATTTAATCAAATATTTCTAAATACTCCAATTCAATCATTTCTCAAGTTCATCCCCTGTATGCATGTCATCATATCCATGCTTAAATAAAATTTCCATTACCATATATAATACAATTCACAATGAAAATACAATGCAGAGATACTCTTAAATACTATAAACTTTTCAATCAATTACCACTTGTCTTCAGGATTTTTCTTGAACTCTTCATAAGCTTGTTTATTGAAAACAGATAATTCAGTTTCATTTTCAACCCCATAATGCTCCAAAGTTTTGGTGCTGTCTGTTAAATCCAGCACCCAATCATCATCGTGCTCGAAATTGATAACTAAATTCATGGTCTTCGAACCATGAGCTTTGGTGTAGATTTTAATAGCATCAAAGTCTACTGTACGATATGGCTTGAATCCGGATTCAGTTTTAATTACTAAAAAAAATGTTAGATACAAATCCTGCGTTCAGCTGCTGAGGGTCTGCCAAGACTGTGCTTTCGTTCGCCTCATTTATTGGCAACTCACCAGCCTTAATTTTCTCCAACAATTCAGGAGCCGTTGTGTTTGTCAGATCAAGATTTCTGAATATATGATTCTTAACCGTTCGATATGGGAATGATTTGATCACTCGAACAGTGACAATTGCCAATGAATTTGGACGAACGGTTGAGGTAAGAGGCTCTTCGTAATCTGGAGTACTACTCATTTCTGTAGTACCAATCAATTTTGAATAAATACAATTTTAGGATTATGCAAATTAAAAACTTTCAATGTCCTGAGCAACTTTTCAGAGCGTATAGCCCCTGCTATATATCCTTATTTTTTCAACATTACGATCTCCTGATTTTGATCCAATGCCGTCTGAAGAGAGGCGCCGGCCACATAATGTGAGGCAATACGCTTAAAGATTGACAGCAATCTTTCCAGATACAGATATTTAACCCAGTAATCAGGAGATTCATTAACCCACCAAAAAATTAAGTGATTGTTCCACTTTGTTAGGTGAAATCTTTAAGCTCCGTTACTATAAAACAGAGTCCTCTATCTTGCTACAATTTTAACGGACATGTGGTGATACCATACACCTAGATCTCGTCCTCCTACTGACTTGCATGTGTATAGCGCCGTCGTCGCAAATTGAAACATGCGCGCAATACGCGGTCAAGCTGCTGTGCTGCCAAAAATATTATTTGGGTGTGGGACGGACTAAAATCTCACAGACCTAATAAAAGGTAAACATTAGTGCATGGTTATTGACTTGACTAACCTCGACAATTTCAATCATACATTGAAACCCATAGAATCGAGTGTGGAAGTTGATTCAGAGATTGGACGTGACGATTAAGAAACGAACGCGTCTAATACACGTGAAGGTCAAATTTCATCGTCCATCGTAGTCATACAAAATGTTCGATGATGAAGCAACTCAGCCATCAACACAGCCATCATTTGGTGGCGATGGAGTAGCTGACATTCAGACTAGCAAGCTTGAGGAGGATGTTGTTTGTGTGCTTATTTGTACGACATTAAATCATCAATTACCAAGTTCACAGCTGGTTCTTCGTCGCAATCCAAGAAAGTTAAGACAAGAATGGCGATTTGGGCGGAATGCAAACTGTGATTTTCAACTAAGCGAATCCAAACGACTCAGCAACACACATTTTGTGATATTGACGAATGAGGATTCCCCAAGTACTTTCTTACTCAAAGGTAAGCGATATTAGTCTATGCCTCCGGCAGCTGGGCTCCGCTGAGCGGAGGACGTATACAATCCCAGATTATGTTGAATGCCATACACCTCTCCGCGGAGCGGAGCCACGGGTCTGGGCGGAGCCCAGCCGCCGGAGGCAGAGAGAGAATGATATCTAACAAATATAGACACTTCCACTAATGGGACGTTCTTAAATTCTGCTAAGATGATTAAGGGAAAATGCTATATGACAGTGCAAGGAGATGAAATCTCTGTTGGAGTTGGTGTTGCTAGTGACGAACTCAGTTTCGTAGTTAAAATCCCCCAACAGCAAAATACTTCAGATAAGCAGCTGGAGGGAATTGCTAAACATTATGATTTGGGCGGGGTCCTTGGCCAAGGTGCTTTTGCTATCGTTCGGAAAGCAATTGAAAGAGAGTCAGGCCAAACCTATGCCGTCAAGGTCATTAAAAAGAATCATATGACTAAAAATGTTGCGGTTAACAAGGAAGTAGAAATTTTAAAGCAGCTTAATCACGAAAATGTAGCTGGTTTACACGATTTCTATGAAGATGACCGAAATTATTATCTCGTCATGGATTATCTCGCTGGCGGTGATTTAATGGAATTCGTACTACAGAATGGTCCGATTCCTGAAGATGCTTCAAGAGAAGTGGTCAGACAGATTCTTAAAGCTGTCCAATATGTGCATGGATTAGGTATCAGTCATAGAGATTTGAAACCTGATAATATTTTAATTGCTCAGGATAATCCTGTGCTTGTTAAGGTATCTGATTTTGGCCTTGCGAAAATGCAACAGTCAGGCTCTTTCTTAAAAACATTTTGTGGTACTTTGGCATATCTCGCTCCTGAAGTACTTTTCTCACGAGATCGTAAATTAGATGCTGCATATTCTAATATTTGTGATATTTGGAGTATCGGCTGTTTAGCATATGTCATTTTAACTGGGTATCTACCATTTGATGGAAATACACAGGAACAAATGAATAATAGTGTCGGAACTGGTAGGTTTCAACTGAGACCGTTGCTGGATAAGAATTTGAGTAAGAGTGGCATTGATTTTATTAGTAGTTTATTAACTGTAGATCCTCAACAAAGACCAAATGCCACCGTTTGTTTGAATTTGCCATGGATGTTAGAGGGCGAACAGATCGAAACGTCAGAATCATCATTTGGTTCGTTTAGTAATGAAATCAAGGCTGAAGAAGGGCCAGTCACTCCTCAACGTAAAGCACCTCCGCCACCACGTCCTCTCCCTCCACTTCCTGAAAAAGAGGTAACTCCTGACCCTGTGGAATTGCAATCATCTTATAATGAGATTCCAATTTCAAGTCTTCAAATCCATTCTTCTGTTGGTGAAATTAATCAGATAAAAGAGCAGCAGGATAAGCAAGATGACGACTATAATCACAATGACAACCATATCAGCCTCCCAGCCCTCGACGAATACGATTCTGACTCAGATTCCCAAGAAATCAAAGACCAAGCAGAAATTCAACTCTCTCAAAGATCAGGCCAACATTATGCTGGATCTTCGATGCAAATTGAATCGTCTTTTGATTCTGGAATTCAAGTGCGTAACGGAGCATGTTCATCCCCCGCTCATCAAGTTATCCCTTACCAACAACCAGGGGTTCGTGATTTTGACAGCATCGGTCTGGCTCATCATCCTCCACCTGGCGCATACATGCGACTGGACACACTCCCCAATAGTAAACCCTTTAGAGACATTTACGTGACCCACCCCAACTTCACACTTGGACGGGTTGTTGACAACGATGTTCAAGTCGATGACCCACGAGTTTCCAAACGCCATTGTGAAATAGTTCGAATCGCTCACTCTGGTTCTGGTGTTAAACACGAAATATGGCTTGTTGATCGTTCCTCCAATGGTTGCTTTCTCAATGGTGAACTTATTGGCGCAGGGAAAAAGGCACTTCTTGAGTCTGGCGATACCATTTGTCTTTTCATTGACATGGATCGTGAGAGAAATAGTAAGTTTCACTTTGCCTCCGGCGGCTGGGCTCCGCCCAGACCCGTTGCTCCGCTCCGCGGAGATTACTAACATTGCCAGGTCATGTCACCCTTGGTTTCAGCGTCAATATACTTGATACTGACGATGTGGGGTATCTTAAACGTTGCCAACTTATCCAAGAAGGCGGTCACATCGTCACCGCAGCAAGTAAACGTCCCTCAATCTCCCCTACTACCCCTAGCGAAGACAATGATTCTCTTCACGCTCGAAAACAGCTCAAATCATACGCTGAAGCGGTAGCTACTAATGACAACTCCATACAGTCAGTTCCTCACAACAGGAAGAGAGCATTTGGGGTAAGTTATCATTGCCCTGTCTACGGCAGACCCGTTTCGCTTTCTGGCGTTATATGACTTCCAGCAAGACCTGCCCATATGCGCAAACGTGACGTACAACTACTAACTTCATTGCAGACGAGTAGTCAATCAACCGATAAACCTGGCATTAGACCTACCAAAAAATTGTCCGTGCGGCAATAAAGCTAAGTATATAATATGACAGTTTGTGAATTTAGTAATAGCATTAAGTAAATATATAATGAGATAATGATTCTCATGGCATGAAATGAAATGCGTTTTAGAGGGTTAAAGGCGGTATGGAAGTTACATAGAGTGACAGATCCATTAGATTGAAGATGAATCTCAGCAACTACATTCTTATCTCTTTGCCTTGGCAAGGTTATCTGATCAGCTACTATCTATCTGATACCATAGGTGCCTACCATAAACTGGTCATATTTGTCACTCAATTCGGCGAACCGGCCCTTACAGCCGCTCTTTCACGGCCATCTCAGTCAATCTTTTTTTTACGTCGTATTTGTTGATGTACTGCTGTGCGTGCATATTTATACTACATCCTCAAGAGTAATATAGCAAGGCCAACACAAATATGATAATCCCTGTTACCAAATTTATTATTTAAAGGGGAATGATCCCATCACTTGTCGCCCCTCAGGAGTGATGGGTTCATTATCTGATTACTCTAATAATTCAGTCTATATAATTGCTATTAATAAATTTGCTTACCATTTTTAACCAACACAACCAATTACTATATAACTGCTATATGACGGCCATGAGTGATAACAGTTTATTCTCGGAGTTGCTATCATCAGGCTGTGGCTATTATATCACGACATGGCGATTGTGCTCACATTATTAACGCACAAACGCACGCAAGTTTGATGCATTTTGTACCTATCACGCATTGACTTAAACGCTGCTTAAGTGGCGGCAGAATACTTACTATGGCATCAACTGGAGTTGTTGGTTGATCAGCAGCTAATAACTAAAATCTTCCTCTATTTTCAGTTGTAGGACCTATAGTACATTTAATGACCGATTCACGATCGTTTCAATCGCGGTCTCCGAAGTGTTCTTGCGCTGACAGTTTGAATTGGCATCTGCACTGTTACGTAGAACTGCTTTCTCTGTCAGTGTCATTTGATTGCTTGCTTACTCCTGCAGCGTTTTCCTGCGAGCATTCAAGTTTGGGATTTGCTCTGAACAGGCAATACAGCCTGAACTCTGCCGCATGAATCTTCAGTCTCTACCTCAGTATAAGCATCTTTGAAAATTCATTTACCCCAGGTAAAACCAGGTTATAAGATTGCTGACAAAAAAATAACAACTAAATAACAAAAATAAATCAAAACTATTTATAAAAACTAAATAAAAATAATATGTTTACTAACAAAAAAGTGTCCAAATTTACTATCTTAAACATACCCACCCCGTTATTAAAATATCTCGTCCAACTCTTCTGCCAACCCTTATCCGTTTACCCGGCATCTAGGCATTCCGCCAAACTTAACGGTGGTCAGCTAATTCGGCCACAATCAGCCCAGCCAGGCATGCTTGCTTTGGTTAGCAGTTCCCGCCGCCAACCTCTATCCCCGCCTATCTCGTCCAACTATGCCGCCGACACCGACATCCCCTAACCTGTATCTCTATAGATAACAGAAAACAGAAATCTAAGATCGTTTAGCGCCTTGCCACAACAAATACCCAACCTTTCCCTCTCTTTCTCTTCTTCTTTCATACCAACCACATCTTTAGAGAGAAATTGAAGAGATATCCACATTTTTACTTTAAAAATTTGTTTGTTTTCGAGGAAAGAATAGAATTGAATTTGATAGTAAATATCGGGTTTGAATAGGAATTTCCGAGTTATCGCTTTCGTTTCGTTGTTGTAGAATACGAACACACCACTTAGTAGCAAGTTAGCACGCACTACGCAATTTGTAACATGAAGTTTCTCGCACTTGTAGCTACAGCTTTAGTAGCTGGATCAGCCAATGCTGCTGTTCATAGGTAAGTGATGAGGTGGAATGGAATGTTATGACGGGGGTGTTAAGCGGGTAGAGTACAGTAAGACAATAAGACCCTAATCATTATGGCAAGGCTGTACACGTTTGCATAGACAATAGCAACAGAAGCTGGGGATGATTACTAACGAAATTATAGAGCCACTATTCATAAAGTTCCTCTTGAAGAGCAATTTCAAGGTGTAAGTTAAACTCCGCGCAGCGGAGCAACGGGTCCGGGCAGAGCCCGGCCGCCGGAGGCAATGTGGGGGAGAAGACTAACGTGAGGCGTGTGTAGGAAGATGGATTTGCCAATCACGTGAGATCATTAGAAGAAAAGTATCTTAGATTAGGAGGAATGAGTGGAGAACAAAAGCCATTAGTTAATCAAGGTACTGGAGAGCAAGGTAATATTGGAATTGCTAAAGGAGGAGTTGATGTTCCTTTAACTAATTATGTTAATGCTCAATATTTTACTGAGATTAGTTTGGGTAATCCACCTCAACAATTCAAGGTTGTATTGGATACTGGATCATCCAATTTATGGGTTCCATCTGTTGAATGTGGATCTATTGCCTGTTATTTGCACCAGAAGTATGATTCAAGTGCTTCTAGTAGTTTTAAATCCAATGGATCAGAATTTGAAATCCATTATGGATCTGGAAGTGTTTCAGGATTTGTTTCTCAAGATACTTTAAAGATTGGTAGTTTGACTATTCCTAATCAAGATTTTGCAGAAATCACTTCTGAACCAGGATTGGCATTTGCTTTTGGTAAATTTGATGGTATTCTTGGATTAGCTTATGATACTATTTCTGTCAATCATATTGTACCACCAATTTATAATGCTATTAAGGATAAATTGTTGGATGAAAATAAATTTTCTTTTCATTTGGGTGATACTGCCAAGGGTGAGAATGGTGGTACTGCTACATTTGGTGGTATTGATGAAGATTTATTTGAAGGTAAATTGACTTATTTACCATTGAGAAGATTAGCTTATTGGGAAGTTCCATTTGATTCAATTGCTTTAGGTAATGAAGTAGCTGATTTGGAAGATACTGGTGCAGCCATTGATACTGGTACTTCACTTTTGGCTTTACCTAGTGGATTGGCAGAGATTTTGAATGCTCAAATTGGTGCCAAGAGATCATGGAGTGGTCAATATACTATTGATTGTGCAGTTCGTGATAGTTTACCTGATCTCACTCTTAATTTTGCTGGTTATAATTTTACTTTGACTGCTTATGATTATACATTGGAGATTTCTGGATCATGTGCTTCTGCATTTACCCCATTGGATATTCCTGCCCCAATTGGACCATTAGCTATTATTGGAGATTCATTCCTTCGTAGATATTATTCTGTTTATGATATTGACAATAATGCAGTTGGACTTGCCAAGGCCAAGTGATTAAGTAGTATTAGAATAGGTTTATTCTAAATATTTTATATTCAACAAGTTCGTATTAGGTAGTTTAGAGGGATGTTTTCAAACCGGTAGAGGCGGATTGAAGTGTCAAAGTGGCGTTATTAAGTGTACGGGCGTTATCGGTGTCCGCTAGTAGTGAGTCGTTAAGCTGTACCCTTATCGTTATCTTATCATATGATTTCTCTGCATATGCACAGAAGCTTTGATCATCGTTTCGAAATACACATCAAGGTTATTCTGCTGACGACTCTTAACTTTTAAACCACTTTTAGTCAGCTTCGGGCCGACAAAATTCCAATTATCCCAATTCAGTCTCTGTTTTCAATTTATCTCCTTCTTGAGAATAGATACGGCACGAAATAAAATCGAGTTAACCTATAAAATCATACAATTTAGCCCAGCTTGGAAAGACGAGCTGATGACCTCGTAAATCATCGAAATTATAGATTAGTAATTAACTCTGTACGTAATATTCTTTTCGAAATTTATTAACTTAAACTTGTTCGGACTCCTAATCTACAGTAACAGCAACCAGAAATTTGATTTGTATCACGAGTAATATGAGTCGACTAGAAAATTTACCACTCAGCCGCCGATCAACCTCACAGCTCACATTAAGTTGATCTTTGATCATCATTTTGTATTAACCGTTTTCCAATTCGGTCAGCCGTGATCTACTACTACCTTTCGATAAACCTGCTTAGTGTGAGGTACCTTCACCCCTGACCCCTGTGACCCTCGAAATGACAGTATAACTCCATGACATCATTAGTCATGACGATAGTTACTCATATTCTCCACTCTATGTCTCATTTTCTATTATATAATATTTGACAACTTCAATTTATTATTTATTAAATTATTTATACTCATTAATATTTGGGTGGCAATACACGGACCCCTAATCACGAACTCCATCTAACGTTACATAGTCATACATAGTCATACAGTCATACATCGCATAAGAATTAAGTAGCTGACTCCTCCTCCTGTTCTTCCTCCCTCCTTCTTTAGCAACAAACTAGCCCGTACTTACCCGTATTCTTCCCACCCTCTGTCATCTATACAGGCGCAGTTAATAACTGCTAACGCAGGCAAGCGCATTTTGAAAACGGCTGTACTAATGACTAATCTCACATATATTCTATCCAGAATCATTTAGCAAATAGCGATCCCCGATCATTCATCCAATCCACGTCAGAAGAATCTATAATGTAGTTTCTATTTTTGCCACAAATGCGTACCGCATCGCGTGGGTACTTAGCATAGGTAATGGGAAGTGGCATGGGAAGTGGCATGCAAGGAACTGGATAAAATCAAGCTTGCAAAGCTTGTTCGGGTTAACGGTGTCCGATTACGACGAGGAGGATAAAGGGAGTTTTACGATAGGGATTCAAGATTAATGAGTTTGAGTAAATACTGTATCAAATATTTAATGAGAATTTAGGAACTTAAGCTGAGAAGCTCTGGGAAGTCCCGAGAATGATCCCGGAATTTTCCTCCACTAGATTAGATGTATGTGTCATAAATGATATACAGCGGGTTATATATTTTTAACCTTAGATCTTTCTTTTTTTCTCCAGTTTGACAATGCAGATGGATAGTCGATCAATCTAAAAAGGGATCTATTGTTTATTTGAAAAGAAACGATTGATTGAATCATAGTTGGTTAGTGAGAGGATGATTGATTTATATAAAGTTAGGCTGATTCGCCTTCAGAAGATGAGATTTTTTTGAAATTTTTTTGAAAAAATTATAGAAATCAACAACCGTATCAAAGAATTAAATAAAGAAGAATCAGATAGATCAATAAAATTATAATTACAGTACATACAGTAAGAGTCGAGATTCAATTAAGTATTAATCGGCAGTTCACATTCATTTGCATTAAGATATTGACATATTATTAGTTTGGTTAATCTTTGTGCTCAATACTAGCATGACCTTTCCGGAGATATAAGTTAAAATCACTGATCAATCCTTTTCTGACAGAATTTTTGACATAAGAAGTCGTAAATGACAGGTTCTAAAGAGATGGTTTGCCAATTAGAGGCACAACTGGCTGATTTGAAACGGCAACATAGTCATGCTAGAAGAAGATTGCAGTCGTATAGAAATGAGAATCCTGTTGATGATGAGAAGATGCTTCAGGTAGAGTTTGAATTGGAGATGTTGAGGGGAGGGATTGAGAATATTGAATCATTAATTGAGGTTCGTAAGAGGAGGGCATAGAGAGTTGGATATTTATGTTTTGCATTTGTATTATTTATGTTATTAATATTAATATTGTCATTATTTATTGAATTCTAGACGAACGAGCGCAGCGAGCAACGGGTCCGGGCAGAGCCCGGCCGCCGGAGGCAGAAGGAAAAAAAAGATCATATGCAAATTTATGTAAATTGATTTACATTATACATAACCTAAAACAATACAAAAATGAGAGTTGATTTATTCAAGTTCTTCTTCTCTTTCTTCGAGAATTTCTTCACGAATTTCTTCAATAACTTCATCATCTTCAGCGTCCGCAGTGACAGCAATCTGACTTTCAGGAACGATATTAAGATCGACAAGAGTTTGTTCCATTGTAGTACGCCATTGTCTCCATTCAGCCAAAGCAGCACGACGTCTGAGAATGAGTAACCTGCTAGCTTCAGATTCTTCCATAGCATCTTCTTCATCAAATCTTCTACTATATGATTTGAGGTTTTTATTAACTTCCTTTCTCTTTTCCTTGGGAAGAATAGATTCAGGTCTTGGTCTCCATAAGAAAGATTTGAATTTTTCAATTGCCTCTTCACGAATGAGACTTCCTCTGAAATCCCACATTTTATAACCATTTTCAATAGCATGTCTCCAGAAGGAAGAAGAAGTAACGACATAACGTCCTGATGGGTCCCATTCAAGATCAGTCATACCATAATGTTCACAATTACCGATATTGACAAGATTGGCAGGTAAATCATCTGAACCAACAGCAGCTTTACTATCTCCTTCATGGTCGAAATCCCAAAATTCTAATTCACAGGCAGATGACGGACGAACAGTAGCAGTAATAACAAAACGTCCCTTAGGTGACCAATAAATAGAATTTGTAGATTTCTTTTCTTGAGTTTTGATTGGTTTCCAAGTACCTTGTCTTCCCTTTGCTCTTTCAAGAGCATAGAATGCAACAGTATTACGATTGGTAGGAGGAGCAGTAGCTAAAGGACCTTGATCAAGGAAAGAAATAAGAACAAATCTATCACTCTTTGGTTCCCATTGGAAATTAACAACAGTTTCTTTTAATTCAATAACTTCAACTGGAATATCTTTATCAGTCAGTCTGAAAAATTCTAAATTGGTAAATGTTGATTTTTTACTCTTTGTATGTCTATCAACCTTGACACACAAATATTTACCTTGGTCTTGCCAATGTAAACGACATCCACTAACATTGAATAAATTTCTAGTTCTAATAACTTTACGAGTACCAACATCCATTATACTAACACGAGCAGTTTGATTATTAACTTCTGGACTCCAAAAGCAGAGAATCTGTTCACCAGCGCCAACACCACTTCCTTCGGTAGCATCAGTTGCCTTGCGACCTTCTAATTTGACTGGAGCAGGAGCAAATTCAAACTCAACAATTCCAGGGATTTTAATTGCTTTTTTATCTACTAACCCCATACTAGGAGTTTCATAAATTTCTAATGCTTCACCAGGAATAGATCGGGCAAAATATTTACTATTAGAAGACCATTTAAACATTGGCCAAACGATTTTTTTATCAGGACCAGCACCAGCAGAAGAAGGTCCTTTAATACCGCCGTCACCAGGTAACATGGGGAAAGTTCTTAATGGTAACATAGTTTTAACATCCCATACAACAACGCAATTACCTTCATCACGTTCTTTAAAAGGACAACCAGCACGAGCTGGGGAATCAATAGGAGGAATAGAAATAGGTTCAACCGATAAAGTAACTAAATATTTCTCATTAGGAGAAAAATCAATCAAACGAACATCATTATGAGCAAATCTTCCTAAACGAGTCCAACTTTTACCACCCCAAATAGCAACACCTTGACGATGAATAGATACAAGGTATGTACCTTTTGGAGACCAACGAACATATTTTTCAGTCCAATGTTGACGATTAACAGCTTCTTCTGGTTGTTGAGCCTTTCTATTCCAAAAGACACCAACATCATCACCTCTATGAAGCACCAATTGATCTCTACCTTGAGAATCAGTCAACCAACTTTTCAAATGTTCTTGAGGTTTAAATGGTTCAATAGTAGGTTCAACATATTCAGAAGCTACTTTACCAGCGAAACCATATCTTTCAACATCGCCTAATTTATTAACAACAAGCGTATGCTTTTGATCTAATTTCTTTTGATGATATGTTTTTACTGCTTCTTGAGCTTGTTTAGCATTTTCATATTCAATGAAGATATAACCTTTACTCTTTCCAGTAGCTTCATCCATTGGCATATAAAATCCATTATCAGATTTGATATTACCAACTGTGCCGAAAAGTTTTTTCAAAACTTTAGTCAAAACTTCAACTTTAGAAGCCGGAACGATAGGTGCACCATCTACAACAATAAAAGTTTCCAAACCATCATCAGGATTAGTAGCATATTTAGCTTCTAAATCTGAGAAATCAATATCTAATTCTTCTTCCTCTACTTGAGGGTCGTGTCTATCAATTGCTTCAGGCATATTGGGTAACGTATTCTTTAGATTTGTATTGGTAAACTTGTTTATGTTTCCAATCAAATCAAGAATAAGAGTTTTTCGTAAATCAGTCTCAACTTCAATTTAGAATTCTCTTTTCTCTATCTACCTTATAATATCCAACTTCGATTTGTTGGTTTATTACGTCTCCTCTTCTCCTATCCGTATCAGTTATGGTGAAATTTAGTTTTTTGACATCACCGATTTTTCACTCCATCAGGATACAATTTACTTAGAGAAAACTTCTCTCTACTGCATTTGTGGGGCTGTTTGTGAGGCTGTTTGTGAGGCTTTTAGGAATGCGGCTGTAATCGTAAATCAGTAAAGTTCATGCCCAGATCAACGGGAATTAGCTGCTTATAACATTAATTTTATAATTTACGATAAAATATATTTTCAATATTATAAGCAGTTTCTTATGCATTCTTTTTTCTACTTCATATCTAAATTTAACAGAATTCATGAGATTATGTGATATTCGCTGTCAGTTCCTGCCTATATCTGCCGGCAGAATGAATATCTTCGATTATCACCACTGAGGAGTTTCAATAGAAACAACTAATAAAGATAACAATAGGGAAATTGAGGGTATAGATAAATCGAGTAGCAAATACAAAACAACACCAGGAGATTAGGAGAGAGAGGCAGAGGAAACTCGACAGGGTCGACAGGGTAATGAAGTGATAATCAAGGCTATTTAAGAAGATTATTTCCTATTTTAGAAATATGCAGCAGGTATGAGCTTAGCTGTTTAAACTGCCGAAGCTTTCGTTAGATTTGCCATGTTTGTTCCTTTGGTTGTATCCTACGTTCTGTAATTGAGTGATGTTTGAGCTGTGGCACTCAGGAGGGCAAATTTATGGATTTTCAGAAAGCAGAGGCTCCAAAATGGTACAGCGAGCTAAATCGCCAACTGTGACTGTCCTCTTTTCGCCAATTATTGCATGAAAAGTCAAACAACCGCCCACTGCCTAGAAATTGGTTTAGACTGGCTTCAATTTCATTCACACAATTTTATTCACTCGGCCAGATACTCTGTAGCATTAATTATATTGCGATTCAGTTCACGATCATTTATTGTCTATTTAAGTCCACAGCACCAGCGACATTTAAATATAGAGCGATTTAGCAATTCGACTAGAACACCCCTCAAGAAACTCAGAAGTAAGAAATCGTCAGCTACGGCCATATCCAGAGTAAAATAAGATTTCCCGTCCGATCAATCATATTCAAGCCTTTGAGAGCCTTAATCAGTAATGCCGTGGGAGACCAGGCGTGAACAGAAGGTGTTGTAGCTCAATTCTTTTTAATCCCCGTACTCATCTTTTTCTCAATAAAACTGATACAAACACTACATATTTCATTTTAGATAACTTAGCTTCTGGTTTGAATGGATGCATTTTCATAGCAGTCGATAACCTTAGAGAAACAATATATGAATATCATAAATCGACTAGTTTTCTAAAGCAAAAAAGTATATATGCGATAATAACTAATGATTTGCATCATCAATCAATCAATGAAGAGCACGCTCTACACCATTTACCTCAATTGACCAACTGACTCTCCACGATTGAATGATATTTATGATTTTAACTCAATGTTATTTCCCGAAGCTAAATGTCAGCCTCGTGCGCCTCATCCACCAATTTCTGCCGCATCACGAAATTCATCCATTTCACCAAATATCTCGAGACGCGCGTCATTAGACTGGATATCAATAGACCACTTATTTATATTAGACCAGACTGTCTTTCTTTTACATCTCCTCTAATCTCCACACAATGACTAGGGTAAAACCTCCTCAAGCTGATGATGTCACTGCCGTTGTAATTGAAAACGGTTCGTCTTGGACTCGCGTAGGTTATTCCGGCGATGTAATCCCAAAACACCAAATTCCAACTGTATACGCTAAAGATTCAGATGACAATCTTTATTACGATGATGACGTTGATATCCCTCGACCGAATACTGATATTTTTTCTCCAATGCATGATGGCTGTGTACAGGATTGGGATGCAATGTCGAAATTATGGAAATGGGTGTATTCCAATAAATTATATATTGAACCAACAGAACTACCATTAGTGACTACAGAACAATCATGGAATCCACTGGCAAATAAACAAAAAGCTTTAGAAGTGGCATTTGAAGATCTTCAGGTGCCGGTATTTTCTCTTGTTAAATCCCCAATTTGTGTAGCCTATGAATCAGCTAGACCAACTTGTCTTGTTATTGATATTGGCAGTGCTGTTGCTAGTGTTACTCCTGTTATTGATGGATCTTTAGTTCCTAAAACGGTTTTCCACTCCAGATTTGCTGGTGATTTTGTTAATCTTCACATTCTCACTCATCTTCATTCACGGAATATCACTATTACTCCATCATACTTGGTCAAGAGAAAATCTATTCTTGATCCAGGTCAACCCGTTGCTTCACCTAACCTGTATTCTTTCCCTAATATTAAACCTTCATTTCATGCTTATCAAACTGCTAAAGTTCTTCATGCTTTTAAAGAAACTACTTCACAAGTTTCAAATGTCCCTTTTACTAGTGCTTCACCATTTGCTCGTATTGGCAGACCTTTCGAATTCCCTGATGGATTCAATCTTATATTCGGTCCTGAACGTTTAACTACTGCTGAGCCTCTTCTCAAACCAACCCAATTCCCACTCCCGCAAGTTCCTAATATGCCTGAAAACTCCATTGGTAATGTTAACAATAATTCCATAATGCATGGATTAGGCGATCTTCTTTACCTCAGTCTTTCTAAACTTGATATAACTCCTGAGGTTCTAATTACTTTACTCAATAACATTATCATCTGTGGAGGTACTTCCCTTGTTTCAGGACTTACTGACCGTATCAAAGAAGAAATCCTTCATATGTTTCCAACTTATAACCCTCGATTCTACATTCCCGAACAAGAATCTCATCGAAAAAATGTCTCTTGGACTGGTGCTTCAATTCTCGCTGGCCTTGGTACTTTTGACCAAACTTGGGTCACGAAACAAGAATATGAAGAATTCGGTGTAGATCTTGCCGAGAAACGTTTTAAATAATAACTTCTACAACCCAATTTGTATTTTTATTTTTATTTTTGATGCCATCTCAACTTTTCCTTTTGCCTCCGGCGGCTGGGCTCTGCCCAGACCCGTAGCTCGCTCCGCTCGTATTTAGTCATTAACATTCGCATAAATATATAGTTGGCTATGGCCTTTCAACTTACAGTCCTTCTTTCCCACCGTTTTAGAAACGGGCTAGGCATATTATCGCCATGAGTTGCCTCATCCCAGATTTGCGTCGTCTCTTGAGCTTCTCGCTGAAGCTGAACTGCCGTTCTACCAAGGAATCCAGATGAACCTTTAATTCCCAAAATCCTAGCTCTTGCTGCTGCCGCCCCAATTCCTGGAGACGACTGTAGAGCTTGGTAATGAGGGGCGACTCGCTGTGGTTCCTTTTTAGAAGTAATCCAATTTGCTGTTGGATCTGATGATGTTCCACTACTTGTTGCCGAAGAGTTACTGGACATTGAGGATGATGAGTTAGTAGTCGTCGAATATGCCCCTTCATCAGATTCAAGATTGTCACGATTGTTTGTGTTACTAGCTGAATTTCCATAATACGAGAGAGGGCTGTCAATAGGCGACGTCCGATATTGACTATTAGACATATCCCGCAATGGGGAAATAATCGCATCTCGGATAGATCTGGGTCCTCGTACATTCCGACCTGGTGAAGACGCTCCTGGTATAGGAGAAGGTGGTGCTGCTAACATACTGGTATCAATTGGAGAGGATATTGATTGTTGTGTCGTAACATTACCATTATTAATCATTGCTGCTTTTAATGCAACTTCAACTCTCTTCTCTACTTCGCTTTCAAGAACTCCAGCTAATCGTTGCTCCAGTCGATTATACATCTCCTGTTCAATTTCCTGCTCCATTTGGTATTGTTGTTGTTCAAGCTGTTGCTCTCTTTCAATAAGAATTTGCTCAATTACTTTCAATTCTTTCTCACGATTGAGTATTTCTCGTTCTTTTCGACATAATTTTATAATGTCCAATCTCAACAAAGTTGCAGTATTCGGTCGTTGTAGTGGGTTCGTATTTAAACATGCAGTAATGGTCCTACTCAAAGTACTTGAATAAAAACTTGGAATATCTTCAAATGCACCCTCTCGAATCTTTTGTGATAATGCCATATGAGTTTTTGCTTGAAATGGTGGATGCAATGCACACAATTCATAGATTACACATCCCAATGACCATACATCACTTGATGGAGTGGATGGTTCATCAAGTAATACTTCGGGACTCATATAATATGGAGTACCAACATAAGTCCTGGCAAATCTATTTTCTTGGTCAAGCATTTTTGCAAGTCCAAAGTCACCCAATTTAACTGAATAGCTTTCATCTAAAAATACATTGTCTGGTTTAATATCTCGATGAAGAATAACTGTAGATGGATTCGGCGGTGGAGTTATATCAGAATCAGTTCCAAATAAATCTTCTGGAATAGGTGGTGGATCTTCATTATAATGACATCTATATAGAGCCATTATTAACTGTGTGAAAACTCCCCATATAAGATTCTCAGGTACTGTATTACCCGAACTTCTACATTGACTTATTAGACCTGCCAAATCACCTCCACCACAATATTCCATATATAAATGAACTACATGTTCATCTGATAGATGCTCGTGATGTAAATATTGGACAATATTTGGATGGACTAATGATTTCAGGATTCGAAATTCAGCAATAAGTTGAGCTTTTTCCTTTTGGTTCATTGATTTGTAAGATATTTCTTTTCTAGCCAGGACTTCTCCATTAGCAATCCTTCTTACTTTTCTTATTTGGCCGAATGAACCTCTGCCGATTACTTCCAGCGGTTCAAATTCATCAGGACGAACCATAGCTGGATAGTGAGTTGGTGAACTGCAGACTTATGAGACTTTGTGGTTTATTTTCTTTGACTTTCCCTAGCTAATTTCCTTTTTCCTTCCTATCTTCTTTTTGGTGAATTTCGTTTGCAAACTGTTTGTAAATTCACTCTAAGATTGCCTTGAACGGTGAGGAGAGATTAAGTAGAGATAGTTTGGAATTTGTTTACTAATATCCCAATTAGGAGTCTGTACGGCTGAAAGGTATATTCAGAATGCCTCACGAGCCGCATGTCGATAGAAAACACCGAGAGTACTTAAAATTTATGTCTACGAAGTGGAAGTAAGAGGTATGGAGAGAATTCAGTTCGACTAGTTAACTCAATCATAGTTTTAAGCATCTGCTATCGAATCGGTCATGCCAGCGCCAGTGCTATTCTGACTTTCCCTTGCATCACCAGTTTCTCTAAAATTGTATACCGTTATCACGTGACACAACGCACCAACTTATCAACTATATATTCAATTATTTCTATTATATAACCTAAGCACCAACCTCAAGAAGAGAATCAACAGTATCCTTAATAGCAGTATCAAATGGACTATAAGTCAAACCAAGCACTTTGATGGATTTCGAATTGTCATACTTGTAGACATCAGCAGGAGTATCATCCTTGGATTCTGGAGAGGGTAATTTATCTGAAAGTTCTGGGTGACCCTTACGAATAGCCTCAACAATCTTCTTATTGGAGAAATATCCAGCAGTGATGAAGAAACGCTGACCGGCAGCTTCAGGAACTTCAATAGCCAGAACGTGAGCAAGAGCAAGGTCACGAACGTCAACCCAAATGAAAGTACCAGTTGGAGGCAATTTAACATCACCTTTATACTTGCCTTCAATAAAATCACGAACTCTTGCATTAGAAGTGTTGATACTATCAAGGGAATTGAGATAATGGACAATTGGTCCTAATACTAAAGGTGGGCATAGAGTGGTAATAGCGAAATTTGGTTTCTCCTTTTCTACAAAATCCCAAGCAGCTTTTTCAGCAAAAGTCTTACTTCCTCTATATGTATTAGCAGAATCTTGGGCTTCTTCCCAAGTGACTGGGTTCCAACTTTTTTCAGTATAAACTTCAGGGTGATTATTGGGACTAATAATAGACGCAAAAGAAGAGGTAATAGCCACTCTTTTAACAGTTGGTGCATGAGCTTTGATAGCCTTCAAAATACCAGTAGTACCATTAATAGCTGGGTCAAGGAAATCCTTTATAGGGTCAGTTACATTGAAATGAAAAGGACTAGCAGTATGAATAACAGCATCGAATCCGGGTTCAGATTTAACTGCTTCATCGAATGCACCCTCCTTAGCAATATCCTCGACGATAACATATGATAACTTTTCTTTTGGAGTATTTGGATGAGCATCGAGGATTTTTTGGCCCTTTTCGTGGGATCTAACTGTAGTTACAACTTCATGACCTCTGTCCAAAAGACTATCAACCACATGAGCAGCGATAAAGCCACTCCCACCAGTTAATAAAACCTTGACCATTTTTACCTTCGAAAATCAATTGAGTACTTTGCTTGGCTAATAGTAGTATAATTAAAAGGAAGAATGGAATTAGCGGCATCTTCCCTTTATATAGTTTCCCAGCAATCCATTGCGGAATTGCGTGCTTGAAATTCCGGTACCCCCAATCCCCCCACGTAAACATGTCTTGGTCTCCGACATTGATGCATGCATAACCCCGCCAATAGGCGGAGATCTACCCCTGAATATCGGAGTTAAGAGATTATACGCTTCCCACTCCTATGCCTCCGGCGGCCGGGCTCTGCCCGGACCCATTGTGCTCGCTTTGCGAGCGGTAGTAATATGGGTTGATATTAAATGTAGAATAGTTAATTTGTCCATTTTGGTGACTGCTACTTAGTCACGAACGCAGACGAATCATCTTCAGCTGCAATTTTAACATTTCAAATTGGAGGAAACGCCTGGTTTTATAATTGGTTCAATGTGCTGTCAACGCGACTCGAGAATAGAACAACATTTTTATCCATGAGGTAGTGTTATGCCGTTGGGATAGCTGCAGAAAGTAAACAGTGCGTCCTTTACTGGCCTTCTAGTGCCAACTGATAAGGTGAACTGTTGGAGGTAGGTTGGGTTGGGTTAAGATCGTCGACCTAGGAGCAACAAAATAGGAAATGCTTTTGGAAAGCAGATCCAACTTTATGAATTTGGGCAAAACTCTTGAAATGTGTCTTAATTATCTTGTAACTTACGGATTCTAACTACGGGATACATTACATGTTTTGTTTCAGAAGTAGTCCGCTGGGGTGAACAAAAGCATATACCGGCGAAACTATTAGCTCCATGTGGTCAGAAAACAAGTTCTTCCTTCCTTTAGTAATAGTTGAGTATGACCCCTTTTCCAAATCGATTGTCCAACAATTAATAATAACCCCAGTTAATATTTGTCATTGCAATAATACTACCTATTTCGTTATCTCTACAGCTCAGCAAATACTCAACATTAGAAAAATAAAGAATCCTCAATAAGGGCGCAAGAGCATAGGATGAAACTATGAAATACGGATATTGACAAGGAAAATGCTATAATGCTTTCCCTATAGCCCACAATAATCGAGCCTGATACTGCTATTATGTTTTACCTTGTTGCCGCAGCAGAACCGCCCCATAATAAATCAAATCGCCACAGCTATGTAGGAATCTTTAAAAGACTTGCAAATTTTTAAGCTTTTATTGGAACTCTACTCTATTAATTCAAACTCCTTTCCATAAATAACTGTACCAAGATGAAGATGATAATCATCGTTATCTACAAGAAAGTTATAGTGGTATGCATACATGCGGCTTCTATCTTTAAAGTCATCATCCGGCCCAATTTAATTTATACGGCTAGACCCTGCACATGACAGAAGCATAAGGCTAATCTACGGCTGTCTGATAAGAGACAGCAGCCTGGCTGCCTACATACTCTACTTACAAACTTTAGTTTGAGATAAACAAACAACCAGAGACGAAGGAATTCTGAACGACAACTATTCAAACTGTGAAGTCAGCCCAAGGAACGATTATTAAGAACAGCGGTGAATAGAGCAGAGAGATCGAATCATTGTATGTTGATACCGCTAATACTCTCCACGGCGCCAGCCGCCGGAGGCAAGAAGGGAAGAAAGAAGACTAACAAGCCAATAGTAGACGAGAATGTTGAGATCAACTTTGAGTTCGTTGAGAGATTGGAGGGAGTATTTAACACCCGCTTATCATGTGTCATCTTTTAAAGAAACGGGACAGATCACTCCAGAAGAATTTGTTAAAGCAGGAGATTATTTGGTTTATAAGTTTCCGACTTGGGCATGGGCAGAAGCTCCTGCTTCAAAGAGACGAGATTTTTTGCCTGATGATAAACAAGTTTTGGTCACAAGGCATGTTCCTTCTCATTTAAGAGCTGGGGCGTTTACAGAAGGTGGAAATAGTGGGTTAGATGTGATAGTTGAGGGTGAAAGTGGCGGAGATGGAGATGAAGATGATGGGTGGGTTTCAACAGGGGCTCGTGCGAATAATACAAGTGGGGCAGTCAATATTGATAATAAAGTAGAAGAATCAACTTCTCCTCAATCCGATCCAGTTGAAGAAATTATCGATATTGACGATTTCAATGAATTAGGAGATGATGATCAAGTTTATCGACCAAAAAATGATACTGAGAATCAAACTCACTCATCGTCAACAACTAGATCACCAGATCGAACTTACAACTTATTTATTACCTATTCTACCTCTTATAGAGTGCCCAAATTCTACCTTAGCGGATTCAATGCTGATGGTAATCCACTATCTCCACAGGAAATGTTTGAGGATATCGTTAGTGATTATCGGGATAAAACTGTTACTATTGAAAAGGCTCCATTTGAAGAGGATTTAACTCTTATCTCAGTTCACCCATGTCGTCATGCCAATGTTATGAAAATCCTTCTTGATCGAGCTGAAAATAGATTACGACAAAAGCAAGTTGTAGAACATGATGAACTAGTTAAAGGAGTTTCTAAAGTGGGTCTTGCTGATTCCAATACCGATGATTGGGAAGAAATTGCCCATAATGAACCACCATCTTCCTCAGAATTACAACAAACTGCAATTCGCGTAGATCAATATCTAGTTATTTTCCTCAAATTCATTGCCAGTGTTACTCCTGGCATCGAGCATGATAATACCATGGTCATGTAATCGTTTTTATACACTTCTACATATTTTATATACAGAGAGCTTTATATCATGTTCTTTTGACACTTTTGCCTCCGGCGGCTGGGCTCCGCCCAGACCCGTAGCTCCGCTCCGCGGAGAAAACGTGGGCAACACAGCACCAAGACCAATTGACGGTGAAGCAAGCGTGTTCAACCAGACAACTCCCCTTGAACTCACTATCGAGAATGGCACAGCTCTAATATTCTTCAACGTGCCATGACACCCCCTTGTACAAAATAGATATGTTTAATTGAAATTGCACTAACTTAGCAGATAAGATCAGGCTAATTAACTGTCGCTATCTCTCTCATAACTTTTTGTTAACTACGCTATGAAGCACTGTCTCACTCTTGCAGCCTCGTATGATCATTCATGCCATGAAGGCCAGCCAGCTTCCTATAAAACTAAGAAAGCACCTTTCCAAACAAACGCAGAATAAGAATCATCCGACCAGACAACTAAGAATGCCTCTTTCGCTCCATTTTCATCTGAACCACTTGTCACGTGACACTAATAACAATGCCTGCAGCCACTTCTTCGCGAGAAGAGTGACGCGCGCGGAACCTCACATTAATTAAAGTGAGCTCTATCTCCTTATACGCGCATTGCTTAATTTATGTTACGCGTTTATGGTGATTAAGATATCACAACCAACAATAAGGACGAAGTGATTTCAAGCTGAGGTTTGAATAATCTGTAGTTAAGTGCTGAATAGCCATTGACTGTGACTAATTATCCAAAGAACAAGAGGAGCAGTTGATATTTTGAAATTTAAGAGCAGACGGAAGCATCTACGGTTATATTAGTGAAACCATGGTACTTCCACGGCTCAAGTTTCGGACAGATTTGGCCAAAGTCAGCGCCAGCAACATGCTGACTGAGCTTGAGGTGAGAAATATGAGTTGTGGTTGAGGTGTTGATAGAGAATACTAACAGACAATTTGCTTTAGACTCTCCATGACGAGCTTTCTCAATTCGAGCAGGATAAGGTGGATGTGAATTCGCTGAGGAAGATTACAAGGCCATTGGTATCGGCGAGGTTCTTGAATAGTAAGAATGGAGGGGTGAGGGCATATACTGCGTGTTGTTTGACAGATATTTTGAGATTATTTGCACCAGATGCACCATTCAAAATTAGTGAGATTAAGGTGAGATATTGAGCCAACTCCGCGGAGCGGAGCAACGGGTCTGGGAGGAGCCCAGCTGCCGGAGGCAAATGACGAGAAGAAAGGAAAGATACTAACTGGCGATTGAAGGATATTTTCAAGTTATATATTCGAGAATTTGCCAATTTAGGGAACCCTGATTATGCTTATTTCCGGCAATTGTATTATTTTTTAGAGAGATTGGTGGAAACTCAGTGTATTGTTTTGGTTGTTGATGTGGATGATTCAGAGAGTATGATTGAGAGTATTTTCACGATTTTTTATGAGGCCGTTCAAAAGGAACAGATTGAAGGGTTAGAATTCTCTTTGACGGCAATTTTATCACAGTTAGTTGATGAGATGGAGACACCTCCTAGGGCCGTTACGAAGATTATTTTATCGCATTTATTAAGTGGAGAGGTGGTAGATGAGAAGGGTGATGATGGAGAGAAGAAGTCTAAAAAAGTGGAAAGAAGTGGTATAAATGGTAAAGGTGGATCTGATAATTCACTCATCCCAATTATTTCCCGCGGTTATAATATTTCGAAAACTCTTTGTATGGATAATGTCGATATTATGACAAGAGTTGTAAACCAGTATATTTCTGATGTTTTAAACCCAATAATTTTCAATGAGTCTTCAAATGCATCTAATAATCAAGATGTATCTGAGGAATTGGAAAAATTAGGAAATTTGATTGTTGCAATCTGGAAGGCAGTGCCTGAATTATTAGTCAATGTTCTAGGTCAATTGGAACAAAATATGTCCATTGAGATTACTCCTCTTCGCTTCATGTCTACTCGAGTTCTAGGAGAAATTACTAGCTTTGATGCGGGTAGAGTGAATTTTATCACCGAATATAATACAATTTATAAAACATGGATTGGTAGATATAGAGATGTTAATCCTAGAATTCGAATCATTTGGGCAACAAGTATTCCAGGATTTGTTAAAAATCAAACAAATAGTTCAATTATTCAAGAATCGGTTGTACCATTTCTTGGATTATTGGAAGATCCTGATGAGAAGGTTAGGATTGCAGTTTGTAACGCTTTATCTAACGTTGATATTGATACAATTGCTACCATTTACGCTACGACTGTACCGCAACCATTAGTTTCATTAGCCAACCGTTTGAGGGATAAAAAGAATTCTGTTCGATTAGCTGCTTTTCAAGCGGTTGGAAAGATTTATGATGAAGCTTATGATCAAATTGCATCTGGAAATCCTCAAATCACTGAAGTTTGTTCATGGATTCCATCTCATGTATTAGGATTATTATATGTTAATGACCTGGAGATTAATGAAAGACTTGATTTAGTGCTATTTGATTACCTTTTTCCAATTGATAGGATGGGAAATGGTGATTCAGAGGAAGCTCATCTGAAGCGCTCAAAACGATTATTAACAATTGTTAAAGCACTTAATGAGGAATCCTTAAAGGCATTTAATGCTATTAGTTCTCGACAGATAACGGTTGCTCGTTATTTAAATGCCTTTTTAAATTATTGTAAACAATATCATGAAGCAAATGGAAAACGATTAACAGGGATTAGAAAGAAACAGAAGGAAGATGAAGAAGATGAGTCGGATGACAAAGAAAACAACCAACCACCCGCACTTAATCGTGATGAAATAATGAAAAAAATTCAATCTTTAATTAAATGGGTATCGAGTTTGTACCCTGATCCAGCTAAAGTATCTGATCATTTAACTACATTCTTCAAAGCAAACGATCGCCATGCTTTTAAGTTATTTGGTATTTGTATCAATCCGGACAGTGACTACAAGTCTACCTATGATTCTTATCATAGTCTACTTGAACGACTTTCCAAACCGTCACTTTCATCTTCTCATTCATCAATAGAATCAACTTTCAAATCAATTCTTTATAGATCATCATTCATCATGTTTAACAAAAACAATGTTTCTGCAATAATTAAAATTTCCCGTTCCACTTCTCATGGTGTTGAAAATTTAAAAGATATTTCACATGTTGTCCTAAAACAGATTGCTGTTATTCAACCAGGATTAATGAAATCTCAATCTCAAGAAATTGCTTCTATTATTGAGACTGCTTCCCCTGGGGATGAGGGATTGGTAGATACATTGAAAACTGCTAAGTTATTGTTCGGTAAATTCCCTGATCTTGTTCCGGCATCTCCCTCTGTATGGAGAGCATTATTGAAAATTGCGCAGACTGGCAATATCAAAGAAGCAAAACAAGCAACAAACGTCCTTGATTTTGCCCCGAAGAAGAATACTATTTTGGCGAAATTAATCGAAGGATTGAGTGATATTCTTTCCGGTCCTTATGAAGAAGTTCCAAAAGATTTCTCAACCTTGTTATCATGTATTGCCCAGCTATACTATTATAACCCAGAAATCATTGAACCATATTCAGGTTTAATTATCAATTTTTTGGTGCGAAATATTTTAGTTTCAAATAGTCAAAGGCCAGCAAATGACGATGATCCTGAATGGGTCGATGATGTGGATGAAAATTCAATTATTAATCATGGCGAAGAAGCAACTGCCTCTAGTTCGGTGGTAGATGAGCATCTACAAAGAAAAATATTAGCCCTCCGCATTATGGTGAATCGAACCAGATCACCTTTCCTTGCTCCCGAGTCTGCCGATGAAGTTTCTAGACCAATCTTAAAAGTTTTGATGTCCCTTCTTGTTAATAATGGAGAATTAGCATCCAAGACTAATGATACCCCTCCTCACTATAAGTCTCGTCTAAGACTAGAAGCTGGGATTAAATTAATTAAATTGGCCAAGACTGAACACTGTTTGAAGCAGATTGGGCCCAAGGAGTTAAGTGTCTTAGGGACACTGATAAAAGATAATCAGGTCCAAGTTCGCGACCGATTTGTCCTGAAACTAACTTCTCTCTTATCTGATGGATCAATTCCTGATCGTTTTCTTTGCTTAGTCTTCTTTATCGCCGGGGAATCTAATAAAACATTATCAGACTACTCCATAAGGTGGATTAAAGCTAGATTTGCACGTCAATTAAAACATCAAAAGAATAACATGGCCCTTGAGCATGCATTCGTAAGAGTATTGCATGTATTAGCTCATTCAGGTACTTTTGAAGATTATGAGGAAGACAAAAATGAGGAAAAACAACTATTAACAAGTCTTAATCGGGCAGCGAAATATATCATCTTCTATTTGAAATTAATTGCAACTGAAGCGAACATATCCTTACTATTTTATCTCTCTCAGAGAATTAAGGAATATAAAGATGCAGTTGAAGAAGATGACGAATCAGGTAACGGCTCTTCTGGATTATATACAATCGCTGACCTTGCTCAAATTTGCATATTACAATTAAAAGAAGTCAAAGGATGGTCAGTATCGGCTTGGCCAGGAAAAATCCATCTTCCTACTGATTCATTTAAATCAATAACATCATCAGCCGAAGCAAAGAAAATATTTAATACCTCATACATTCCAGAAGATATAGAGAAGAAGTTGAAGGAAAGTATTCGTAAAGAACTTAACTTACATCATAATGCTAGAGTTAAGTCTGAAGGCTCAATTGAAGACGTTACGAATGGAAACGGTTCGGAAAAGAAATCATTATCGAAGAAACGGTCAAGTTTGGGTAATGCATCGATTAAGACAAAAAAACCGAAATCCCATACGGCAGCTCGATTCAAATCCTTAACAAGAGCAAGCCAGGAAGAAGAAGCAGCTGAACCGAGAAGAAGAAGTAGCCGGGTCACTGCTAAAAAGGTAAATTACGTTAATGATGATGAGGATGAAGGAGAGGAGGAAGAGGAGGAAGAGGAGAACGTCAAAAGCGATACTGATGAAGATGAGTATTAGGTAGGATATTCTGCATGTATCTTTGTGCAACTTATTAATGTAGTTTTGGAATTAATTTAATAGATGAAGGAAAGGATTTATATAGTGAATATAGTAATGCAAAGAATTAATTATGATACATCCAACAACAAAAAAATAATAACTATAATAATAACAATAACAAGAATAAAACAATACCTTACTTTTAATACAATGCTGAGGTATACAACTATCAATCACTTTCCAATAAAAACTTCAAAACCTTTTCTCTTCCCTTTATTTTCATAAGTCTTTTGATAATTAACAATTGCTCTCGTTCGCTATCTAATACTTCATCAACAAATGAAGTATCCTTTTCAGAATCAATCAAGGACCCTGTTAAACTATTTCCTGTGCTACCATCAATACTTCTAGTTGGACTAGGATATAACTTTTCTTGCTTCACAACCCCGTAGTCGTCGTCAGAAGAAGTCGGATGGTCGTCCTCGAGAGCAGCAGAAACCAACGAATTAAGATTCTCCTTTGCGATGGCAACATTCACACTAGAATCTCCTTCAGACTGTAAATAACATAGATCGCGTACAGCCTGACGAGTTTCTGGAGTTCTGCTAGCCAACTCGTCTAATGCAATAAGAATTTCCGATCGAATGGACTCAGGATATGGCTCGATATAGGAGTTGTTAACTGCTTCGATAAAATCCAGCTTGATACCTCTAGCCGGCAATCGATAAAGTACACCGTTAGAAAAGAATGTTTTTTCACCTTTTGGATACCGTGCCGCGATTCCATTTCTAGTATCATAATTGTCAAAAAATGGGATATCTTGAACGAATCCTTCCTCATCATCAGAAGAATCAACGACCTCAATATTCCCATCATTTTTAAATCCTCGGTTTAAAACAGTGTCCACTAACTTATACTTTCGCTGCTTACGAGGAAGTTTCACAGCCTGATCAGCATGATTGGGGCATTTCCATCGAGAACTAATTGTCCATGTGGGAGCTTCCAAACAATCAATATGCCAATTTAAAGGGCATATATCACAAGTGATCATTCTTCCGTTTAATGCAGATTTCTTACATCGATAACAAAGTTTAGGTTTACCATTTTTATCCAATAATGTCAGCGGATCATTATCATCTTTAATAGCCGACTTTGGTTTATTTACTTTTGGAGTTTCGTCTTCATATTCACCTAATTGATTTATTGTAACTCCTTCAAAATGTTCAATGATTTTTTTTGGCAGTCTGAATTGACGGGGATTTCGTCGCTCTAATTGATTAATTAGTTTACTGAATAAACTGTTTCGATACGGAGTTGGAGGATTACGTCTAGTATAACATTCATTACAATACCACTCTCCGTCAGGCAAAGTCTCTTCTTCGAGAGGGGGATCTACACAGGTGAAATGGAAAGATCTTGGGCATGTTTCACAGCATAAAAATTTACCCAGACCACCACAAGCAGAACAGTAATCATTGTTTGCCTGGTGAAATGACTGTTAGTAACGTAATTTAACCTGCGCAATGTTTTAGCAAATACTTACAATTTCATTACTTGAAGACCGTTGCTGCTGTTGTTGTTGCTGTCCCTGTATTACAGCCTGTCTTGGTTTTCCAGAAATGTCATCTTTGCGTAGATCAGCAAAGCCAAAAGGATTTTCCCTTACTTTTTGTGGACTTCTAGGGGTCTGTTAGTTTATTGTTCAGTCATACGGTTGAACTCCGTTGTTCAACAAAGTTCGTCAAACATAGTTTTATTTTACACGTACAATGTAATTTTGACTTTTTTAGTCTTCCGAGCGTTTGGTGGTGTACCATACGTTCCATTCCTCTTAGTAGGTGTTTGAGGTTGTATTTCTGTTTCTATTTGAGTTTGTGTATGTGGAGGCGGTAATGGAGGTGGCGTTTGGCTTCCGCCATTTTGTCTGGTGGTTTTCTTAATAACTAAACCAAGGTCTTCTTTAGCTTTGACATAATAATTTATAGTTTCTTGACTACTAACCCTTGAAGAACGCCGAATATTGCTAGGGGTTACCAAAGAATCAAATAATTCAGTTTTTAGCCTTATTTTGAATTTATTTTCCTTTTCATTTATAGGTGGTAATTCACAAGTTTGTTCTCGTACAGACGGCGGAGGAGGAGGCGGAATTGGGCTAGAATGAGAGATGGTGGAATCATCAGAAAATCTACTTTCTTCCGGCGTTACCGTTCCACTTACAGCGGTTGAAGTAAAGCCAGAGCTGATATTTGTGGATTTTCGAGATTTCTTGGAGACTGTGCCGTTACGTAACCCTAAATCACGATTAGATGGAGGTAATGATCCGATAGGAAGACCAGTAACACCATGACGAGGGGAAGTCACAGGAGGTTCTTGCCAGTCCTCCAGGACCATTTTAGAAAGATCACAGGGGCGAGTTATAGTTGTAGATAGATGTGTGGCGGAGTTCGAAACGCACAAAGAAATGGGAAAAAATCGGTGAATAACCAACTGTAGAACCAAGGACAAAGAGAATTCAAAAGCTCATCAAGAAAATTTTCTTTTCAAGAGAGACGTTTAGATGATGAACGGTAACAGAAAAATGAGTCTTTCGCGGTGAGAAAAGATAAAATACGAGAAAGATGCAAACGCTTTGTCTTGTTATCTCATCAAGGAATAATCTGATTGAAAGTTACCTCAAGATATAGAATACAAGAGGAGTATGAAAGACAGAGCACAGAGAAAATATGAGGATGAGGATGAGGAAGATTTCAATCTGCTATGAGCTTGGGAGTTTGAGTTCAAACGAGGATCGATGTGGGCTTTGGTCAACGAGGGTTGGGACAGAAGATAGCAAGGTTTGAGGATAAACCGACAGGTACGATTCCAATGATTCGTTATGAAGAGAACTGAAAGAAGATGAAAGTACTTTTGCCAGGAAATGTAATAGGCCAACGAAAATACCTCAGATCGCAATGCTCGGAATAGAAGGGAGGTCAGCGAAGAAAGATTCAGTGAGGCGGTGTTGGCGCGTTTTTTTTGCTTTGCGGCAGGAATTCCGAAATCACCGGAAGATAGGATCGAAGAAGATAAAAGTCACAATCAAATTAGGAATGATATTAGATTGGATTAAGATCCAGCCAAACGTCCAAATTTTATCGAAGTAAAGAGTCCTGGTGTGAAGTTTGAAATGTTTGACCAGTCAGGGGGGAGATGATTGATCTGAGTCGCGTAGTATATAGCAGGAGTTGAAGATAGGTTTGGCAGCGCGTTATTGGGAGAAAGCACAGTTAGTTTGAATGCCGCGACGCGGCTACCTTGATAAGATGGGGTCTGCCGGTAGGAGAGCGGAAGCGATGCGATGGTATAACTCCGCTCATGGTCGGGCCTTAAATCTCAGCGATAGGGTGAAACTTAGAGTTCCTCCGCGGAGCGGAGCAACGGGTCTGGGCGGAGCCCAGACGCCGGAGGCAGAGGACGGGGATGTTCGTACACTTTATTTAGTTTTTAAAGAGGAGGGATTAAGCAGAAGCTTCAGTAGCAGGTTCATCAGTAGAAGCCTTCTTCTTGTTTTTCTTAGCTTTCAAGGGTTTAGAAAGAAGTTCTAAAATAGATTCATCTGTGATCTTTTTATCAGTCTTGATATTAGCGAAATCAGGGGTTAAAGGACCAGCAAATTTGACAGTACCAGTTTTAGTAAGAGCAATGGTAGTGAAGAATTGAACAACAAATTGTCCTTCCTTTTCATAGACAACTTCATAAGGGGTGATAAGACCATGATTTTGGCATTCTTGTAAACCCATACGAGCCTTTTTAGCATCATCAAGAGAACGAAGAGAGAATGGGAATGAACCAGCTTTCTTTTGAACTTCGGAGAAAGTAGCACGAGAAGTTCTTAATTTCAATTGATAAGTAATATCTGCTTTCTTAAAAACAGTAGTAGGGGTTTCACCAGCACGTGATTTACCATCACCAGTAGAAACAAGAATATCAACTCCATAAACTTCACCTTCTTCAAAGGTGAAAGTTTCAAATTCTCTACGTTGAGATTCAGAAGGATTTAAAATGATTCTCTTTTTACCATCAACAACATTTCTGGATTGCTCATTGGTAAGCATTCCTTCTAAAGGTTTAACTTCAAACTCTTTAGTTACGTTATCAACAATCTTGGTAACATCCCAGTTCTTATTACCAGGTTTGATAGTACGAATAGCAGCTTCGGTAGCATACCAAGCAGCGGTAATAGCATCAGCAACTGCGCCACTAACTTCACCACCACCAACAACAATAGTATCACCAACAATAGAAGCAAATCCATCAACTTGAGCACCTAAAGTGATCTTTATAACATCACCTTTCTTCAACGTGATCTCGGCTTCCTTGTCAGTTGGTAGAGGTGATAAATGAGCAACTACATTATTAGGAGAAACTGAAGTAGGGAAAGCAATTCCTTTTACAATATCTTTCTTTCCCTTGTAAATCTTACTGGTTTCTTCTAATAATTGACGATCTCCTTCAGTAGTAAGATCAATGATCTTGGCTCCTTCAATAGCCAATGATTTAATATTAGCAAGAACTTTGGCTGAAATATCACCAGCAGTCTTATATTTAGTGACAACGTCAGAATTGGAAATGGAATAATCAGCTAGGTTGCTATTGTTAATATCTTCTCCAATTTCATTGCCTCCGGCGGCTGGGCTCCGCCCAGACCCGTTGCTCCGCTCCGCAGAGTTTCTATTCGTTTCATCCGATCAACTTACGTTCGGTAGACATCTTTTTAAAACTCAATTGCGAAAAATGAATGAATTGGATCACAAATGTCTTCTGCTCCTATGCTCGTCTCTCTTGTTCTGCCGATGAGGGGTGAAAAAATGATATCCGGTATTAGGGTTTGTCACCTGACAGACTCACCCATCTGAATATGAGCAGGCAGAACGCAGGCAGAACAGTGGTAGCAACTTTGAAAGCTTGGTATTACTGCAGTATTGTAGTGTTAGCAACAGTAGCAACATTAGCAATTGGCAGTAGTTGTAGTTCTAAAGTGCATGCTCTGGTAATGAGGGTAGCATCACTCCATTAGCATCGAGATTGAACAAATTTACTAATAGCACATTACTGGCTAAGTACTCGTGATTAAAGAGCACTTAACGCTGCAGTACTTTACTTTCTACAGGCTGTACAATATAGTAAGAATGCTAGCAATTGATATTAGTATTTATTTCATTCTGCGTTCCTTTCAGTTTCTGATAAATATGTCATAGGTCTCCCCTCCCATTCAGATTCATCCACTCTAACCGAATCATTTACACTCTGTATACCATATGTAGCTAATTCTAACCTCCTTGGAACTTCAAAATAGATATCTCAGATTTAACAATCACCAATTAACTCTTCAAACCTGAGAGGATATCCGCCGTACAACTCTTATCTGCAAATCTGTAAACAGTCGCTATCCTCAGGGGTGAAAATAGCATTTCCACCCTAACATCCGAGCCCTTAAATAGTCATATCTTCATGCGAGATAGACATAATAATTCAGATCCAATAGATTAAGAGTACGCTTAAATACTTGATTATTCGATTGCTAAAGGATTTAAAAGGCTAACGAACTTCTCAATCTTGAATCGTTAAAATGATTTCTATTGGTAAATCTATTGGATTATTATCCAAATTACCACTTAAAAATGCTCGTGTTAATACAAATATTCGCTTCATCTCTTCCTCAAAGATCGTTAGAGTAGCAGATAAATCAAAATATATTCCTAACTCCGGTTACTACCCTAAAGGTTATAAAGTTGGTGCAATTCATTCTGGCGTAAAGAAAAATGCTGAAGCATTAGATTTGGCAGTTTTAGTATCCGATCATGATTGTACTGGTGCTGCTGTGTTTACTACCAACATCTTCCAGGCTGCTCCAGTTCAAATTTCAAAAAAAGTTCTTTCTGCTACTAATGGCAATGGTATTCGCTCTATTATTATTAATAGTGGATGTGCCAATGCAGTTACTGGTGAAGGTGGGTTGAAAGATGCTGAATCTATGGTATCTGTTACTGATAAAGCTATTGGTGTTCCTTCCCCTGCTTCTTTAGTAATGTCTACTGGTGTTATTGGTCAAAGATTACCAATTGAAAATATTCTTAAAGGCATTCCCGAATTAATTAACTCTAATCTTGGCACTGATCATAAGTCTTGGGTTACTTGTGCTAGAGGTATTTGTACTACTGATACTTTCCCTAAATTAACCTCAAAAGAATTTTCTATTGGTTCTAATACTTACCGTATTGCTGGATTAGCTAAAGGTGCTGGAATGATTCATCCAAATATGGCAACTTTACTTGGATTTTTCGTTACTGATGCTCCTGTATCTCAAGATGCTCTTCATGATGCCCTTAAATTTGCTACTGATCGTAGTTTTAATTCCATCAGTGTCGATGGAGATATGTCTACAAATGATACTATTGCTGCTTTAGCTAATGGTGCTGCTGGTGGTCCTTTAATCACCAAGAATGATAGTTCATACGAAATCCTTCGATCGGCAATTACTGAATTTGCTGAAGAATTAGCTCAATTAGTTGTTCGTGATGGTGAAGGAGCAACTAAATTTGTTACTATCAAAGTAGAAGACGCTCTTAATTTCGAAGATGCTAAAAAGGTCGCATCTACAATTGCTACTTCTTCTCTTGTGAAAACTGCTCTATACGGTAAAGATGCAAACTGGGGTCGTATCCTTTGTGCCACAGGTTATGCTGGTGTCCCAGTTGAACCTTTTAAAACTAGCGTCTCTTTCATTCCCACCGATGGTACTCCTGAACTTAAACTTCTCGTCAATGGAGAGCCTGAATTAGTTGATGAAGAGCGTGCTAGTGAAATTCTCGCTCTTGAAGATCTTGAAATAAAAGTCTCCCTTGGAACTGGCGGTGGTGCTTCTGCAAAATTCTGGACTTGCGATTTAAGTCATGAATATGTTACTATCAACGGTGACTACCGTAGTTAACTCTCGCTTCACTAGATCTTATACATTTAAAATATACATCTAAAAAACATAAATAAATAAAAGAGCCGCCATTTAAAAAAATGGTGCCCTATAAAACAACTCAATATCATCATTAAATTTAAGACCCATTCTCATCTTAACAGCATCTTTGGCTAAATCTTTATACCTGGCTGGCACTTGACCGACAATTTCATTCAAACACTGGTCCCATGAATCATCCTTTGGTCTGATACGAAGTACCGTCTGTCGGTAAAACGCACTCACAAATGCAAGAATAACCAACGCAAACGGTCGCCCTTGACGAACTCTCCTTCTATATTCATTCGAAAGTCCATATATAAATCCCAGCAATGGAAAGTTATTGCAAATTGTCTTTGCAAACGAACATGACACCCAAAAATGTAAAATAGCTTCTCGATAAACTCTGATATCCTCTTTATCCGTTTCCAAATTAGTCAACTCATAACCCAGATAATTAATAAACTCATACTGGCTTTCAAACATATTCTTTCGAAATTCTTTCTGATTAAATAGCCCCTTATATTGTTGAAAAAATAACACTTTTGCAAATGAATTCTCAATCTCATATTGATAAGTTTGAAATAATGCACTATGACCTTGTGCAATTCCAAGCATATCAGCTTGTCCAGTTCTAGATACTATTGGTACTGAATCATATTCCGCTATAGAGCATGCAGAAACAAGATATGATGTCAATATAAGCTCTAATGGATTATGAGTGGACTTGTCACTAGCAATTTTATCTCTTAAAGTGATCAAGGAATTATGAAGATACATTCTTTTAGGAAGACTCTCAATAGGATATTCGGATTGACCCATAGTAGGCATCTTCTCTAGAATACAAGCAGAAAAGGCACAAATCGAATTTCGTATTAACTTTGACTCCAGTGCCACTTGAAATCCACTTGTTTTCCACATGTCGATGATAGCTGGGGCTCCTACAGCACAAACTACTACTCCTTTTTGAAAGAAGAAATCGAAATAATATTCTTCACTAGGAGATAATTGTGGGGCGATACTGATCCTTCTTTGTGGTAATGGCATAAATTCCATGATTCTCCCATCTCCATTTAGAAACTCGTCAACATCAAAACAAGTTACATCTGAAGAAATAAAAAAATCAAAGTCGTCAACCTCGTTTGATATTAATGAAATGGTACTATAATCGTGATAGTTCTTCTCTCCTGACATAGGACTAACAGAATTTCCCCTGCTATTAACAGTACTCAATATACCATCACCAATTGTCTCAATCAATTCAATCTTTCCAATATTCCTTCTTCGTGAGTTCCTTTTTATAGGAGGAACTGGTTTATATTCACATATCCTATTTGTAGCTATGCAATATTCACATGATGGTTTATCTTCACTACACTAAAAATGGCAGTTAGTTTCCGCCCACTCAATCATATCAAAATAAAAAACTTCATTTACTCACCTTAATATGCAATCTTTTACAAGAAACACAACCTAATCGTGATTTCTTCTTAACAATTTCCTGAGATCTCGTAGCCATTTTGAATTTCTGTTGATATTTTCCTTGTCTGCAGTCAAAAACAAGCGAAAGCTCAACAATTTATATTCAAATGGAAATTGCTTATTTAGTCTAGTATACAAAGGGGTCATCTTCTTTAGCTTAGTTTAAACGGTGAACTAATATTGTATCTCCGATAGAACGTATTGAGATGATCTAGGCTGTGCATACGGCGCCAGCTCGAAGAGCTTGTCGAAGGCAAACGGGCCAACGGTGACTACATATGACGTTTAGCGCTGATCTAACCTATTGTGCCCATTTTTGAGTCCTTGGCCGCTCCACCGTTCACCCCTCCACCCCCACACACACTCTATCGATCACATATTTTTTTTGCAACCTATGGCGACTTAAATATGTCAAATGTTTGGTTTGTTCAGTATCTTGAAAATATTGAAAAGGAATGATAGAACAATTTCTTTGAAGATTGCATGAATACTTGAATACTTAAAATCTAGTGCTTTCTTGAAGATGCGCCCAGCCATCTTGGCACTGCCGATCGGCGATTGATAGGTCCCTGCAGACCTTACCTGCGCCCCTTTGGCTTTTGTGTTTCATATTTCACATCATCTTCAGTAAGCTTAAGTAAGATAGAAGATAAATAACGTAAGTAAGCAGTTTCAAAGGATTCAACATCGATCTCGATGGATACAAATAATATGTAATAAAAAAATTAATGTGAATAATATTATAAGCGGCAAATTCTTCAACTTTACAGACATGTTCGTCTTATGTAACGAATGACCAAGGATTTAAATTTTAGGAATAATGCAACAGCTTAGTTGAACGTAATTTTATTGGCCTTCAAACTGGTAGGTAAAAAGGGAATAGTATCTTTATTGGCTTTCAGATAAAAATTAGCCTTTTATTTCCGTCCGATTATCCGATCATAACTAATTTTAAAACCTTTATTCTAATCAATCAACCAATTTCCTCCAATTTTGTCGGGCTATATTCCTATATTCCCCGTTCTGATATCATCAAAATAATAGTCTACATTTTTGAACTAGCTTGATCTTCGCTGCGTTTATTATTATTCTACCTTCTAACCACGTATACCTGCATCATAAAACAACTAATACGTAATCGATGCCGTATAAGAAAGATATGTCGTTATTGATAATTTACGGTAAACAGGAAATTACTTATCTGGTCTAGCATACAAAGGGGTATCAGCCTGTTATAAGCTAGAAATATCAACGATACTCAATAGACAAAATAATCCTTGGAAACAAGTATACACCCTAACTGCAATCACAAAAGTAGAAGAATAAATAATTTAACAAACGCATACATAAATAAATAACAAACCTTGAATCCTCACTTCGAACTCTCATCTTCCTCTTTCATTTTCACTTTCAAAAATACAGCAGAGCTCGATGAAAATATACGCTCTTGATCACTCAAAACTGCTCGGCGCTTGTTTTGACTGCCTTTGATATAATTATCATAACCTTTGACGATATTCCCATTTTGTGTATCCTCAAGATAATTCCCTTCTAACTGATAGATCTGTTCTTCAATCTGATTCTAAATTGACAACAGGTTAGTGAATTCTGAGACCCGAGTCTGCCTCCGGCGGCTGGGCTCTGCCCAGACCCGTTGCTCCGCTACGCGGAGGGTGATATACCAACAGCACTACTTACAAGACTCTTATCAACGGTTCGTTTCTTAGCAATAAGCTCTTTGAGCTCTTTCTTCATTTTCTCATACTCCGCATTTGTGCTCTCATCGTTACTATAAGTAGGCATTCTGACATCTATCGCGGTTTCAGTAGAGGCACAAGTCAAGTTCATCAGATCAGGTTCAAGCCAGGCCAAGGGCAGAGTTAGCGCGTGCGCGGGTTAAATCAACCAGAGAATCAACCTCTCTATAAGGATAGCATGCCGTATACACTCGTAATAGTGCGGAGAGCGAAACTATTCTCAAATATTTATCTAAGTACTAATGAACAAATAATATAATAAATATCATTCAAAATATCTCGTCTTTACCTTATCATATCTTCTGAATCCCGGAAAATACTCTTTCTCTAGTTATAGTTTTTTCAGCACGTGACCAAACCTCGGTCACAAAACCCGCTAATTCCTCCAATCTTACCCGGCTTGAAATGGCTGGTTCTTCGCGAAGTGTACTTCACGAACGCGACAATTAATGTCCGTCATATTTCTGATATTACAACTTTCAACTCCAACTGGACTCTGATTTTCGGATATTTTATTTATTTTTTCAAAACAAAACAACGGTTTTTTATAATTCCTTGAATATTATCAACTATACTGGACTAATAATAATTTCAATATCCGTCTATTGTTCATTTAACTTAGATTACACGTCGTCCGACCTATTTTCAAATGTCATGTCCATTTGAACAATATGGCCAGTTCTTGGTCGACGAAAATAGTGCGTCTCCATTTGGTCCAGGAAGTGGTAGTGGTAGTGGTAGCGGTGGCTCTGGGAGTATGTTAATACCTCAGAACACAGGTGGTGCATTGAGTCCGCAGTTGATTCAACAACAGCAGCAGCAACAACAGCAGCAACAAGGGCAACAACAACAACAGCAAAATCAAGCTCAATTTAGAAATGCTTTTCAATTCCAAGGACAACCGGCTACGCTTATTCAAAATCAAAACCGTATTCAGGCTCAAGGACAACAGCAAGGCTCTCCCAACCCAGTGCAAATGAATCAAAGTCAATTCCAATTAAATGCATCCCAACTTCAATCACAATCTCAAAGTCCGTCTATGCAAAATGCTGCTCAAGCAAAGTATGCCCAATATTTACAGCAGCAATTGCAACAGCAGCAACAACAATTTCAAAATCAAAATGCTGGTGGGGCTAATGATGCTACTCAAAGTCAGGGCATTCCGCAGGGGCTGGGATCTAGTTCTAACTCATCTCCAATACAAAGAACCAACCAAGGAATTATGGTTCCAGGTTCAGCTGGATCTGCCCAATTTCAATTGTCTCAAGCTCTTCAAAGTGGAATGTTACAGAATCAAAGAGCCGGCCAACTTGGTGGACCAGGAATAGGTCAGGGAATTCTCAATTTGGGAGGTGTTCCTGGTGGCCCAGCAAGTTCAGCAAGTCAGTCAGCAGGCTTATCAGGCTTATCAGGCTTATCAGGACCAATGAGACCAACAGGAGCATTACCAGCAACCGGTACTGCAGTTCCCCCTACATCCCTCAATCAAGCCCCTGTTTCCGGTTCTCCAGGTGCAGTCCCCTCAGATCCAGCCCGTGTAACTCAACGAGTTGCTCTCCCAAAAGAAATCCTGTCTTCACTTAAAGAACTGCCGCAGACAAACTTAGAAGAGAAAACTTTGGTTAATCTTCTCGCAAAGGATGCCGAACAAGAATTAATATTTACAAAACAGGAACAGAGGCACAGTGCACTTATTTATAGAAAGCAAGTTGAATATGATTATTATGACCAAGTTCGTCAGATAAGACAAGTACAACCAAGTGCTGTATTCGGTGATGGTTATTCTGGGTATGGAAACAGCTGGACTGGATCAAGAATGAACCTTATATACCCACGAGATCGTAAACGAGCTAAACGAGTCTCAAGTGAATTATTCCTTAGTAAAGAACAGTTGGAGTATATTTCCTCGATCCCAGAACTTTTGGCCCCTGTACGACTTGATATTGATATGGATAAATATCGACTTCGTGATACATTTACTTGGAATATCAACGAAAAAGTTATTTCTGTGGAACTTTTTGCACAAAATTTAGCTGAAGACTATTCTCTTCCTTTGTCTTTTGCCCCGCTGATTGCTAATCATATTAACGAGGTATTAAATGATTTCCATCCCCATGCATATTCAGAAACTAGAGAGGAAACCATGGTAGATTTAACAGGTGATGCTGATACTGGTGCCAGTAATGATGCTGGTGTTGGTGCCAGTGATGCAGTAGTTGCTGCCTCTAGCTCCACACCCAATGGAACAGCTGTCATCCTATCCAATCAAAATGATGATATGAGAATTACTATTAAATTAGATATTACAATAGGTCAACATAACCTTGTGGATCAATTTGAATGGGATCTTAATTGTGTTGATAATAATCCTGAGCAATTTGCTGAATCTATGTGTAGAGATCTCAGCCTTTCGGGTGAATTTGCGACCGCTATTGCTCATGCTATTCGTGAACAGACCCAACTTTTCACTAAGACTCTGTTCCTCGTTGGTCATCAATTTGATGGTCGTCCAATAGAAGATGATGACATTATTCGTGAACTATGCCCTACAGTCACATCTGATAGTTTCCTTCGCGGGAATACTTCTCTTAAGAACTTTTCTCCTGTGCTGTTTGAGATCCCTCATGTTGAACTTGATCGTCAAGATAAGGATCGTGATCGTGACAGCCGCCGAAAGCGAAGACAAGGCCGTGCTGGTCGTAGAGGAGGACCCACTTTACCCGATTTACGAGAATCTGTACGTACTTTCCGCACACCGGTCTATTCTGCACTTTTGCCTGGGGGAATTGACAAAGTTCTTGAATTAGTGAGAAAACAAGTCACCAAGGCTGAGGAAAGTGACGAAGAGGACGACACACCCCGCCCTACAGGTAGTCGTAGAGGCAGGCCTCCTGCTCATGCACAGTATAATGCTGTTAACCATCTCCGAGCTTCGTCTGCTGCCCTTCAAACTAATTCCTCACGTATGGCCAGTCCTCAATTCAGATATCATCAACAGCAGCTGCCATCTAGCGAGGATCGTTACATAGTCAAATTGCGGGTTCCCCCTCGTATCCGCGATGAGGTTAATCGTCTCTTGTCGTAACACTTATGATTGTATTATAGATTTTTTAATGAAGTAAATATTTAATATTGAAACTGTTTGCTATTCGCTTACTTTTGGTTTCCGCGATCATTAGCAATCAAACACAAGGTAAGGTACTGGGCAGAGCCCAACCGCCGGATGCAGAAATATTCAAAAAAAGTAAAATTAATTGTCTAGTTGTTATCTAAGTGAAGAAGTTCAAGAGCATTGTCAATACCATTATTACGAGCTGCAATCTTAGCCTTGACAAACTCAACAAGTTGATCAAGAGGAACATCGGTTCCTTGATCAGCATCAGATCCAAGACCAAGTTCTTTGACTTTAACAATACCTTTAGGAAATTCCTCTTGACCAAGAATGACAGCAAAGGGACAACCGGACTTTTCTGCAGCCTCAAACTGTTTGGGAGTCTTGGGCTTGGTCTTGTACATGAATTCAGCTTCAACACCTCCATCCCAAAGAAGCTTGGCAACAGATAAACGTTCGTTGAGGAAACCAGTCCATGTTGAGCCACCACCAAATGCCATAAGGAATACTTGAGTAGATGTTGGACGAGCATTATCATAGAGACCAGGACGAGCCTTGATAAGAGAGAAAATACGTTCAATACCAAATGAGACACCGACGCATGGAATAGAAGCATTCTTTTTGGTAGTACCAGCAAACATACCTACAAGATTGTCATATCGTCCTCCTGCAAGAATGGAACCAACACCAACATTTTCAGAGTTGTCATCGTCTTCTTCAGCGGACTTTTTGGATTTTTTGGATTTTTTCGAAGCACCAGTTGCAGCGGCAGTTTCTTTGGCAGCTTGATCTGGTGGTGCAGATGCAGCAGTGACAGCTTCATAAATAAGACCAGTATAGTAATCAAGTCCACGTGCTAAGGATAAATCAAATGAAAGATATTTGGTGATTCCAAATGCTTCTAAATATGGAAGAGCTGTTTCCATATCTGCAATACCTTCTGCAGCCGATGCATTACTACATAACGCAGAATCACATTTAAGTTTTGCAATAACTTCACTGATAGATCCTTTGATAAGAACATATTGTCCAATTCTATCAGCAACTTCCTCTGGTTGGGCTTTATCAACAACCATCTCTCTCTTAACTTCTTCCCATGGAGATTTATCAAGTTTATCCACAGCACTAGAAACTTTACGAACATCTTCATCTTTAACACCACAGTGTTGGAAGATACCATCAAGGACTTTACGGTGATTAACTTTAACAGTGAAATCATTAATACCAAGTCCAACTAATCCTTCAACTGCAATCGATAAGATTTCTGCATCTGCAACCATACTTTCATAGGACCCAGCAATATCAAAATCACACTGATAGAATTCTCTCATACGTCCTTTAGTCATAGCTGGTTGATCTCTTCTATATACTTTGGCAATATGGTATCTTTTAATATTTTGAATGCCATTCATAGCCACGAATCTGGCAAATGGAACAGTGAGGTCATATCTGAGGGATGTGAGTTCACCACCTTGATCTTCAAGATTATAAATTAGTTTAGAATCTTCACCATATTTTCCAGAAAGAATCTCTCTTAACTCAAAAACTGGGGTATCGATAGTGACACCACCATGGCGTTTAAAAACTTTAGTGATTGTATCAAAGATAGCAGAACGAATAGTCATATCCTTATCAGACCAATCTTTAGTACCTTTGGGAGTTTTAAGAGTGAATTGAGGAGCTGCAGGGGGTTTCGAAGATTTTGGTTTGGAGATATAGGTAGCTTCAACTACTGGAGTAGTAGAAGTTTCGTTTGACATTGTGGATAAGTTTTTTGATAAAGTTCTAAAATGGTGAAAGTAATGTAAATGTGTTCTGGTAGAATATGAATAAAACGAGGATGACGATAATCGATTAATGTAGCTCTTTTGAGCAGTACTCTTCATACGCAAAATAATAGACCACTAGAATGGAATGTAGGGTAGTGTACAGGAAACAGATGATCGGGTCCAAATTGCTGATTTAAATGGTCTCGAATGAGAGTCACGAAGTAAGATCAAAATGGCAGGGCTGAAATTTTTCAGGGTCTTTTTTTGGAAGTTCGCTCCCGATTTAGTAATATGAAGAGTGAAGTGAAGAGACATTTAGAACAGTACTTTGATATCTAATAATTTTTTTGATACAAGTAAAGATTATCTAGAAGATTAATAAATAGGTTAATAAATAGGTTAAAGATATAATTTTACAAATATATTGTCAGAGATGCTATTATTTGACTCTTATTCCAGTAATAGAATGATGCAATTAGAGGAATGGAGTTACTAGACGGCCATATAGGTAACTCAAATTTCCTCAACTTTAGTCATTTCAGATACCACAAATCTATCTGCTTGACACGGACTATTTTATCATGATGAGAAATTATTGATATTGATATAATGACGGACCGTAGTGCGCTTTCGCTACCGCGCTTGGATATTGGACTGGACTATGCAGCCTAACAACCTCTGTACGGCTGAGGCGAACAAACCTCAATATTGAACATCGAATCAATCAACCTCAATATTTAGTACGGTCCATACTCAACAATCCCGTTATCATTTATTTATTCCTTGTCATAATTACTTATAATGGAAGTGGTAAAAACCCTCCTTCGTTACGTCACAAGAGGATTCTGTGATCTTAAAAGTATCCTTATCATGGATGCTTTACTGATCCATGGAGTGCTTACTGACGAAGAATTATGGCATATGCTTGGTATTAATAAAAAAGAATTAAGGGCCCTATGCTCTAAATTAAAAGAAGATCATCTTTTGACAGATCAAGTTCAACGTGAAGAAGGCCCAACTCAACGACCAATAACAAAAACCTACTATTATATACATTATACTGAAACGATAGATGCCATTAAATGGAAAATGCATTCGATTGTAAATAAGCTAAAGGAACAAGTTGGTGCTGAGTCTCAACCCCAAGGGTATGTATGCGATACTTGTAGAACTCGATATACAACTATTGATGTGGTTCGAACATTTAACCCTGATCGAGGTGGATTCGTTTGTGATGTCTGTGATTCTATGCTTCGTGAAGATGATAGTTCCGCTGAATCCCAAGCCCAGCAGGAGAAATTGGGCCGATTAATGAGTCAGATTGAACCAATAATCGATGCTCTACGACAAATTGATGAAGTCCATATCCCAGAGAATACTTTTCAAAGTTCTCTTGCTCATGCACTACCGGCTCCCTCATCTAGCGGACCAAATGCCACCACCAATGTTTCAACATCTATCAAATTTGCAAAGGGTGCCAGCCAAGGTGCCAATGGAGCATCTGCAGCTTCATTGCAAGTCAATATCACCTCTGATAAAGAATCCATCGAGATTGAACGCAAAAACAAAGAAGTAAAAGCTCGTCTCGCTGAAGAAAATGCATTACCAACATGGCATTTGGAAAGTACTGTTGGAAAGACTCTCTATGATTCCACAAGCTCCGCTGGATCATCTAATGATAAATCGACCTCATCTAATGCCACGTCTGTTGTTGTTAGTGATCGTTCTGCAATTAAACTAGAAGATGTTGAAATGTCTGGTGTGGATTCTAAAGCTGATTCCACTGCGGCTACTACTATTGAGGATGCCTCAGCCGAAGATAAAGCCAATGAAGACGCATTGGCCGCTTACTATGCTCAATTAGCGGCCAGACAAGAAGACAGCGACGAGGAGGAGGATGATGATGATGACGATGAAGAAGAGGATGACGATGCTGAATTCGAAGATGTCATTACTACAGATGCCCCTGCATCTAACCCAAATGAGGATGATGATGAAGATGAGGAGTAATAACTTAACTCCACCTGTCTCTGCCTTCAGCATTGGGACATCCAGAGCCTTAGCTCTCTGCCCTTACTACGCTCGTTCATCAGCTAATTTATAGAATCATATAACATCTATTAACGTACACTTTCAATAATTATAATTAACCAATGCATTGAATTTTCTCTAATAAATAAACCACCTCATACCAGTGTGAAGGCACAAAAATCCCACGAGGATGTTTGCCCTGTAAAATAGCCAACTGCTTGTCAATATCCATGTATAGAAAACTTTGAATCAATTCACCATCTAAAAATCCGTCAAAGAGTTGAATGTGCCCATCCTCGCCATATTGTGTGCGCCTTTTCATATTGTAATAATTATGATGCCATGGAGAAAAGCTGGGTCCTATAGGATTGCAGCACATGAGATTATTTTGAAGAGCGCTCAGAATTTCAATATGCCGCCGATCCTCGATGAAACCAAAGCCATATATCCCTCCATCAGAAGTTCCTACATAGGCCGACATTCTAACCACATCGGATGAGTTTTTGCCAATAATTGGATTCCAAACAGATTGATTTGAAATAGGCTGTATCTTTGTTATGATACCTTCATCAAGATTAATAACTCCAATTCTATTAATAGACCCCTTTTTCGAACCGTTGTCACTAGGCATTTCATACTTCATTAATGATAGACATCCTGTATAATCCCCGACAAGCAAGCAACTTTCCTCAGGAAATATATCAACATCACTTACTGAAAGTGTTGAATATTCTCTAATAATAGACGGTGGGTGTTGATGCATGTCAGTGACGATGATTGATCTACTAAGATCACCTGCTACTACTAAATTGTTTCGTTCTTTGAGTGCAACACAACAGGTAGTGGTATTTGGATATCCGACCTTAGAATCAAATTCAACATCTACCGGCTTGAGAGGGAATGGTATCGGAATAATCTATATCGTTAGTATCTGATCACAGCTTGAGTAAATTGTGTTCACTTACTTTTGATTGTACACCCATCAACGTTCGATTATGACTCGTAAACATGCAATATACCTCACCATTCACGACAAGGTATTCCATTGATGAAGAAATCGGTGATCCATCTTCTGCTAATTTATACTGTCTGACAAAACCTATTTTCTCACTAGCAAGGCCATTTACAGCCACTGACTCGTTGATAGTGTATTTTTCCCATTCATTTGTGTCAAATAATGTTTTTCTATGTTCATTCTCTTGTCCTCCAGTGATGCAATACATAGACCCGCTTTTTTCAAAAACTGCTAATGTTGTATGTTGAGCATCGCTGCTGAGCTCAAAGTCCTTGATAGATTCCATTTTATTAATGTCAATTGTGCTCAATGTTTGTCTATTTTCTTGATCCCAAAGAACAAGAGCACGGTTGTTCTTAAGTCGCTTTATGGTGAGAGGTATTGATGAGGTTTGGAATCGTGGTCTGAAAGTGATTTCCTCAACTTGTAAAGAAGCCAAGTCAGCCAATCGAATAATCTGGAAACCCTTATCTGATCCAATTGCAAACAGATCATTAGACACTTTACAAATGGCTCTAGGGGTAGTAACTGAGAGAATAGGCTGGAAGTAGTAATCAGAATCAACTGCAAGCGAGAGCTTATCAGAGATTGCAAATAACAGATTCTTATCGAGGAAAAGTGAAATCGGTCGGGGTCCAAGTGAATATCTTTTCCCATCTCGTAACAAATGATCATCGAATATTATAACACTTCCATCACTAAGACCGATGTACGATTTGATATTTTTGTTTTCTGACCCGTGATAGCTCGATTCTTTGAGAAGAACTGATCGAATTCCTTGATAAGGACTTTCAAATGAGCTATTATGCTTAGCTGATGAGATCAAGGCAAACGATTTGGATATGTCACAAGAGGAAATTTGAGTTATTTCTGGGGTTACTACAAATAACCGAATTTCTGGACTATGCCAGAAACTGACAAGGATATGATTAGAGGTATAAGATATTGAAGAGATTTCATAGTTCATTTCTTGTAATGATAATTCATCGCGTAATTTTAACGAATGTCGATCTGGGTTGTATCGAAATAGTAATAAAGTGTGTTTAGTAGCAACAATAATATTATCTTTCCAGATACCAGCAGTTGAGAAGGTCAGCGATGAGGATGGATGTTGGTAAACAATTGGCTGGAATGATGGATTAGACGGAAGTACGGTGATAGTACGCTGGTCAATATGAACAGGGTTACCTAATGTTTCTAAAGTTCCAAAGTAGACTGTTTGCGATTGAAGATTTATAGACGAGTATCGATACAACTCTGAAGCAGCTAATTGATCAAGAGTGTTGAGAGCGAAAACTCGAGTTCTTCCAATGCAAGAAAAGAATAGTAATACTTGATTCTTTTCATTATCAACATATGACCACATATGTTGAATATTTGGGAGAGGGATTAAGCCAGATATTTCGGTTGGCTGAATACCAGAATTAATCCTTTTAACTGATCCGCTACCGGTACAAGCGATTATTTGATTTGAATGAGTACTTTTTTCTTCTCGAACAAAGAAATCAAGGATAGGTCCTAAATTATCTATCTGATAGATAATTTTATAAGGATTTATCGTTTCAGGGGCGATATCGATTCCATTTCTAAATTGTTGGTATAAGGAAGGGTTAATTGCGTTGATATCTAGGTCAATCAACATTGATGAAGTTAGATGACTAGCAGTCAGGAAATAAGAACCAGAGAGGTGGATAATATTGTTTACTCCAGGGATTACAGCAATTGGATGAGAGATGATATTAGTCACGTTTTCCTGGTTATCTGTGATAAGGCCCACCAAGTAGATATTACCCATCTCTGAACCAATGATATATCTATTGGCATCGATATATGAACTAAACGTGATTATTTCTTTTGGGGATTTATCAATATCATCTTCATTTGAATAATAAAGGCAGTTGAGTTTGTAATCAAGAGCAGTCGTATCGTAATAATAGATTGTATTCTCATTAAATGACAGAAACCCTCCAGTTGGTATTGGTTGGATTAATTTAGTAATACCATCTTCTGCTGTTTTCGAGACTTTTGTTACTAAATTGTTGGTATAGGATGGTCGCTTTATTTCCAGAAGAGTCGTTTGGGTCTGTTGGAAATTTGAACGATGAACGATTGCCAAAATACGTTCCTTAGGAGAACTAGTTATCATTGTGACGAACTCAATGTTTGACAGTTCAGTTTTACAGTTGACGACTTCTGCAAAGACTTCATCAATGAGTTCAGTATTCGGGGATATGATGAAGGAATATTGATCGTTTGTTTTAGGACAATTTTCTATTTTTTCAGGCTCTTCGTTTGTGGTGTTAGTATCACCATCATTATCTATAGGATGTTCTAGTCCAGGAGGAATTGGAAGGGTAATATGATCCGAAAGGGGTTCTTTTTCGTCATTGGGATTAGAATCTTCGCTGTTAGAGGTGACATTAACATGATCATTTCTATTGTTACGACTAATCTTTTTAGACCTTTTTGGACCAGAGAGAAAGAATAGCCTTACAAACCCATCAGCTCTCACTAAAGTAATGACAGTACCTGGACTATCAATTGTAACCCAACAATCCAATTCACGCGTCTGAGTGAGTTGAATATCATAAGTTGGGTTAAATGAATCAATTTCATCAAGATCCGATTCATGAAAGAATTGAAATTGATTGTTACGGAATCTAATAACATGTGCAGAACCGTCGGGTAAAGTATAGAATAAATCATCCAACACTGAATCATAAAGAGGATAACCTCTTTTTGGATTGAATGCTAGTAAAGTTTTTATTTTATCTTCAACTCTGATAACATCTATTAAAGATAAACCATCTTTAAAAACTTTGAATATTTCTAATGATGTTGATTTAGCTAATACCAAGACTTTTTCATTTTCAGAATAGAGATTTGCGTACGTAGAGAGTTTTATTGAACCAGGTTTTATAATTGGAGCGATATAAGCTTTTTTCGGCGTCATTGTAATATGAGTGAGAGTATATCTTTCTTAGTAATAGGATTCTTTACGAAGATTATAGTGAATGGGAAGTATGAGTTGGTTTAACAAAAGAATGCAATTGATTGATTGATTGTATTATAACGGCGAATGAGAAATGAGAAATAAAATTGTCAATTGAATCTCGACGACTAATATTGGTTATATGAAACTACAATCCAGTGTATTATCATCAGGGGAAATAAGTCCGTGATCGTTATCGTTATCTTCAGCCTGCCGTGCATCGATAACACAGCCGCATGTTATCATGCCATCATACTAGTATAATCACTCTAAAAGCCGACAGCACATAACCAATCTGAGACTGATAGCTCTGCTGAACCCTACCGATACTCTACTGATATATATGTAGCTCCATACCTTCTATTACAAGAATAATTACCAGCGAACACTAAACCGAACCACTAAACCGTCTCAAGCTGATCACAAATACGAATATTATATATATTTATTCAGTTATATTTTAAATGAGGTGTATGATGAAAGTTGAGTGATTGAGGAGATGATTATACAATATCAATAGCCAACGCTATTACTAAAGCCTGAAGTTAAATCATTCTTCATTCTTTAACAAATAACATCTTGAGTGGCTCTCGAATTCAAAAGAAGAGCAACAATAAGTCCATAAAGACCCAAGACTTCGGCGAAAATAAGAATCAAAATCATACCAACAAACAATCTTGGTTGTTGAGCAGTACCTCTTACACCAGCATCACCAACAATTCCAATGGCAAAACCAGCAGCAAGACCAGCCAAACCAACGGAAAGACCAGCTCCAAGCTGAATAAACCCAGTATAAAGGGCCTGTTGTTGTTTAAGACTTCCAGTAACAAGAACTGAAACAACCAATCCGTAAATGGCGATAATACCAGCCATAATAACTGGAACCGTGTTCTTAACGAGTAAATCTGGTCTCAAAACAGTAGTGGCACAAATACCAACACCAGATTTGGCAGTACCATAAGAAGCACCGAAACTGGTGAAAACAATGGCTGCGGTACAACCAAGGGCACCGAAAAATGGCTATTATTCTGTTAGTAGGGGTTTTGGAGTCAATGCCTCCGGCGGCTGGCCTCCGCGGAGGAAAAGCAAGCCGTCGGACACTAATTGTCAAACATACAGCATAGACAGGACTAAAAAAAATGTTAGTAACATATCGAGAAACAGCCAAAGGCCTTTCTAATTGAGGTGGCGGTTGTAGTCGAGATAGAAGCTATGCCAATACTTTGGCCGATAGCATTGAGAGTCAAACCAACTATCCACAATCGAACTAATTGACAATATCAGCCAATAATTGACTCACTTCACCTCTACTAAACAATGATCAAGCGATGAATACCAGTACCAACACCCATCTTCTTCCCGTTATCTAAACAACCAACAGTCATCTCTTCCTCCATTCTATCTCACTTACCAAAGATCAGTCATTTTTAAGTATCACGTGTATATTTATTCTGTTGCGCGTAGTTTCCAATGGATGCCAACAAACTGCTATCGTCTCTGTTGTGCGTTGTGTACTGTACGTTGGTTGAAGATGAAAAGGAGAGAAAGAGGTTCTTTTCTGTTTGTTCCTCACACGGTCGTTGTTGAAGAAGAACGAGTGGCTCAATTTAGCACCCTGTAAGATTGATGTTAGGGCTTATTTGTTGTCTGAGCCGCTCGCCGCTTGACTGCGCGGCAAAGTGTTGCGTATATTTGGTACTGCTTCCTAACCCTCGAGGAAGACATGAAGGGCGGTTCGCCTGAAGCAACCAGAGAGATTACGACTGGGAAGGAGTTAATGGACTGCTGATATCCCTAGAATTCATATTACTTTTGATTTAAAAAAGAGATGCTGGTTTGTATAGATAGATTTAGTCTGCTGAGGATGGTAATAGTGTGATAACGTTTATCCGATTGACTATATAAGAGTATGTAGTTATGAGTTGTACGCAATGCATCATCTTATCTACAATATGCCTGGTAAATAGATTGCAAACAACGGTTGTCAAGCATTCACTTCTTAATCAGTTTATTAAGTAATATTATTTTGAACAAGATTATCCAATAGCATTTTCGTATCCTTTTTAACTTCATAGAATTAAATTCGGGTAGGTGACACAATGGATTGTTGTCTGGTTATTGTGTTATCACAGATGCATGCAATGATAGTAGCTGCTTCTCATAGCTAACAAAACAATATGATACACCCAACTGCACTCACTCTGTTCCGGACATTCATAATAGTTGCTTTGAATGTTCTCTAATCCTATTATGTCATATTCTTGGAGTACATCATTGCCATATTATACATAACATGAGCCCGCTCTCAAGGAGCCAACGCAGCAACACCTATACCTATTCATCTAGATTAGGCAGATGTTAACTCCGATTTATATTCACAGTGAAATAGCAAAGAAAATATATTTACCCTCTAATATTATTATTATTAAAGTGTCATAAGTAGATTAAATGTGCATGACCAGAATCACAAGTGTATGTTCCAATCTTAGACTGTCTATCCTTAGGAAAAAATAGGTCCAAGCTTTATTAGTAGGTCAAAGGTCATCCTTTCATGTCCGCTTCTTTAGAGCTTCTGGCTGTAAAGCTAATGTTTTCCACGGATATGACCCTATTCAGCGCTAACCGTGGTTACCGGTTATATAACGTTCTAATATATTTATATAAAACTAACTGAGACCTAAAATAAACAACTGAAATATTTCCTAAGCAATGTCTTGAAAATTGGGCTTTCGCTTCCCTAAAGTTACAGTAAGATACTTAACGTCACTTCTACACACGCAGGTTAATTTGTCACACTAGAATCCTGCCAAAAGTTATGACCCGCCAGCGCGGCATTTTCATTGTACGGCTTAAACACTACTTCGCCGAATTAAAACTGAATACGGACTCATCATACACAACCAGCTTATAAACCAACTTTTTATTTATTTATTTGGGATTTATTTAATTTCCTTCCAGAAATTTTGCAATATGTCACTATATGGGTTGATGGGACGCACTAATTTGTTGCGCCTAAATCAAACAATCGGCACTCCTGGCTTTATCAGATTTTCAATATTCATCAACCATTCTGCCAGTCGGCGATTATTTCACAATCAAGTTGGAATTCAACTTAAAAGACCTCATGCGTCACCAAATTTTGCTATCGGATCGAGGCAGGCTGTACGAGGTATTGTAAATGCGCCTACTCTTGGTCCTCAATCCGGGACGAAGATTATTAATCCGATTAAATCCGAACATGGAGAAGTTCTGCGAGTAGCTCTTTCTGAAAAAGCTGCAGCAAAATTGAATGCACTTAAGATAGAGGATAACAATCCCGATTTGGTTCTTCGAATTTCAGTTGAAAGCGGGGGATGTCACGGGTTTCAATATATTTTTGCACTTAAGACTACAAAAGATATAGATCCAAATGGGAATGATTCAGTTTTTGAAAGAGATGGAGCTAGGGTTGTGATTGATGCTACGTCTTTAGAAATTCTTCAGCAGTCCAGCATTGATTATACCACTGAATTAATAGGCAGTCAATTCAAGGTGATTAATAGTCCGTTTGCTACTTCCAGCTGTGGCTGTGGCAGTAGTTTTGCATTCGATCCCGCCGCCGCCGCCGCTGCTGCTGCGAATGGAGCCACCTCGAGTAAGTAAATAAATAATACAATCACACTCTTCTCTCACTCAGTTTTTGGATATCTGTCTCGGGCGACTCCGCGAAGCGGAACAACGGGTCTGGGCAGAGCCCAGCCGCTGGAGGCAAGACCGACCATTTACGATATGAGCTGGTTGCGGATAGGACGACCAGATTTGAGTGAAATGTGAAGGATGAAAGTGATGAGGTCAGTCACCTGATCAGACGTATAATCCCTTTTGAACAGTTTTAGTTTTCCAGCTGTGGTGAGGACGAACCCTCCACAGTTGATGCGCTCGAGAGTTAGTTTGTCAAAGGAAATAGAAGTATGGCGTTGGAGGTGTTCGAAGATAGAATCAATGATAGAAGGAGTAGTTGGGTTGGTACTGAATATGGGGTTAGATTTGAGTAGGCCGTAGATCGTAACTACATCTTCGCCTGGTAGTGATATAGTGATTTTTTTAAGTTCCGGAGTGCTTCCTGGAGAGGTAAAAATAAGCTGTGAATCAAATGCAAATTTGGAAGCTTCAATGGTTCGCATGAGATATTTTTCATACTCGCTTCGTAGAAGGGATGTTGGTAGAGAAAGTCGGTTGATTTGACAATCAAACGATTTTTGAAACCAATCAAGGATAATCGAGCTGACTGAAGGTGAACAGTTGGTTATAAATAGTCCTCCTGGGGTAGAGGTATTGGACGTCACAAGACACAATCGATGGATTAATCTATCAATTCCATGGACGAATATAAAATGACGAGTAATTCCTGTAGTGTTAGGGACAGTTAACCATTCAATATCTTCTTCAATTGTAAGAGTTGTATTGGGATTGATGTTATTTCCAGGTTTGATATTTCTCCTTAGAATATTCATTAATGTTCTACGATATGTATCTAATTGATCATCATCATCAGGATTAAAATTGTATAACTTCGTTGCTGAAAACAGACTTAGAGAAGCGTTGAAGAAAAAGTTTTCTGTTTCTTCTAAATCCATTACCAGCTTTGATCCAAGTTAAATTTCAATTTGGGCAAGTTCAGGGGTCGGACGTCCTCGTACGTCGGGCACAGTCCATGATCCGAAATTGTAAACAAACATGCATGGTAAACGGACACAAGAATGCTCGATAAGAGGGACATTTTGCTGACCAGGCCCTTACTTTCCGACTTTGACGTGAATATAAAATTTTCAGCCGTACAAAGAGTCAACCGCTGATCTTCACCTCTCTTCAGTCATTGTTTCTCGTAGACTTTTGTCTTGTTTTATTTAGAGATTCGATTCTTTGATTCAATTATAAACCAAATTGAAATTTTACATTCACAATGTCCGTCGTAAATACAGATCTCAAAGATACTCTCCCTCTTATCGCTAGAGGTAAAGTCAGAGATCTTTATCAACTTTCCGACGACAAACTTCTTTTTGTCGCTACTGATCGTATCTCTGCCTTTGATGTCATTCTTAACAATGGCATCCCTTCCAAAGGTAAAATTCTTACTGGATTATCTGAATTCTGGTTTTCATTACTTGCAGATGTTACTAAGAACCATCTTGTTCCCGGCGTTGATTCTCATAATCTTGCCAAAGTTCTGCCTGAATCCATCACTTCCAATGATGAGCTCCTTAATCAATTGATTGGTAGAAGCATGGTTGTCAACAAATACAAAGTTCTTCCTCTTGAAGTTATCGTCCGTGGTTATATCACTGGATCTGCTTGGTCTGAATATAAGAAATCTGGTACCGTCCATGGTATCCCTCAAAAGGCTGGTCTTCAAGAAAGTGAAGCTTTTGAAACTCCCATTTATACTCCCAGTACTAAAGCTGAACAAGGAGAACATGATGAAAATATTCATCCTGATCAAGCCGCTAACATTGTCGGTCCTGAAATCGCTGCTAAACTTGAGAAACTTGCCCTTGAACTTTACACAAAAGCACGTGACTACGCCATTACCAAAGGAATCATTATTGCCGATACAAAATTCGAATTTGGTACTGCTGAGAATGGAGAGATCGTTCTTCTTGACGAGGTTCTTACTCCTGACTCCTCTCGTTTCTGGCGTAAAGATACATATACTCTTGGAAAAAGTCAAGATAGCTATGACAAGCAATTTGTCCGTGATTGGCTCATCTCAAACAACCTTAAAGCTGTTGATAACGTATCTATCCCACAAGAAATTGTCGACAAAACTAAACAAAAGTATGTCGAAGCATATGAAACCCTTACTGGCAAAAAATGGTCCGAATAATATTTTCTCTGTCTACATCTATCTAATGTACACTCTCACCTTCTGACTTTGCCTCCGGCGGCTGGGCTCTGCCCAGACCCGTTACTCCGCTCCGCGGAAGGCGTAATGGCACTGAGTTTGTCAGGGAACAAACTGAACAGGGCTAATATGCATCAGCGGGAAGATATCACGCATTAGGACCTTAGTTCCATGCATATGCGTTCCATCTTATTGTAACTCTAATCTTTCAAATTGAGAAATAGACAGTTAATTATTTTTCAAGTAGTAGTAAACCTGATCTGGCACTATGACTCATGTCTATAACGAATGTTCCTTTAAGTTTTATTGGTGTTAATTTTAACTTATACAATACGATGCTGTGTTAACTTGGTATCGATCATATAATTACTAGAATGATAACAAAATATTCTAATACTACTTCTTGATCACCCAAATATCAAGAGAGAATATAAGGATAATGGCCATGCTCATGAACTAGTTGATAGTTCGTTGCGCCCAGTACATTATTCTCGAAAAGACTAATGTGTTTTTCTATGGAATAAGAGCGAAACAATGGCTAGGGTGGTAAGTATAGAATAACATGAATACATCTTGTAACTCAGACCCAAACCATCATATATCTCACTATCGGTTAGCATTAATTCACTGCTTTCACCGGTTAGTGTCTGATTTAGGTCTGCATCAACATGAGCTAGATTTATTATCTCTGTTGCAAATGCCACAGTCCAACCAGTTTAACAACCAGTTGCCTCTACACTAGTAGCTGTCATTTGGGCCTGAACTGCCTGTGTACTCATAACAGTTTCTTCATCAAAATAATGTACCTGAAACTGACTTTGAGATAGGTGGAATGCAGAAATATTATTGCAAAAATAAGTGCCACCTGAAGAATAGGAAAACCCATACATCAGTTCGCACACATCCTGAACTGTAATCATCACAATCGGACAGATGTCTTCTCATCTATTCAGAAAACTATTCATAGCTGATGCATTCCAAGTCGATTGAACATCATATATCTTAAGCACGATCCGGTGATGCAGCTTATGTTTATCTTGAATGTTCGTTTGAATTTTATTATATTAATCTAGAACTATAACGTATGACAATAAACTGATTAAGCCAATAGTGAGAATGTTTAAGTATATTTTATCACGTGATACAGAGCAACGTCTCTAAGTATATTTAACAATAAACGTGGGTAAGTACTTAGTCTATATCATACCTTCCAGTTTTGCATTAGTTCACAAGATTTCACCTATCAACATATATCTCCGACACTCGAATTTTCCTTAATTTAACCCTTGATATAAGAAAAAAATCAAGCCGCATACAACAGGGCAAAAAGCCTCACGAAAATATGGGGGGATATTTCGGGTGAGACGTGAGTGGTGGTTCTCTCATCAACCGATGAAGCTGTAATCAAACATTAGTGGGGGAAATCCTCAACAAACTTTCGATTGAAAAAAATTATTAAACGGTCAAGACAGCAAATAGCTTGTCTCTAGATCTGTGGCTTAAGCGTGTAATTAGGTGGTTTCATTAGGTCTCTTTTATGGTTGTCGTTTTATGAATTTTCTGCTTTTGTTTACTTTTTGTCGAAAATTTTTAAATGAATAATGTTTAAGAGACTGGGGAATTATCCCAGTGGTAGTTCTGGTGGTAGTAGTAGTAGATTGATAGGCATTAAGGGGGGCAATCTAAATACCAATAGAGCCAATTATAGAACACTTCTTGCTGCTACCATCTCCACCTTACCTAAGTGGTCTAGGCCCTTCCTTTCTCCTGGACATTTAATAGAAAGTAAGCAAAGATTACGATTACAATCACCGCTGCTACCACCACTACTACCCCAATTGCATCGTTCGGTATCTGATTATTATACAATCGAATCGGGTCACAATTCCAATTCTAAAGCTCGCATATCATTATTGAAAAATCCATTATACCTAGGACACTATACATCGCGAGTTAATAGAACAGGAAATGAAGATAGATATTTTGCCGGAGTTTTAACATTACCTGTTGGATCAAGTTTAACGTCAAAATCTGTTAGGAAGACATTGACTCAACCTCAGCGGCAGGTGTTCAATTTTGCAGTTTTTGACGGCCATGGAGGTCCGGAATGTAGCCAGTTTTTGAAAGATCATCTAGCAGAATATGTTGAAAACTGTGATCTATCGTCAGGAACTGCAATTCGTGATCTATACAGAAAAAATGTTGGAGGATATTGGAGAGCTTGGGGTCCAGAATTGGATAAGTATGTTAGTCGGTTAACAGCAGTGGATGATTTACAATTGAGAGTTCCATTAGCGTTTCTAAAGGCTGATTATGAATTTAGTGAGAAATTCGAAAGGGCTGGTTCTACAGCTACAAGCGTTTATTTATATTCTGATGAGGAATCGATTAGCGCAAATGGTAGTAGCGATAGTTCTACTTCTACACTGAACTCTACCGATTACTCGAAAACTCCTAAGGCGTTCTGGGATCAGGGCCAAGTCACAAACCTCATTGTAGCACAGGTAGGTGATACACGTTGTATTTTATGTGACAGTCATGGCAACGTTCACCAATTGACGACCAATCATCATCCTTCGTCATCGGTTGAGAACAGTAGATTAAAGCGTTATGCTACTTCGTTCTTTACAGATTCATTCGGAGAAGAGCGGTTCGGAAGTTTTGCCAACACCCGAGCATTTGGTGATTTTGCTGCCAAGGCTAAGGGCATCACAGCAGAGCCTGAGATTCTTGAATGTCGAATAGGAGACAAGGCGAAGATTGCATCAATGTCACGGACGTATCCTCGACACATTCGTACATTCACAGGAGACGAAGCATTTCTGGTCCTAATGTCTGACGGAGTTACGGAGTTGGTTCCTGATCAAGAAGTTGTTGATCTTGTTATCAATACTGCTAATAAAGCTGGATCAGGGCGAGGTACTCCTCAAGATGCCGCCCAAGAAGTTGTACATTACGCAGAAGCAGTTGGGGGTGATGATAATGCCACATGTATGGTAGTTCGTCTTAGTGGGTGGGGGAAATGGGACCGATGGTATGATCGAACTGGTCCTCGTCGTGAAGAGCGGCTTAGAAGTGCTTATGATTCACGAGCTCCACGCCAGTTTCGGACGTAGGCATCTGGCGGCTGGGCTCCGCCCAGACCCGTTTACTCACTCCGCGAGCGATTAGTGCTGCTGGTTTTATTTAATAATAAAGATTTGCATACTTGATATCTCTCTTTCTCCGCACAGCGGAGCTAGGGGTCTGGGCAGAGCCCAGCCGCCGGAGGCATAACCAAAAACAACACGCTCATAGCAGGAATTTCATTAACAGTATTTACAAAGTGTGTGCAGTCATTGAAGGAAATGTTTATTTGCCCTTCTTATAAACATGTCGAAGACGAGTGGGTGCAAAGTCACCTAATTTACTTCCAACCATGTCCTCAACTACTTCGAATGCAACATAAGCTCGTCCATTGTGAACTTGGAACTTGAGACCAACGAAACTTGGCAAGATAGTACACGCCCGGGCGTTGGTTCGAATAGGAGTATTCTTCTGTTTAGCTTCTCGAATCGGCAACGGTACGATATATGGAGCTGATGAGAAGGAAGTTAGTATATGAAGGATCAGAAGGATTGAAATATTTCTTCCTTAACTTACCCTTCCAAGCAGATCTTTTCAGTAACTGTAATGCTGGTTTCATTATTTTGTGTGATGTCAAGTTGTTGTTTAGATTAGACTGAGCTTGAGACTATCGGAAGTTAACTTGAAAAATTAGGGTAGTTCGTGAAATTCCTTGCCCAGGGCATATCAGCCGTGCGTTATATTTGAGGTATGAACTTTGGTCCATTTTGTTTGAGGAAAAGAGTTTCAAATCTTCCATTAAATTATGTAGCGGAATATTATAATACTATTGTCTGAATAGCTAGTAAAAGGTGTGTCTAAAGGATTGGTTCTATCATTGTAATACACTGCTCTGCAGAAAGTTAATCCTTCGCTCAGTCGCGTTGATGTGGTTGCTTGACATTAGTAGATACATCTCTGCAAATTAAAGTGGTCTTTATCTATTCATTCTTCTTATATAGAATCTATAATTTTCTGAAAATAAAAGCTGGTAAAATAAAGTACTCCTATGTTACTTTCGATGGTTTATCTGATCTGTCTGCAAGATAGCGGTTAGGGCAAGATAACAAATTTCGTGTCGATCATTTCATCAATCAAAAAAATAAGATTTCATAGCTTTCAATTTGTTAATTATCTCATGTTAAATAGTACACAATTGAAAAATGTTTTTAGCAACAAAACGGTTTGATCCAAATTATGTTGCTGATGAGGAGGAACCAATAATACCTCAAGCAAAGAGAGCAAAGCTTTCAAAAGAGTTATCAGATAATACTCATTCATCAATCGACCAACCTATTACCCCTATACCACAAATTTCATCTTCTCGAGATTCAGATTCAGACAGTGAGTTTGAAGTAGATCCTAAATATGCATCTGTATATAAGAGGTTCCAAGATATTGCATCAAAAGTGGTCAGCGGAAAAGTCAATTCACCTAATCAGTTACATCGTATGAAAGAAACAGAGGAAGAGGATTTACCATCCGAACCAGAACTAGAACCAGAACTAAATGATCTGGTACCCCTTCCACAAATTGAACGAAAAAAGGAAACTTCCTTGAAAAATAAAAAAGAACCGCCAAAATGGATTACTGAACCAATATATATCCCCATCAATGCATCTAAATCATTCGAGAACTTTGAAAATGAGGGACTTTTAAGCAATAGAATGATAAAGGTTTTAGATTCATTAAATTTCAAATCTGCATTTGCTATTCAAACAGGTGTATGCCCTGTACTTTTAAAAGACAGTCAATCGATCTCCCCGGACCCATTGCCAGATGTTCTCGTTAACGCTTATACTGGAAGTGGTAAAACTCTTGCTTATGGTATTCCTATCGTAGAAGCATTATCTAATAGAGTAGTTCCACGAATTCGGGCATTAATATTGCTCCCCACTAGACCTCTTATTCAGCAAGTTCGTAATGTTCTAGAATCATTAGCTAAAGGAACAAGTTTAAGAATAATGGTTTGTCGTACAGATAGGCCATTTAAAGAAGAGCAAAATTTATTACATAATCAACCCCCTGACATTCTAATTACAACTCCAGGAAGACTTGTAGATCATATTAGAAACAACAGTGAAGGATTCTCCCTCCAGCATTTGCGATATTTAGTAGTTGATGAAGCGGATCGATTACTGAATCAAAGTTTCCAGGAATGGGTCCCAGTTCTAGTTGAAGCTCTTGAAAATTCTAAACCCAGGGAGCCGTCGACACAAGTTTGGTATAGGCCCCCACAGAAGCTAGTGTTCTCTGCTACCTTGACCCGTGATCCAGGTAAACTTGCAGCTTTGAATATTAGTACTAATCCTCCTCCTCGTATTTTCGTAATAGGAGAAGATAGTAACTCTGCCACAAACGTCCCTGGTGTTGTTCATGAAGATAGGAAAGTAATGATGATTGATTACGAATTCTCTGTCCCTGAAAAGCTCAAAGAATATCATATTTCAATCAAGTCTGCATCGAACAAACCTTTAGTCCTTCTTCAATTATTAATAAACCATGGATTACAGTCAGATACGCTTATTTTTGTCAAATCCAATCAAGCGGCGGCTCGTCTTACTCGCCTCATTCAACTGATTGACGAGGAAATTTTCCATCTTAATCTCAGAGTAGAACGATGCAGTGGTGAACTTGAACTTAGTCAACGACGTAAAATGTTGAAAAAGTTTTCGGAGGGAGAGATTGGCATTCTTGTCTGTACTGATCTTATTGCCCGTGGAATTGATATTGCATCCGTGAAAGCAGTAATTAATTACGATCTTCCAGTTGGTAAACGAGAGTACATTCACAGAGTTGGACGAACGGCCAGAGCCGGCAATTCAGGCACTGCCTGGAATCTGACAGTAGGTTCGGGAGAACGCAAATTTTTCTTATCCATCTCCAATTCCATCTACCGTACAGGGGAAGTTGAGTCTGAGATTATCCAAACCAATCCGGACAACAATGACCGCTATCAACGAGCACTCTCGAGGCTTGAAGAAGAAGTATTTGCAAAATAATAACTTTTATTCTAATTTGGTTTCGGCCCCGGTACTTTCTTACTTTACACCTTCCGCGAAGCGATACTGGGCACTGCCCAGCCGCAAAAGAATACGCATCTATAATATTCTCTATGCCATTTATCATTTATTTTAAATTGTTTACGTAACATTAAATTTAAAGTTTAGGCTTGGAAACGGAGAAGCCAATTGCATGGTCACCCTTACGATCACGAAGAAGACGACGAAGGATCTTACCAGATGCACTCTTGGGAATAACATCAAGAACAACAACACCTCCCCAAAGTTGCTTGTGTCGAGCGACCTTTTCATCAAACCATTTCTTGATCTCAAGAGGATCAGCATTGTCTTTGGTAACAATAAAAGCCCTTGGTAATTCAGTACCCAGTTCACTAACATGGACACCGACAACAGCAACATCAGCAACACCAGGGTGGGTCAACAAAAGGGCCTCTAATTCAGCAGGAGCAACTTGATGGCCCTTAGATTTGATAAGCTCCTTTATTCTATCAACAATATAATATTGGCCATCTGCAGTACGAATAGCAACATCACCAGTACGCAAGAATCCATCAGGAGTCAAAGTCTCAGCAGTAGCAGTAGGGTTGTTTAAATATCCCTTCATAATATTTGGACCACGGATCCACAACTCACCACGTTCACCAGTAGCAGCATCCTTACCTTCTTCAGTAACAAGACGAGCTTCACATGATGCAACAAGCCATCCAATACTGTCCTTGTTATAAATACTCTCATTGAAACAATGTACGTGAGTGACTGGAGAAGATTCAGTCAAACCGTAACCTTGAGAAATATATGCACCAGTACGTTCTTCAGCCAAGGCGATTATTTCCTTGCCAGCAGGAGCAGCACCACTGAAGAAATTCTTGACTCTACCTTTAATAGGATATTTAGAGACAAGAGGAGATTTAGCAAAGAGGACAAGAATAGGAGGAACAACATGAAGGGTGGTGATGTTATGTTTAACAATTGAAGAAAGTAAAAGTTCAAAATCAAACTTATCAAAAACAACAATCTTAGAAGAAACATAAAGTGTACTATACACAAATTTTGTTAAACCAAAGATATGAGACATGGGTAAAATACCACCGTAGACGTTGTTTGTTCCCAAAAGGTTTCTGATAAAGCAGTGTAATTGCTGTTGAGTATTAGAAGTCATATTGTAATGAGTAGTCATGACTCCCTTGGGGGTACCAGAAGTACCAGACGAGAAGCATAAATAAGCAATCTTCTCCTTAGCAGCATCACCAGTCAATGGTACTGGTAATTCAGCACCCTTGGAATGTTTGATATCTGTGATAAGTCTACTGAAAGGAACAAGCTTAGTACAGTTTGTGGGACCAATTTTAAGAGCCTTTCTAGCAGTGTCAAGGAAAGCATCTCCAATAATAGCAATTCTAGCATTAGATGCTTTGATCTGATAATGTAACTCTTCGGCATTATAAGCAATATTAGCGGGAGAAAGAATAGCTCCTCTTGATAAGACACCATGATGAATAACAGGAGTCCAGATACTATTTGGAGCAAATAAGCAGACGACATCATCTGTTTGAATTTGATATTTTGTACGCAAGACAAATGAAAGACTGTCGGTGAAATTAAACAATTGTCTAGCAGTCAAAGATTGATTAGTCTTAGCGTCGACCAAGACCTTTTTGTTAAGTCTTCGATTAAGATAAGGAGATTCTCTAACAAATTGTGCAAGATTTCCGACATATAAATCGGGAAGTTCACCCCAAGGAGATTTATAGATAACTGGGGAGGTAGAAGTGGTAGTAGAAGTTGACATGATTAAGCTATATTGGGAACGGAGGTCCGATTTTTGATTCTAGTGAAGGAACTTATAAGTCTTTCTAGAGAAAATAATAATGTAACTCAATCTAAAGTCACCGATAGATAGGAATAGGAGAGTATAAAAAATTAAATGGGAAATTATCGGTCTTTTATAATCTCGGCTTACACTTCCATACCCCTCTTCGATCGACAATAAAATGTCTGACCTAGAATGCGGGGAGTTGTTAGGGTTTAAGGATAGCGCAATTAGGAAAAGGAGAAGGCGACGGAGAACGGAGACGGAGAACGGCTTTTGAATAACGCCGATGTTAGTCTAATGCAGGCGGCTTCTATTCGGTCGACCGAATTTATAACTTTTATGATATAATGTGGTTTAATATTTATATTCATAGTTAAGTTGAGTTGGATATATTATAGATGGTTATAATTTTTAACTTTTTTTATATGGGGAATAATGTTCAAGTGTATTCCGCGATTTAGAGGAAGCGGATGAGAGCAAAACGCGGGTAGAAATGCCGGCATACTGAATGGTATCTTTGAAGTAGACGCTAAATCCTAATAGGCTGTATTTACAGGATTACACTAGTATTTTAGGAAACCGCTGTTCCGAGCTTTATCGTGAAATTTAAGTTCGGCTAGGGACACCGATTTAAATATTTGGGGTGGTTAAAAGGGTTCAAACTCGGTATGAAAATTGTTTCTATGATAAGCATTTTATTGCAACGCTGCCATCGGTAAAGCCGGGAAATCATACATCCATCCAATAACCCCGGACTTTTCAGTCATTACTGATTATCCTTTTGCATGCATATTTCTACTAATGATATATGTATGGAAAAGATGGGGGTCAGATATCACTACTCGCTATCAGTGATATCCTGCACTGGTTTGAGTACAATTTCAAGCTTAAAGTTAATTACCAAGGTTATTAGCCGAAAGGACGTCTATATGTATTATTACTCTTTTCTAACCTACCTATCTACATCTCAGTCCATCGTTTTACCGAAACTCTGCCTAGTTATCAGCTATCATAGATACCCTTACCCATATCTCATCCAACGATTCGGTTCAGCAACCCGCTAGTGGGGGTTGATTCCCACTCTGGCTAAGCCATTTACCGAACATAACTCGGTCGCTAAAATTCAATCGTGAGTTTCCCAAACTCGGCAGATAAGTCTACCTTCTCATCTCCGCTTTTTACAAACATCTCCGTGGGACATATATAAATCCCAAAGGACCAACAACAACCCGTGCACGGGACTTGCTTGGATCCCGTGACTCTCAATACTAGATGGTTTACAACATTCTTAATGCTCTTGTTTATTCCAAAATCATTTATTACAAAAGGACTATAATTTTGTTATGAATTATGCACGTTTAATTTACTAATATATATACTTATTGTCTTTTGTATTTAATAAGCTAAAAGTCACAAAGTTAGTTTGTGTACTTGAATAGGATCTCAGCTATTGGGCTCAGTCCTGATCGGACCTCTTTGCTGTTTATTAATTCAACGTCCGTCCACGGAGATAGCAGACGCAGGCTTAGCAGAGTTCTAGTTTCCAAAATCGTTATCTACTTACCATCAGGTTGAGCAAGAATGTAATCAACAGCTTCGCCAACAGTGTGAATCTCGTCAGCCTCATGATCTGGAATCTCAATATTGAACTCCTCTTCAATGAAAAATAAAGCGTCAACAACGTCCAAGCTATCTAAACCAAGATCTGTGCTGAAATTGGCGGTAGGCGTGATCTTAGATGGGTCGGTGATCTGGGGTTCGCGTTAGTTTGGCACGGCCTACAACGGGTTTGTCTGTGTCTACCTCTGACCAGCGATTTGTTCGTCAAAGTCTCGGGATTAGTTCGCTCTCCGCGAAGCAGCGGGTCTCTGGGCAAAGCCCAGCCCGCCGGAGGAAGATAGAAGTCAATCGCATACCTTATCGCATGATGCCAAAACGTCAATGATTCTCTCTTGAACAAATTCCCTGGTCAATGGAGCAGGTCCCTCGGAATAAAATCTCAAACCAATACTAGCTATTTTGGTTATTGGTTGTGGTCTTTGAAGTTGGTGTTGATGTTGAAGTCTGGTCATCAACAGAGCATTTCGTGACGAGCTGGAAAGTGCTCTACGACCAATTAACCTCAAAGAAGGAACTACTAATGAACGTGAAAATATCATTCTACTTTTATTCTTTGAGACCAGTTAATTAACCTTCTATCAAATATGAACAATCTACGCCTGCTTGCCAATAAGCCTTACCAAAATGCCCGAAAATTGAAAAATCCGCATATTCTGGTTGGTTGGATTTTCACCCTACCCTACACAGCCGTTTTAATATCACGTGATCAGAGCAGACGGTTCGTAGTAGAAATCTCTGGCGATATGGTAGAGAGAAATAGCGAATAAAATATAAATCTAGAAAGAGAGATAGATATTGCTTTCTATAAATACTCATTGCACCACACACGTACTGGCGCCACAGTACAGTTCCGGTGCAGGATCAGACGCAGAAAAGTAGATGGCAATGAAATTAATTTACAGATACATTAGAGAAAATAAAGCGTTATTGATAGTTTACTGAGACGATAGTTCAGTAATCTCGGTTGTGCTAGCATTGAGACCCATAACATTGAGGAAAAGGTTCAGATTGGCAATCTTGGAAACGCCAAGTTCAACAGGAAGGGCTTTTGCTTCGTTCATAGTGCCGAAAATCATCTCACGAACTTCATCAACAATAACACGTTGATGTTCAAGTTTAGCAGCGAGAGCAAGAGATGCAAGAAAATGCCAAACATATGAATTGTCCACATTACGTGGGGGGAAGATCTTGGAAAGGTGACCTTGGACTTTGGTGAATAAAGTGTTAAAGGTTGTCTGCCAATTGGCGAGGTCTTTTGTGATAGCTAGAGATGGAGAAGAAGATTCAGATTCTTCTTGGCTAATAAGTTCGGCACGAGAAATGAGAACAGTAAGGAATGCTAAACCAATTTTGGTGGAAGAAACATGAACCATATTGGAACTGTTAAGCATGATTTCAAGAAGGCCGATTACAACATCGTATGATGATTCGGATACAAGGTGGACTAGTGGAGGAAGAACAGTTTGCGAAAATAGTTCGATTGATTCTCTAGTTTTGGCTGAGAGTGTGCCAGTAGTAGCATATGAGCCATCCTTGACAACATCTAAAGATTCAATATGAGCCACGATACGGGTGAGAACAGTCAATCGTTGCTTTTGTGAAAGATGACGGAAAATACGTGGAATGACTTTCTTACCTTTGTCATGCGATAACATGAGAATGAACGGTTGATTATTGGCACTATCAACTGATTCAAGGACCTGTAATTCAGACCACAGCTGATCTACAAGAGATTGCATCTTCTTTTGCCATACATGAAGAGGGTCTTCATGAGCACCTTCATTGTCCTTAGATCCATCATTTTCTTCTATATTTTCATTAAATTCTTCATTTGGTCGGGACCTTTCAACACTTTCAATCTCTAATAAAATAGTATATACATTTTCAATAGATCTTAATAGTCCTTTAATTGTGTAAGTTCCAGATTGACCAGTGGAAGATTTAAGAGTCAGTTTTTGAAGCGCTTCAACTTTAGCGGAAGATGATGCAGATGGGCTAGAAGGAATATGAGCAGAACCAGAACTACCAGTACCAGTACCAGAAACATTCAATGCTTTTCTTGGCTGTTTGCCTCCACCAACAGAAATTTTACCAAGAGCTCCTTCAGGGGCAATTTGTTCCTTCTTTGGGTGTTCCTTTGCAGCAGCAACAGCTCTCTGAACTTGTTGTTGCATTCTTTGAAGTGGGTTATCATTATGACGTCTAAACCTATTACCACCTCGTTGTCCTCTTTGTAACAGATAAGTTCTAGCAAATTCATTCAATGGCTGTTGTGGATTATTCCTTGCCTGAATAGCAGAATGAACTTGATAATAGAAATCTTCATTGTAAGGATCAGCAGTCACCATTTGTTGTAATTGAATTCTCATAATGAAATTTTTGTCCCATTGTGACATGAGACCGTTGTATTTGACGATTTCAGCAATTTTACGGGATTTTTCAAATAATCGTTGATGTTCTGCTTCAGATTGAGCAAGATCTTCGTTGATTACTTGGTTGAGGGGCACAACTTGCTGGCCTGATTGAGGGAGTGAATAAGGAGCGTGGGGAGTGGTTGATGAGGGCTCTTGCGATTGACCAGCTTGTAAATCTTGGTTTTGAGGTTGACTTTCGACTTGGCTGGGCTTCACATGACCAGGCTGCACATGACCCTGTTCTTGGCCAGTTGCCACCTGTCTTTCGCTTTGTACTTGTCCCGGTTGTTGAAGCTGCCCTGGAATACCTTGATTACTAACTTGTGGTAGTTGCCCTGGATGTTGAAATTGAGGTTGCTGTCCATAATATCCTCCTGAACCTCCAGCAGCCATTAAAACAGCTGGATCTTGAGATAATGGATAACCCTGAGGAGGAGGAGGAGGAGGAGGAAACCTTTGAGGTGGGTATCCCTGAGGAGCAACCTGGTGAGGGAATCCTTGTGGGGGAAATCCTTGAGGAGGGAATCCCTGAGGAGGGAATCCTTGAGGAAGGAACCCTTGAGGAGGGAATCCCTGAGGAGGATATCCCTGGGGAGGTTGAGGAATTGCCGACGGTTGTTGCTTCTGAGCATTGGCCAACATTTGAGCTTCAACTTCTTCAAGTGAAAGAACTTTTGGTTGTTGAGGAAACTGCTGTTGATGATGCTGAGGTTGAGGCTGAGGTTGTAGGTCAACTTTTTTCTCACTACCAACACTGGTAGTACCCCATAGTGAAGCTATTGGCTGTAAACTTGGTACTTGACCAGAATTATTAGTGGGCAATAAATTCACGCCCCCAAGTTTACCGCCAGCATTTCTAGCAAATGTGAATTGCTCCTCATCAATTGTATCGGCAACATCAGCTGTTTGACCAGCAAAATCAAAATCCTTTCCCACTGGATCACCAAAATCACCAAACGTTTCATCATTCAAATCATCGTTTGTTTCCTGTAAAGCAGCACCAAGATTATCGTCATATGTATCATCAAATTCATAAACTGCTGCTTCTTCTCCAGAAGGAGCAGTTTTCAATCCAAAGAATGACATTTCTAACAAAGGAAATTGTCAAATGAAATGAAATTCCTTGCTATATTGCTCGTTCGTAGAGTGTTATTACGAATAATATCACGCGCTGAAGAGACCAATGATGACGGCTCTTTGACTAACTGCTGTAAATGTGTACTTCTTCAAATTTCAGCTGCAAAAGTGCGAATATTTGAGCATGCGGCGGAAGCGGCGGAAACGGCGGAAACGGCAGTAGAACATTAATCCTGTAGGGTCTGGGGGTCTGGGCTCTACATTTTAAAGCTTGTTACTCATCTTCATGGAGAAGCAATCGGTGATTCGGATTCCAGAAAGCGAGGAATCGGTCCAACTGACAGCTCATATGGGAGGTATTGTGTATCGTGATCTTGATCCTCTATTGGCAATCCAACCTAGTCAACCTAGAATTCTCTTTTTGCCTTCGAGCTTAGACCCGCACGGCTACTTGGCAACAACTTGCTAACTAGATTATTGCTAGAGCTTTTGACATGAGACAATCCTAGCGTATATTAACTTATTTAGTTTCTAGTTTAGTTGTAATTATCTATTTACTTTTAAACATCACATATAGTCTACCCCAATCTTCTTCATAAGATCCCCAAATTTTCCCCAGCTTATTGTTAGACCCTGCATGATTCCAAAAATAAAGCTATGCAGGCCTAATTTTAAGGTTAATTTAATAGCCGGCATGAAAAAAACATTAATTATTTCAATATTATTAATCAAGGTGTAATCCTGCATCTTATAACGACTGTTAAATCCTCTAACTTTCCAAAATAAAATCAATTCTAGATTGTTTACATCGCCAATCAAAACATATTCTCATTGTATATTATTTATCAAATCATTAAATAGTCAGGTGTTGACGGATTCGAACTATGACTAGTGTCAACGCAGAACCTCGACTTTTATCATCTCAAGAAAATGATAACAACTCAGATCACGCGGTAGCTATTGACCAAACACAACTTGGCACTACAGTCGCAAGTCCCGCTTTATTTAAAGAAAAGTCTACTCCTCCTGAAAATAAACACAACCTTCACGAACATATTGATGATCCAGCCAACGTCTCCGAACCTGCGACAAGCTCATCTACGCCCGATCGCCCATCCATTTCCTACTCAAGAGAATATCTTCTTATACTAATCGTCATATCTGCTCAATTAATGACTCAAGCATCTCTTGCTCAGGGTCTAACGATTGGCCGTATCATTGGTAATCATTTTAATACTACCGATGCAGGGGAGCTTAGCTGGTATGTTGCTGGTTTCGCGTTGACCGCTGGTACATTTATCGTCAGTAGCGGTCGTTTAGGAGAAATGTATGGTCACAAAAATTTATTTGTCATTGGGTATTTCTGGCTAAGTCTCTGGACGTTATTAGCAGGGCTAAGCTATTATTCCAATTCATCTATATTTTTCAGTGTTTGTCGAGGGTTTCAAGGAATTGGTTGTGCTATTCTTATTCCTAATGGCCTCGCTATTCTTGGAACTCTATATGGACCAGGTACACGAAAGAATATTGTTTTTTCTTTATTTGGTGCAGTTGCACCCGGTGGATTCATGCTTGGGGCTATCTTTTGTACTTTAATTGCCAAGTATAAATGGCAATTTGCTTACTATGTAGGAGCAATAGTGAGTTTTATGCTTGCATTAGCTGCTTATTTCATTATTCCAAATTATGAAAAGAATTCTGGTCGTAATCATGAACCATTCGACGTATTTGGCGCAGCGACAGGAATAGGAGGGTTGATCCTTTTCAATGTTGCATGGAATCAAGCACCAGTCGTGGGATGGCAGACCCCTTATGTGTATGTTTTGTTAATTCTCGGAGTTCTCTTATTTGTTGCATTTGCAGTTGTTGAATTAAGAGTGTCGCATCCCTTAATCCCTCTTCATGGTATGCCCCCGTCCACCGTTCTAGTTTTAGGAGCAGTTGCTTGTGGCTGGTCATGTTTTGGTATTTGGAATTATTATATCTGGCAGTTCCTTGTTGTTCTTCGTGGAATTACTCCTTTACTGGCCGCAGTTCAGTTGAGTCCTGCATTAATATTTGGATTTGTTGCGTCTGGAACAGCTGCTTTCCTCTTCCCCCGTGTTCCAGTTTCTGTGCTTATGGCTTTAGCTATGATAGCGTTTACTATCCCATCAATTCTGCTTGCGACAAATGAAATTAAGCAAACATATTGGGCTGCTACCTTCGTCTCTACTCTTATTGCACCTTTTGGTGAGTATTCTCTTATGAAAATCTGAGGATCTGAAGACTAACTTTATTATATAGGGATGGATATCAGCTTTCCAGCTGCAACTATTCTGCTTAGTGCATCGGTGCCTAAGGAGAGTCAAGGAATTGCTGCTTCATTAGTTGCTACTATTGTTAATTACTCTATATCAATTGGTCTTGGCGTGGCTGGCACTTTAGTACGCTATACGACGCCAGGTTCTGATCCCGAATCACTACTTCATGCCGTTCGCTATGCTTCATATCTTGGAATTGGTTTGAGTGGATTTGGTTTGATTCTGGCTTTGATTGGAATATACGTCCAGAAAAAGCAATCTGCAAGTATAAGTTTAGAGCATTGAGTATTTAGTTTGCTATTAATTTATTTATTTATTTGTTTGTTTATTGCGCAGATACAAGCGGTGGTTGGCCTGTTCCCAGCTAAATTACAAATCACCGAGCTTAAAAAGTACATCAACCTCTTCCCACTTTTCAAAGAAAGATTTGAAAAACTTAACACCTAGCCAAACATCCTTGGAACCAGTGGTGGCACGAATACTGTGCATAGAAAGTTGAGGGATACCCATATCAATAGCTCTGAGACCAGTCTTAGACGACAGCTTAGGTCCAATAGTACCACCAGATCTAGAATCATTACGGATTTGGAAATATTGAAGAACATTGTCAGTACGACGAGCAATTTCTTCAACAAACGCAGTAGAGACTGCGTCCGTAGTCATATGACCATTAGGATCACAAGAAATAGTAACACCAACGTTAAGCTTAGGTTTATGGTGCTCCAAATAAACATTATCAAAATTAGGATTAACAGCATGAATGACATCAGCAGAAACAAGGAATGAATTAGCATAAGTGAGCCTCTTTAATTCCTCGTCAGAACTACCATGAAGTGCTAAAAGACGGTCAATAGTACCCTCCAGAAGGTTAGATTCTGCACCCTGTCTTAGTAAACTACCAATCTCTTCATCATCATAAAGAGCAACAAAACTGAGAGAAGAATTGTCATCAACAGTTTCAAGACTCTCCAAAAGACCGTAAACAGCAGCAAATGAACAAAGCTTATCATCAATACGAGGACAGAATACAAATTCTTTATCAAGACCACCAACAGTACCAGCATGAGTGTCATAAACTTCAAGATCCAATTGTAAGAAATCACCAACTGGAATACCACTATGCTTGGAAAGAGCTCTCAATAAACGAAGACTATGCTTACCGATTAGAGGAGATCTTTTTTCATCAGCAGTAGCAACAAGTTCACTATCTTCATCTCCAATAAGGCCTATAATAGGAGTCATTTGAGTCTCCAAATTGAAAGGTCCATTAGCAGCAGCTCCAAAATGAGGAGCTAGGGTGGGAATTCTAGCAACCGGGTAAGGAATTCTTACAAGTTTAGATTCAATTTTCTTAGAATCTTTGGAACGAGTAATAATACGTCCACCAATACCAAGATCACGATCCCACCAAGTGCTATTAAAAGAACCGGCGTAAGGGGCAGTACCAATTTGTTCATATCCATCAACAGGGGTCTTTTTTGAAATTGGTTTAACTTTACCAGTTAAAGCGTCAATGTGAGAACCAATAATAGCAGCACCTTTACCAGGGGCCCAATCTTTACCAACAACAAATGCCAAAAGGGAAGTACCATTTCTAGTGGTATAGAAACGATTAGATTTAGAAATCAAATCATCCCAAGATTCACGCTCGGAAAGGTAAACGAATCCCTGAGCTTCAAGGATTTCGGCAACATGACGAACAGCATGATAAGTGGTGGGACTCGTATTCATAAAGTCAAGAAATAAGTCAGTATATTGAGTAGGGAGTAACTTAGGGTTGAACGGGCTTTGAGAGACATTGTCAATGGATGGAGAAGAAGATGAAGAAGGAGTGGTGATAGTCGAGTTGACAATTTCAAACTCTTCAGTAGGAGTAGGTGCTTTTCTTTGGCGGGCATTGCTGAATGCTGGATTTGGTCTGAAGGCAGTCATTTTTCTTTGTCTCTGTACGATGAGAAATTAAAGAATGAATTCAAAGAAAGGAGAGAAGAAGATATATAAAAGTCAAAGATTGTATACCTGAAAAGGAGTGTCAAAAGTGCAAGATAATATGTTTGATTCTTAATCCACGGCACCAATTCAATGGCTGGTTATTAATTGACTCGGATTCCGTAATTATGCACAATATGTCCTTAGCCCCATGTCGATCAAGGGTGCATATTATTGATAAGCCCAATCGAGTTAGGTGCTGATCTGAATGAAGATAGATAAGGAATAAGAATAAGGGGTAGACTAGAACTTCAGGTATTGTCAGGCATAAGAATAGGAAGAAATGAATTAATGAGAGAGAAGATAAAGAATTAAATATGTCTCAAGTGTAAGAGGGTGCGATAATTGTATATTTATGTAAGCTAATTATATCATATAAAGGACGAACAGGTGAGTTGATCAGATATCAATTTCAGAACTAGCAGTACATTCAATTCGCCTGATATGATAGTTATTTGTTCTTTCTAGGTGTGTTATCGACTTTTATTCCTTTTATTCTTTTCAAATTATCGAATTCGTCGTCGAGCCTCTTCTCACTATCAAGCTGTCGATAGTGGTTAGGTTAATACTCACAATAAGTCCAGCCGTAATGTGTCCCACGGCCAGCTAAGTTCGTCCTCCACCACTTTGGACATCTTCCGTTAGTTATTATGAAAGTTCTTGTTACAAGTGGAGCAACTGTTCCATTTGAGAAGTTGATCAGAAGCTCATTGAGCAACGAAGTTCTTGCAGAACTTTCCAAACAAGGGTATCGCCAAATCACTATTCAGTATGGGAAGGGTTTAACGATATTCCAAGAATGTGTGGACAAGAGTGCCTCTAGTACCATTTCGATTGATGGCTTCGATTTCACAACAGACATGCCTGGAAAGATCAAAGAATTTGATCTAGTGATATCGCACGCTGGCACTGGATCAATACTTGATGCGCTTCGAGCTAATAAGAAGCTGATTGTAGTTATTAATACAAGTCTTATGGACAATCATCAAGCGGAAATTGCACATGAATTTGAATCTCAGGGGTATCTTCTATCGACTGATTCTGATGGACTTAGTAGGGCTGTGGGAAAGATACCTTCCACTAATCTTCTGAAGTTACCAGCACCAGATACCTTAAAGTTAGCTAGCATAGTAAATGAAGAAGCAGGAGTTTTTTGAGTTATTCTTAGTCCAGCACTCTCCGCGGAGCGGAGCTACGGGTCTGGGCGGAGCCCAGCCGCCGGAGGCAGTCTAGTCTATGAATAAATTTCATGTATTAAGAAATCTAAGCTTACAGATCTTCTGGTTTAGGTTCTGGTATATCTTCATATTTGTTTGTTTTGATCCAGTTGAGGACTTTGCGGATATTAGATCCGGGGATAGATTTAGGGGAAATATCGAAAACAGCCATTAAAAGAGCAAATGAAATGGAGAAGAGAATTGTTGCTCCATTTTTGACGAGAAGACGGTTGTTGTGTTCTTTAACGAATATATCCCAATGAGACCGAAGGGCCAGTCGAACTGCAAACATATATCTAGCCCGTCCGTTGACTTGATCGGCAAATGCCCAGAGTCCGGCAAGAAAACCAATGAGCTTGAAGCGAAGTACTGGGATAAATTTTTTATTGAACATTTGTTGGGCAAGTCCAATACCATACCAGGAGGATGCAGCAGTCATGACGATGAAGGTAGTTGTTCTTGCAGTATTTGCAATAGAGGAGAGGAAAATACCTGGCAGAGCGGTGGCATGGGAACTGCCTTCAGATTTTGATTCTTTTTTGCTCTGCCGTCTCCATTTTAGCAACCCAAGGGATACGTAGGCTATGAAAACGTATTTGTAGAGGGTTGAATATTTACTGAGGACAAGCTCTGTATAGGTACGGAACTCTGATGGTTGATTGGGATGAGTCAAAGCACCGGTCAATGTCGTCATTGCTGGATGAGCAAGGGATAAAATCGGTTCAGCAGATTCAAGACCTGATGGAATGGTGTTTGTGTTTGGGAATAGAATTGGACTGACAAATTTAGGATATTTTGATCTTGCGATTGTAGCAATACCTTCAACAATTTGATCAGGATTTGGCCATGGTTTATCGATTGGATAACCAGCTGGTCTAATGGGAATGTATCCTTCAGATAATTTAAACATAATTTTTCGGAAAATATTAGGGCAGCATTCTGGGTGAAAAATAAAAGTGTAGAATAGTTGACTGAATGCGAAAGGGAATAGAGCCCAAGAACCGAGGATACGAGGTTTGAATTCAAGGTATCCCAAGTCGTCTAAGAAATTGTAGATGAATTCAATTGTACGAGTAGACAGATAAATAGCAGCATAACCTTGAGCTTCTTGTGGGAATAACGCAAATGCAGATCCAGCAACCAAACCACTAAGTAGGGATGGGAGGAGAGGAGATAGATGTTTGGTTTTTTTAAGCGTTCTTTTAGTAAAATGACCAGCTTGAATGAATAATTTGATCAAAGTTGGTTTGTCAGTGGAAGGGGCATTAGTAGAGGAAATTGGAATATTGGTAGTTTGAGTTGGGCTTGGTGATACTGAATCACGAGATCTATATTTCTCTCTCTGCGGTAAAATAGAAGTCTTTTGTAAAATAGCAGTTAATACTCCGTATAGAACTTTATAGATACCCGAAATAGCACTGATTGAGGACGCTATTCTAACGGCTTGCAATTTAGATCCTCTACGTTTAAGAATAACCGCGTTTATAATTGCTAATAAGCTATAAGAAGCAGCAAAAAGTCTTGTTTGAGATCTGACAATAGATTGAATATGATCTCCTCTTTTACTAGCAGATGATTCTAATTTTTCAGGAGAAGGGAGGATTTCGGTAACATTGGTACTTAATTTAGAGAGTAATTTACGATATTCTTTGGGAGATAGAAGATACCGGATTGTATAAGCGGTTATTCTAGATGGGGAATCCATTGTGAACCAGCAAACAAGGTATAGATATTCTTCGGTAAAATTCAGAATATATAATTCAGACCGAGAATATTAATCGAGTCAAATGAAGGAGATATGATAGGTAGATTGTTATTAAGAAGTGAGGAAACCGAGGTTTGAAACTGCGCGACAAATATCCGCGTTCTCAGTATGATGGCGTTGGATGTACCCCACGTTGGGAGAAAGACGGACCGTGGAGGAAATAGAGAGGAAGTTAAGTGATGATTGATAGTATAGAAGCTGGAAGGATAATTGATATTCAAGGACGCGAAGTCGATTTGAGTCAAAAATACAGGAAAGAATTGAATTTATGATTAAAGCAAGGGTCGTTTTGTATCCACAGTAAAATATCTAAATTACGATCCTTTCTCTTGATATGTGGGTCCTTACCCTAGTACGGAAAGGCAAGTTTCAACGGCGATAAGAAAACGAGTTTAATTGTTAGGGTTATATCTGACAAGAAGGTTGACGAATATAGCAAGGCTGTGCGAGACTTCAAACTTCTACTTCTAATCTTTCAGCGATACGATTGTAAAGACCTAAAACTATCTTAAATTATCTTAGAGTTACAAGTTGTGATTGATGAATGTCTGGTTACACGATAATTCTAACCATTGCATAACAGTCTCGCAAACTACACGGATAAACTTACTTTGTACGTTGTCAGCCGTATGTTATATGTTATCGGAAACCCTCATCCGTCTCTCACTTGTAAGCAGTTCAATAGTAAATAATTAGTTTTGGTCCTGACAGAGTAGTAGCTGCTACTAATTGCTGTCACAATTAGGAGGTGGCGTCTCGAGACTCCCTTAAAAAATAAATAAATATAAAAAATTAAAGGATAATTGTCTTTTCAGGTATCTAAGATTACATAATCTAATTTAGGCGACTGAGATAAGCACCAGGCTGCATAGATGACCTGCATGCATGACGACGGTTGGTAAGCATGATTAATCCGGACGGATAGCGGGGACCGACAGATGTCGAAAGAAGCAACAACATCAAGAGGGGTGATGATTGAGATGCCATCACATCCTTACATTAACCTACTTTTCACGATAGTCGTATTCTACCTTTAGCTTAATGCGGACGGTTTGATTAGTTCCCTAGCTTACCAATATTGTGGGCTCAATGGTAGACAAATTGGTAATCTCACTGTAACTGAACATCTTCAGCTGTGACATACCTAAGAGTCAAGAAATATAAATATGTCGTGAATCTCTCTCTTTAGAAACATAAAAATCTATTCAGCATAAACAAGCAGAAGTGACCCAATATCCTCAACATCTTGTCCCATCTACCAGCAAAACTTGTTTAAACAGACCGAAGCTCAAACGCTAAAACACCAATAATGACCTCAACTACAACAACTCCTGTCACTAGTGCCGTTGGCAAATCGACCCCTTACTTTCCTGTAGCTAGTTTAGCAAATGACGGCTGGTCCAACGAGGATTATGCATCCGCGACATGCTTTTGCGGTGCGGTGCAACTGTCTGCTGTAAGTTTTGGCCCCATCGCCCCATGATCATCTGTCTGTTCTCCTCTAACGTTTTTTAGCCAGTTCAAGGCCCTGGCTTCGTCGGCTCTTTCGTTTGCAACTGTTCCGACTGTCACAAACTCACCGCATCTATACATGCCACCAATTTCACCGTGTACGATTCACATCTCAAACATATCCGGGGTCAAGAGCATCTGAAGACCTTTTCTCAAAACCGTACTATTTTCTACAAAACACCTGGTCAGGACAATACCATGACCAACTACTTTTGTTCTATTTGCGGTTCGCTAATGTATCGGGTCGGTGCAGCCTTCCCTGGAATGAGCATCTTAAGAGTCGGCAGTGTTGACGATTTCTCTCTAATCAACACAAAATTAAAGCCGACAATGGAACAATTTACTAAAGACCGTGCATCCTGGAAACTTCCGACGGAAGGAACGAAGCAATTTTTCGAGGATGGGCTACATGTCTAATAATGACAGTAGTAGAAGAAGGTTTTATGTGAGGCATTATTGCGGGAAATCATAACCGCTTATGTGTGGCTAAATTTATAAGTTTAGGTGTCATGATTGGCGGTTTCTTTTGTGAAGCAATTATAGAGATGAAACGTAGTGGCCTTACCTAGCATTATTTTGTGTATTTAATATAAGCGTTTTGAAGGAATTTTTTAGTTCTATCTTAGTTTTACCATTGTTCTGTAGTTTAGATTGACTAGCAGTTGTTTGAACCGAATGATTGAGTTGATATTACCATTTATTTGCCTTATTTAAAGCATGATGTCTGAATATTGCGAGAGAGATTGATAGTATCTTGCGTTGAGGAATAATGAACGGTTGGCACTTGGTCTTTCTCATGAAGAGGAACGTTTCTGAAAGCAGTTATAGGGTTAATAGTAACATATTGGCAAGCATGTTTAGAGCGATCCCTAGGAACGGTTAGTTTCTTCTGCCCATAATAGTCACGGAGATAAACACCGGGTGTAAATAATGCCCACTCTGTCCACATACTGGACAGCTTCGTATGCAGATCCAAACCGCAATCTATACTTTTCAATCATGAATTTAACTAAACCATTATGATTACATAATTACATACTAAACAGGTTTTTAATGCTCTTCTTGGGGCAATATCCGAAGATTAACCACCTCCATTTTATATACAACTCTAATAAACATACAGAATTCCCCTGTCTCTTCTAAGCTGTGAAAGCTGTTTAGGAGATAAACTCAAGGCATCCGTTTCAATTACATCCAAACCAACATTTGCTATAGTGTTATCTGGATGTTCTATCCGGTATTGCTTTATCTTTCTGTTGTAATATTTGTAACCGAGAGCAGCAATAGATGTAAATATAACAGCAAATCCACTAAGACATATACAGATAATGAATGATGTCGAGAATGATGGTGCATATTTAGCTGCGAAAATCGGGGCTCCCGCAAGTTGAGCTAAATTAGCAGCCATTACCACTCCTGCAAGAGACAATGATCTCTGTGCAGGAAGAACACAGTTAGCGGAAGTCCAAGTAACATTCAGAACATGAAAGGACGCCATGACGGTCTGACACAGGACCACAGCTGCAAACTTGGCTCTTGGATGTGACAAACCATATAGTAAACCAAGGAAAATTGTAGTCAATGCCTGAGGAATGATCACAGCGATACCTCTATGTAATGTATAATCAGAATAAAATGCAAGTGCCAACTGAAAAGGGATCGCAGTAAACCCTCCAATTGATGACATCGCATTTGCTTTAAGTTTGGCATATCCTAGAGATTTAATAATGGTAGGGAAGTATGTGGATACAGGAACGACCAACATGGGTATAAAAGTAATGAGGATATGCTGCCATGTCGTCCAGTTTAAGTATACATTGCCAACATCAACCAGCGAGATTTGTTTTGAATTGTGAACCTTTTCCTTATCATCAAGGATAAGATTCTCCGTTATTAATTCAGCAGTTTCATCATCAAAGTATTTCCAACGAGGGAAGGCCAATGGAGACATGTTACTAGGAGATTCTGGGAGCAAAAAAAACCATAAAACACCGATGAAGATGGTGATGATTCCATCAATTATAAATAGCCATTGCCATCCTGCCAACCCATTTGTACCAGCCAATCTCAGAATTCCAGCTCCCAGAAGACCAGAACATGCTGTGGCTGTTTGGTTACCAAGAAAGAAAATTGTATTTCTCTTGGCATATTGGTCTCGTCTATAGAATGTTGAGAGATAATATAGTGCTCCGGGAATGAAGCCTGCTTCTCCAGCTCCTAACAGAAAACGAGTAAGAAGAAACGTACTTTTAGATTTGACAAATGCCTGTAGAGTAGCTATTAATCCCCAAATAATGATTTGTCCAGTAATCCATCTTCTGGCACCAATTTTCTGTAAAACAATATTAGAAGGTATCTCAAAGATGATAATTCCTGCTGACAGGACTTGAGTTCCTGTATTGATGGTATCTATCGTTATTTTCAGGTCTTGTAGGAGAGTATCGGTGATAGCATTAGCAATATTTCCTCGGTCCAATTGGAGTCCGAAGAATCCTAAAAATAATAAAGGAAGCAATATAAAATCCAGCTTGCGATAAGCAGCATCCGTCGCAGCAGCTGCTTCAGGGCTTTGGTAGTCTGTAATAGAGAACTCGTCCACGTTCTTCTCTTCAGCACTCATTTTTCCTGTAGTACCAATTTCGAGATCGACAACGAATTACTATTTATTTATTTTTATTATTATTATATTTACTATAAATCGACAATGAGTTGCCTTTTTGTACTAGTCATTAAATATATTCGGAGAAAGAGTCAACCCGTAATACTAGCCAAGAACAGTTTTTTTTTTTTTATACAGGGAGAAGACCAGGCCATAATCGTAATTTTACTTGGCTATTGCACAATACCTGCATATACACTTCTCCCTTGGCTCGCCAAATGTCTCACCGACCGCTGGGTGGGTATAACAGACAACAAAGTAAGCGAATCAACAATGACATTGTTATCGAGCGTACTCCATGCACAATCCCGTAGTGTCTTCATTGCATCTTGCCGATCTATTACCTCTTTAGACTGACATTTCGTAATCATGACATGACATGACGAGATTAACCCCCGAATGATCGTGATCTGACTGAACCCCCACATCGTTGTTCCATGCATATGAAAAACGTTAGTTAAAAAGCGGGAAATAAAAATGGGGAAAAAAGTGGGCGGCATGTATGCTGTGAACAGTAGGATTGTATTCATCTTGCTTCATATGGTGAAAAAAGGCGTTTAGAAGTTTCTCTCATCCCCTTCATTATTGCCTTATTTGTTCCTATGCATAAAGCCTTCTCCAGAACTGTTGTCTGTTTGAAGGGAACTGTTCTCTGGTTAATAGGTGGAAGTAAACATTCTGCTACAAACCATCAAATAGCAGCATTCGTTACTAATTTATTACAATTAACAACTGATTAGTAGTTTTAATGTTAGATGCTTTAGATATACGTTCCCTCTTATTTGGAAACTGCTGCCCAGAAGTTCATTCCACTTTATTTCTGTCTTTCTGTTCCCGTAATGGCATGTGGATCACCATGCGGGTCCAGAGGACGAAATGTTCTCCCTCCTTTGAATGTATGCTTCTGAGGAGGTAAATACTATCAGCTAATTCAAATTCAAGTTGTACAGCAATTCATGCATCTTTGCTCGACGCCAAATGGAAATACATAGTACTTATACCTCGTATTTTACAGTTTTTCTGTTTAGAGAATGTCTAGCCTTGGCGTTTGCTCGAGAGAAACCAGTACTATTTCTTAATCGTAAGTAGCCTTGAGACATAACATAGGCGGGTTGATTCAGGTCTATTGGCACATAGCCATTGAGGCTGCTCGCCGAAAATTGTTGTTTGAGGCAAGCAGCCCACAAGGTACTATCGTGGCCCACCTTCAAGAATCATGATTGCCCTGTGCACCAAACTTCTCAAGGGCAAATCGACTCAATTTAGACTGTGGGAATCCTTACCGTATGGTCTACAGTTAAACCTCTAGCGATACTGGTCAACCAGTTTACGTTCTCATTACAAAATACGCTGATATTCAGAAAGAGTTAACGTGCCTTGAGTATATAATAAGATAGGTTTTTCTTTTGAGGCTCAGTATCGTAAATCTTTTAATCTAACTAATTTATATATTATCTAGATTGTTATCAAGTTATTCTAATCCTATTTTTAGTTCTCTTCTAAATCTAACAAGTCATTTAAATATCTCGATGCAATGACCGTACCTATGTTAGTCAAGGTCATTATTTTTCAATGCTCATATATCATAGATATCGCTTTTATGATGAGCGGGACGGTAGATAAAATAATCAAAGTTGGCAGGGAGCGCACTTCCATTCAAATCGGAGCAAGCCATTCCTACAAATGCTCCGGTGAAACCTCTACCACATTCATCTGAAATAATAGACGCATCGTAGACCGGTCCAATCTTCTTCAACTCCCCTCCATCCAGCGCGTAGAAGAACTGCAATTCAGGGCCGCGAATTGTGAGTGCCAGTTTCACTTTGCCAGTGTTGGGAATCTGAATCGGCTCTACAAATGGCCTCTTGAGGGCGCCGTCTGGTTTAGAAGCTTCTGAACTCATAAGGAGAAGTTCTCTCTGTCCATCGGAATGGGCAGTCACTGTAAGATAGAAGAAAGCGTAACGGTTGTAATACGCTGTCAGTCCAGCATATTGTCTCTCATCTGTGGGGGAGAAATCGATTACCGTTTCGGCATTAAAGGAAAAGTGAGTCTGCCGTCTCGCGACCAACGACTGTTCAAACCAGGAGCCAATCGACTCGCGGCCGAGGAGCGTGAGCTTCCCATCTTTGGTGGTAAAGATCCTTTCCGTCTCAGGTGTTCGCAGCCACTGGAAATCCTTAGGTAGTCCATTACCAAAATCATATCGCTGTTCAGCCCAATACTGACTGTCGTCCTGTTTCCCTGGAACTTCGACGTAAAGAGATGGTGTGGGTCCGTTTTTAACATAGAGCCAGTCATCTTCCCAGTATGCTTCCTGGATGGCTGTCTCACGACCAAGCACAGATCGGCGTTGCTGCGTCGTGGGACGACTGGTTAAATGGACAAGATATGTCTTGCCATCAGGAGTGTCTACGATATCCCCATGACCCGCTTTCTGGAGTGTGATGCGGGGAGAGTCTTTAGAAGTGAGGATATGCTTCTGTGGATGTGTTTCATATGGACCCCACACGCTACGAGCGCGAGCAAGAGTGCAAGCGTGATCATAGCCAGTGCCCCCTTCGGCTGTCAAAAGATAATACCATCCGTTCCTCTTATATAAATGTGGCCCCTCGACGTAGTCCAGCTCCGTCCCGGGGAATATATTCTTCCTAGGACCAACCAGTTTGTTTGTAGAAGGGTCAAACTCTTGAAGGGCAATACCAGCAAAGGTCCGGGGACGGCTGCGATGGTCCCAGAGGATGTTGGCGAACCACTTCTTGCCATCATCATCGTGGAAGAGGGAGGGATCGAAACCAGAGGAATTTACATAGACAGGGTCAGACCAGGGTCCTTCTATCGAGGGGGCAGTCACAATGTAGTTATGAGCATCTTTGAAAGAACCATGATGCCTCTTCATGTCTGAATACACGAGCCAGAACTTCTCACCGTCGTGAGTGAGACATGGGGCCCAGACTCCACCACTATCTGGATCGCCGCGCATGTCTAGCTGGCTTTTACGATTAAGCGGACGGACGATAAGGTCCCAGTTTGCTAGATCCGTAGAATGGTGAATTTGTACTCCAGGATACCATTCGAAAGTTGAAGTTGCAACGTAGTAATCTTTGCCAACCCGGAGTATTGATGGGTCAGCATTGAACCCTGGAATGATGGGATTGCGGATTAGTGGCATTGTTTAAAGAAAATTTTATCAGATGAAAGAAGGCAAAATTGATATAGAAGATACAATAAATAGGTTTGATGCCACCTATGGATAACCAGTTCGGTTAAAATAAATAAAACGACCCCCATCTTACCTGACTAAGCGCTCGGAGATGGGTGATCAATACACCGAATCCCCACATAAGTTGCATGAGCGTATTGAGAACCTCCCGTCCATAGTTATGCACTTCAGCGTAAGCACGAAGTATAATGAATTCGGAAATAGCCAATTCAAAGTCAGAATGAAAAGAAAGCATAGAGAAAAGTGATGCTGACCGTTATTTCAAGCGTCAATGTGATAGAATGTGTTTCCCTGGGAAACGATGAGATAGAGAACGACAAGATGAATTGATGAGGCTACCACTCAGCCTTGCTGTTGTCTACACAGTAACCTACTCCCTTCCTATATTGATGAACTTTCTTTCGAGGGTTATGCCAAGTAAACATACGCTAATTAGTATGGTACATAGTTGTGTAACTAGACTTATTTTTGTATATTTATATATGTCATAAAGTAAAGTACTTTAAGGAAGAGTATTTAATCGCGATTTATCGTTATTATCCACTTCATATGGATAAGGAGGGTAATATTAACCGTGACACCTTGTCGTATAATGTAGGAGCTATACAGGACTCACAATATGTTTCCTCTGCCTTCAGCTAATCTTTACTTTTCGCGTCGTATCTCTTTTGTGTGAGCCGTAGTTAGTTAAGTTTTAGTTCGCTATCACTAGGGGTTTGCCAGTGACAACGAGGCAATACTTCATTCAGTCACATTTACCTAACTGGCATCAAAAACCATGCGTACAGCTAGTAACTGCGTACATCATCGTTCCAAATGTATCAACATTCTCTACCCATCTATCCACCCTGTTTTGTCTTTCAACCACGCTACGCTTATCCATATCCGCAGGGGGCGGCCAGAGCTCGTCGATGTGAATGTAATCTTCCGGCCAATCTGTGAGATGTATATTATACGCCGTCTCCCAGTCGCGTCGCACTCGCGCATCCCACAAAGCCCGGCTTGAAGGGCCAGTTAGACCTTCCAATTCTGTGCCAAGATAAGTTGGTAGTCCATCCTCTGCTAAAAGAAGACTGTCGAACAAGTACATTGTGTATAGCGTCCGCCGCTTGGCCTCTGCAACTATCCAAGCTTCCCATTTCGGACGGCCTAGACGATGTTCAGCTACGCAAACCAGTCCGCACTTGCTGCTTGAGGCGGCAAGATCTTGGAGGTTCATCATCGCCTGCCGAAGGAAGGAATTCGCACCTTGGCCTAGTTTAAAGTATAAGACGATGGAATAGATTAGGTACGCTTGGAAAGCAGCAAGTAGGGCCAGATCATCGTACGTGGTCTGACTATCATAAATCTGCTTCATCTCTCTTTCCAAAACATCCACGGCAACTCCTTCACTTCCTGGGAGTGGCTTTTCACAGATCCGAACCAGGCTGAAGCAAACTGAAAGCTTTGGGAATGCTGCCGCCATCTGTAAGGGGTGCACAAACGGCGGGAATCCTCGGCCGTGAACCGCCATAGATGCATAAGATTTAAGGATTCGATAGATAAAGGTTTTTACACCGACTGGATAAGTTTTGACCATTTGACCGGCGTCGGGCACGTACGAATTGAGCCATCGGTTTTTAATGTTCTCAACGTTAATGGGACAATATAGCTCCAGATCTGAAAAGTCTAGTAAGTCGGACTTCAGAAAGGTAGATGCAGGACCTGATTTATATAGCGTCGAAGCCGATGTCCACTGGCCCAACGGGGACATCGAGGGACGATGCCGATTTGGTATTAAAATCATTTATAGGCTCTGCAGACTCCCCGGCTGCAGATGAGCTTTCCACTCTAGCGAATGAATTCTGGGGACTAGGTGGTAAATCATTGTCGGTGAGAGGAGTACTGTTCATGGAAGTAGGGCTCGAGATTATGGCTTCACCAGGATTGCCTTTTATGGACTTCGAATCTTTGCTTGCCTGAATTTGTGCGTAGCCACAAGGCAGGCCCCTTGTAGTACACCTGGTACAGCTACCAAGTTTGCGATCACATCTCACTTTTGCTGCCGAACAACGTTGGCAACTCTTTTGACGGGAAGTGACATATCTCCCGGTTTTCATGGCGATGGCTACTTCTTGCGCTAGCAATCGACAAGATGCTATGCGACTACTGGAGCGGCGCGTGCGGCACTAGAAATACTAATCATTCTATCCGAAGCCAATTGACAAGTCTACATCATTTATTTGATATTTTGATACAAATGCAATGGAATAACCACAATTGTTACATAATATTAACCCATCTTCAATGCAAACGATTCTCTTCGTGTTCTGCCTCACGAATCTTCTTTCGTTCCGCTTCCCTCCTCCATTCACCAGCATATTTCCACTGCACCGCAATGATAACAAGCGATGAGCACTGAAGGATAACGCAGACGGTAAATGCCAGCCCAACTCCAATTCCGTTCACCATGGGCATGATAAAACTTGTACCGCCAGCGGCAAACAAGCACCTGGCCAGATTCAAACTCGCACTAGCCGCAGCGCTTTGATCGGAGTAGACGTCGATGAGGTACGTCATTATCACGGACTGCATGGAGATGGCGGAGAAACCTGTAAAAAATGTAGATATAATTGGGACGGCAATGTGGACATGATGAGGGTACTGAATTGTCCAGCCAAAGAGAAGAATTGACAAGCACTGAAGAAGAGAAAATGCCGGAACAAGCCGAAGTCGTGCTTTTTCGAGTGGGAAATCATCCCCAGAGTCATTTTGTGTTTGAGAATTGATTTGGGCTAAGCCAGCCTCATACTTAGCCTTTACCCGACGGTAATCCATATCCAGAATTTTTCCTGTGATGAGGGTGCCAACCATAGATCCCACTCCATTAGCGATAAAAGTGAGACCTATTTGGGTCTCGTTAAGACCATATCTATCCGCGAAGAGAGATGACATAGCGGTGATGCTCATTTGCCAGACAGCATAGTAAATAGCCAGGAAAAATATTATTGAGGCTGCCGCCTTCTGGATGAGGATACGAAATGGTCCTGTAACATCAATATGTTTCCTGGGTGCTACGGGTAGAACGGTAGTTGGATCCCATTGGATTTTGGTGGTGTTTCGGTAGAATAGCAGGGGATACCTGGCGAATGTGTTTGTCGGTATTCGACTGCCGTTGCCAACAATCGACCTAAGGGTCTCCGGGAGAAGAGTTATTAAGACAATTAGGAATATTCCTCCGTAAATCGTGAGAAACCAAAATATGGCCCTCCATCCCAGAGACCCGGCAATACTACCGCCAATCAGTGGACCCACTGCAACAGGCACAAGCAGCCCGGCCTGAAATATGCCCATGAAACCACCACGATCTGCCCGTGTTGTAATATCTCCTATGACGCCAGAGCCAATTGCAATTGTGCTCGCGCTTCCGGTACTCTGCAGGCATCGCAGAACAATTAGCGTAGCGTAGTTCTGCGTGTTTGCCAGACCAATACTAGCCCCGAGGAAGACGAAGAACGTACAGCAGTAGGCAACTCGGCGCCCCTTGACATCGGAAACGGGGCCCCAGAGGCTAGGGGCGAGGCCCTGGAATATAAGGTACGATGTGACAGAAAGGTTGACAAGCTCAACAGATACATTTAAATCTTTTGAAATGGTAGGGATGGCAGGAAAGTAAATGTTTGATGCAAACCCAGAAACTGTCTCTTTTGTTAGCTGATCATGAACCAGATGTCACAGAAAAGGTTGACTTACATGTTGCTGCTGCCGATACAATTAGGACGATTAATGCTTTTTGGTGCTTGTCAAAAATGCTATAGAGTTCTTCCGGGGTTGGTTGTGGGGCTGACGAAGAGACTAGTAAATTTTGTGCGAGAGAAACACCTTGAGGTTCTGCGGGGGCTTCTAAAGGAGGCATGATGTAGCGCGTAGTAGATAGCATTTGGTTTCAAAATGGAAGGGTTGTAGGTGCTTTAATATAATCTCATCCGTCACTGATGGCGGCGCTAACCGTTGAAAAGAATTCGGAGTTGTCACGGAGTTGAGCCATCAACTCCGAACAGCGAATGAAAGCAGCATAGTGATCGTATGCAGAGCTGATCTGACAGGGATGCCCATTGGCGCTCAGAGACACAATACAGGGCCAGGCAATGTGACTACTTACTCATTTCCCAATGCAATGAGGATATTACGGTGAAGTGCCTCTTCTCCATTATCTCCCGGACCTCAGGGAATCATGATCGTCGCCATCACATGATCTAACCAGTAATCGTACCGGAAAAGCTACCCCCCTGAGGGTAAGTGCAACCTATCTGGTGTTTAACGGATTCCATCCCAGTGGGACATATTTTAAGTCATGAGGATCTGTAGCGGGAAGGGTCATTATCAATACGCATGAACATTCAGTCAGGCTCAGGTCCTTTTAATATGGATATTATCTTATAGGATGTATAACATTCTAAACCTACTATAGCCTAATGATTACATTCAAATTGATGTGATTCATACTCTACGCTATCTTCATCAATTCCATGCCTATTGCGATCTCTCCAGCAGCTGCAATGCCTCTGTGAGCGAAATTCTCTTCACCAGCATATTCTCGAGAAGAGTGTCTAGCAAAGTGGTCCATTTCTCCGGATATTGGTCTCCTGGCAAATCCATGACATTATCCCGTATAACGTAGATATTATAGTCGAGGTCAAAAAGGTGATAAACGGTACTCATGACGACACCAGAAAATGTCAGTCCAGACTGAAATATGTCTTGTTAGCGGTATTTAGTAAGCGTCGCGGATGTGTGACTTACGATTATTACTGTATCAATATTTTGTGCCCTCAGAATTTGCTCTAGGCTGTTCCCCACACCAGCATACCATCTTGTTTTCTGAAGCACAATATCCTTCTCGTCGACCACAAAACTACGATCTATCTGTACGGCAGAGGATCCCTTTTCGAAACTTGCAAACCTTCCTACGAGCTTCGAGAATGGTGAGGATTCGGCCAGCTCTGGTTGTGTGGAACTTGAAAAGTAGAGTGTTGTGAAGATGGTAAGAGGTCGGGGATCTTTCTGATGTAGCGCGTTATTCCATTCAATGCAGTTTGAGATGACTGTCTGTCCCAAGGCAGAACCTTTGATTCCGTTTACAAGTATTGACATGAAATCCAGATTGAGGACGGCATACCTTTTGCCGAACCCAGGGCTAATACCATTGAGTTGGTGGTCTTCAATCTTCATTTTGAGCAGTATAGAACGGAAAATAGATTTGACGATGAAAATATATTATTTTTAGTATTAGATGCCTTTATAAATGTCACAGAAGAAAAATCTCAAATCCTTCACCAGGTTGTAAACCCCGGAGTTGATAGCGTCAACTTCGGAATTGTCTGCACAGCTCCGAAAATTTAAGACATCTGTTGCTGCCTACATCCACGATAGGGGAATTCTAGGATGGCTACAATTCCCCACAGATGATCATCAAATTAGCATCGCCGGCTTGTATTGTTGACATCATTCGGATTGGCTGTTAACTCACGAGGAAAACGTGTTGTTGCGCAACATATCTGGAATCGAGACTTGTTCTTCAATATGAAATGGCGCTAAATTCCGTCGCTCTATGCATAGGTCATACTATTCGGAGTAAGGGTGAGATGGCTAAGCTTATGTAAATGTTTATTGGGTTATTATATACCTATTCTTTGTCCTAATGTCTGCCATATATATATGACGATTTTGTGGCTTTCAGTAACAACTTTCAGCGTTTCTTTCGCAATAAATCTAACTGCGTGACATCATATATAATGGGCTCATATTTACTGTATCTAATCATTAGCACATTTTAAAGAAATCAATAATGATTCTAAAAATATTCATCTCTTTACAATATCATTAGAATAAATGTTAAATATTTACACCACGAACAATCAGACTGCTCAGACATTAATCTTATTAGTTGATACGCAGGTGTTACTACTGACTTGCAGCTCTGTACCATATCTCATGCAAGTGTGACATTATGCGTCAGCCGATCTCGTTTTCGATAAATCCTTGAAAATGAATCAAGATGGTTTAGAAGAAGCCCCTGATATTACGATTGTAACTTGAGACAGTTTAATAATCGTTTTACCAGCTATTCAACCACCTGCTATGAGTGATAGGCCAATTTCAGAAGATTTAACTGAGTATCCTGTGAGTATCCTGGGACAAACACCATTACTTAACATATACACCCAGATAACCCTTTGTTTTGCAGTAAGTGATGGTACGTCACATTCAGCAATTGTTAGTACATTGACAAATGGTCTCGAACGACTATCTGCAACTTTACCTTGGATTGCTGGTAACCTCGTTAATGAAGGTTCAGGAGAAGGCAATTCTGGAGTATTCAAGATCAAGGTATGGGGAACAACTCCTCTTCTGATCGTGAAAGATCTCTCACATGAACCCTCAATCCCAACAATGGATGATTTGAGAACAGCGAACTTCCCCTTCAGCATGTTAGAGGAAAAGATTGTTGCCCCTCGCAATACTATCCCGGGGAGCTCAGGCGAAATTATATCAGACTCAAGACCAGTCTTCCTTATCCAAGCTAATTTCATAACCGGCGGCCTCCTTCTTACTTTTGTCGGTCAGCACAATACGATGGACATGACTGGCCAAGGGCAAATCATTCATCTCTTCTCAAAAGCTTGTCGGAATGAGCAATTCACTGATGAAGAAAAGTTGTCATGTAATCTTGCTGCGAATAATCTCATCCCCTTACTTGACGATTCTTATACTCAACAGTCAGAACTAGCTCGCCAGATAATCCCGACACATTCACATTCTGCCCCAAATGACAGTCAAAGCCAACCACCTTCTGCTCCACCAAAGTGCTCGTGGGCATATTTCACCTTCTCTCCGACCTCACTTTCCAGTTTGAAATCGTTAGCTACGGAAACCATCACTCCTCCTTCAAACTACATTTCTACAGATGACGCTCTGAGTGCATTTATTTGGAAATCTATCGTTAAGGCTCGCGTTCGTCGCTTAAGTCCCGCTACAGAGTCAACATTTGGCCGGGCTGTTGACGTACGACGTTATATGGGTATCTCGTCTAAATATCCAGGTCTTTTACAAAATATGACATATAGCTCCTATTCGGTTCAGCAGCTGGTTGAGGAACCATTGGGTAGTATTGCATCGCAGCTTCGCTATGCTGTAGATCCCAGAACATCAAACTTGGACCATAACACGCGCACACTCGCAACATTACTTGACCGAACGCCAGATAAAATCACAACTTCATTCTCAGCAACGATTGACTTATCAGCTGGTCTCATGTTGAGTTCGTGGGCAAAGTTAGACTGCTATGATCTTGATTTCAACCTTAATTTGGGCAAGCCTGAGTCTGTACGAAGACCGCAATTTATTCCGTACGAGAGTTTGATATATTTGATGCCTCGATCACTGGACGGTGAGATCGCAGTTGGGATTTGCTTGAGAGATGAAGATATGCAGAGATTACGGGTTGATGAAGAGTTTATTAAGTACGGGAGGTACATTGGGTGATAGAGACTAGAAGCTTGGGCAATTCGCTCCATATCGGAGAATCTCCTGTTGAAATTCTGACAGTGATAACTCCTTGGTTATCTAAACAGTTTGTGTTTTAAGTATGTATTTTTAGCAGATAGCGAGGTAATTATTTCAATAGTGCATAGATAGTTACAAGCTAAATCTATATAATGCAATATATATTTAGTTATACAATGATGAAAGATATTACCAACTGTCGGTTAGCTAACGGCTTTCGTCAAAAGGATGAGGCAATCTTCACCAGAGAATTTAGATTGTCGATTTTGGAGGATTGACCGAGACTAATAAAGAGTATATGGTTCACATATATAAAGTAGGCCTCATGTACAAGGCAACAATAATTCCATTAATCAACAGGGGCTCAACCCGAGGTCAACTATATTACAGTTATTATGAAACATTTACAACTCGCTTTCTCTTTCGTATTAATGCAGAGAATGTCTTCTGAAACAGTCGGTTCCCCTCCTCCCCGTATCCAACCAGTTATCATATATATATTTTCAAATTATATTAGAGTTCGTTGAAGCTCCATCTGCACCCGATACTCTTCCCGCGCGCGCGCTTGTATACCATCGGTTCGAAACGGAGTATCAAAATATATCGTAGCCTCCAAACTTCAACGACCACCTTTGACTCTCTGCTCCAAACAATCTAATGACTTTTAGTGATGATGAAGTGGTTGCTTCATCATCAACTGATAAATCTGCAACTGCTACTATTTTACAGCAATCACAGGCTCATACTTCATCCGTCGTAGGAGTGACTACCGCAGGAACCAGAGCCTTAGCTTCTCAGATGTTCATGTTATATCTAAGGGTGCCAGTTAAACTGTTTAGACCAACTCGAATTGATTACATGGCCTTAGCAAGAGCTATTAATCCAGCATATCATGCTAAACCATGGAATTTCTTCACCCACTCTGGCCCTGCTTTATTGACACATGCAGTGAAGGAACATGGCTGGGGCTTTATCCCTAATCATATCTTACCTCCTTTATTAGCCAACTCTGCTATTGGTATGGTGCTTTATACCACATATCTCACATCTTTATCACTACAGCAATCATCAACATCTCCTTATGTAACTTTCAATCAAGCCTTCATATCTGGTGCATTAGCAGGAGCCTTTCAATCACTTGCAGCTGCTCCTATTGATGCTATAGTAACTCGATTCTCGGTTTCTGAAATTCTGGAATCTAATCATAAAACGTTATGGAGTTATGGGTGGACAAAATTGCATAGTATAGGATTACAAGGAATATTCGCTGGATTTACCTTAAGTCTTGTAAAAGAAACATTGGCATATTCATTTTACTTTTCCACATTCGAAATGGTTAAAGGTTCTTGGTATAGAACCTATTGTTCATGGCGAAAGATACCAAGCAATCATGCTGAGAGTGGAGAAAAGAAAAGAAATAAAGTTCTGTTCCCATCATTTGTACTACTGGCAGGAAGTCTTGCTGCTGTAGCACTCCAAATTGTACAATATCCTTTAGGGAAAATACAAAAATTGCATTTAATTCGACTGGAAGCAATAGATTTTGCCAACATCAAACACCATCTACCAACCTGGCAATTATATATGTCAGCTTATCCCCGAACTTTCAAGCAAATTAATAGACTACGAATAAAGGACGCTAACGGTAGTTGGTTCAGGTGGCTATATGGTGGCTTCTTTCGATCTACCTTGGCATCTCTTCCCAGCACTAGCATAGGCCTCATCATGCTAGAGATGATGAGATTACGATATAGTGAAGATGAAAACTTTCCTGCTGAGCAGGTAGAACCTTTTTGATAGATAATGACTCATAGAATAATGATAAAATCACCCGTCCCTTCTATGTCTCCAGTGGTTAGACTCCGTCCGAGCTGGCCACTTTGATATGCGTTTCTGGCTAGAAGCTGATCAGGCACATGAATAGAGCCGAATGCAAATAAATAATCTATAGTGTCGAGATAATTTTCTTTGTATATTACTGAGAGAATGAATACGAATAACCTCGTCTGAGAACAAGTCGATATCAGCAATATAGCTATAATGCTGCCTCTCTCCAAAAGTGGGTGCTAGCTCTCAGAGCAGTTTTGACCATTATTCGAGTCTAGATACCAGTTTTATCTATTCATTCTTTTCGTAAATTGTTAATATTAAACTATGTTGTATACAGATATTATATTCTAATTCTGAATGTCTATGATAACATCGATTTGTGGCTTCAGCAGCAATTTATCTAGACAAAAAGCAGCTGACCACTTCTATGTTTATTAACCTTTCTAAACTTTACCCCTGACACGGCGCTACGGTCCACTTCACCTTCTGCTTGTTAGCTTGCATATTGCTATGTTTTTAGCAACGGACTGAGTCGCCGATTATATAGTCGAACGAACTTCCATTATCTCCCTTACTAAGATATATTCCACAATTATACAGAATATTGATGCCCTCACTGCTCATCGCCGGACAATCCTTCAATCCATTGGCATTACAAAAATACTCCACTTTCGAAGCCTCGCCCGCCGCACATTGTTTCATACTCCAAAGAAAAATCCAAATATCACTCGCGTCCCCACGAGGAGGTCTAAACAATCATTATACTTTCTCGATATCTCATAATTCGTTATTATTATATATAATTAAATATGAATATCGATAAAATTGTTCAAGATGATAAGGAAAAAAGTACTGATAAACCATCTCAGCCAAAGCCATTTACTTTCAACTTAAATAGTGGTGGTAGTAGCAGTAGTGGTTTGTTTACAAATTCAGATCAAGAAAAGAATAAGGAAACCCCATTGTTTACATCTTTTGGTAGTAATACATTACCTGGTGAATCATCTGTTAAATCCTTCCCAGCATTACCAGTCAAACCATTGTCAAATGAATTGACCTCATCAGGCACAACGACCAGCGGCACGGAATCATCCAGTCTCTTTAATACCAATTCCAATTCTCGATCATTATTTGGTGGTGATAATTTTGGAAGCTCTTCAAGCTCTGGTGTTGGAAATGGGTTTAATTTATCTGGTAGTAACCCAACCTCTTCCTTTCAATTTAGCCAGCCAGCCACAAGTTTGTTTGGATCAAAGGAATCAAGTTCAGGTTCGTTGAATAAGCCTCCATCATTCAATAGCTTGTCACAACCATATAAAACTACTACTACTGCTAAGCTTAATGATAAGCCTAATTCAAGTTTATTTGGGACTGGTACTCCTCCAATAAGTTCTAACTTATTTGGTAATAATCCTCAGTCTGGTGGTATGCCAACTCCTCTCTTTGGTAGTACAGCAACATCTGACAAAGCCCCTTCCTTCTTCAATAATACTACATCATCCACCAATAAACCAAATTCTTTGTTTGCTGGAACTAATACTATATCAGCAGATAACCCGACATCTTTATTTCCTAGTTCATTCTCCAATAATGAGTCTAATAACTTATCAAGTCAAAACACATCAGCTGATGCACAAGCCTCATTCACTGCTCCATCAATCGCTGACAACAATTCCTCCAAATTGTTTATTCCACCTAGTGGCTTAGATCTTCTTAGTCAAGCCACTTCGTTATCAGGAACCGCATCAACTAATCATAATTCCTCATCAAATAACATTTTCGCTCACTCAAAAATTGCAAATCAACCATTTCTTAGCGTTGCAGATATGGAAAATATTGAGAGACATCTCTCTGATCCAACGTTAGCTATGGATAGCTCATTTTATAACTCCCCACCGGAATTCTCTCTTGAGGAGGCTCCAATTCCTCCTGGTGGAATACCGCAGTGGTCTAAATCGAATAGAACGTTGAAATTCACATTAAGTACCGTTGGCGATGAAGGAATTGCATGGATTGATCGTCGAAATAAAGATAACCAATCTCTTCTAGAAGAAAATAGCTCTACCAACAAAGGCAGACCAGCTTTAGAACAGGAACTCAAACTTTATACAGCAGCAATTCCCTCGAGTTTAAAGTATTCTACGGGCTACTGTCGATTTGTGGCTGATGCATATAATATAGTCAAAGAATGTCAGGACGAAATCATCACTGATAATAATTCCTCAACCTCAGTGAACAAAATTTGTATGAATTATTTGCAAAGGTTTTGTGAAACTATAGAGGCATCTCTTGACAATATTGAAGATAATATAGCTATGGTTGATGCTTTATATATTGTCATTTGTTTTTCGGTAATTCATTTCAATTCGACCGTTATGACTGATGGTTTTGCTAAACCATTCAGTTCATCGTTGTCCGAATGGGCAAATCGAGTTGACCCTGGGTTCTCTGCAGAAGATACTAGCGATATTATGAAGACTTCACCGCCCACAAATCATCCATTGTTTTGGGACTTAGTTCATGATAGAGCCAGTCGTGGACTGCTTGAAGTGTGTGCTACCACTTTACGTGAAGCTTATACTAAAGACTTTGAACCTGATGTTTTGGAATGCATTGATTATGCCACCCAATTACTACGATCGTACCCTGAAGGAAGTGGGGAGAGCTATAAGTTCCCTCAATGGAGAACTCAATGTATTATTGCCTATGACAAAGCGACAGAAATATCTGATCCAGAATTAAGAATCCAACTTGTACAATTATTTGGCATTATGAAAGGAGATATACAAACTATTTTGAATAAGAATAATAATAGTTGGTTTGTTGCATTATCAGCATTGGTTCAATTTCATGATCCATCAAGATCCAGATTGAAAGAGTATTTTGAAATTGTTAAGGAACAAATCCCAATTGATTCTACTCTTGAATGGGAAAGCGGCTGTGCTGCAGTTATATCTGGTGATATCCTGATTGCAATTCAAAAAATTGAATCTCTTGATTCATGTATTGCCACTACAATGGCAGAATTATGTCAAATGAGGGGTCTTCTAGATGACTATAGTGCTGTTCAAGTTACAAATGGACCTTCGGTGAGAGATTGGCTGGTATTAAATCATGCACAAAGTTGCTTAGCGTCCCAAATCCCAGAGTTGGCAAAAACTGGTATTGAAATGTTGGTTGATTTGGATATCCCTCAGTCTAGAGAAACAATTGCCGAATATCTCCCAAGACATATTGCAGAGGATGTTGAAGAACTTGAGTGGATTATTTCAATTGCAGACCAGCTGGGATTGTATGAAACAGAACGTAAAATTCATCGTTTTGCTGCTCGTAATTATATTCGAAGCGGCTGTTATATTGATGCGTTAATTGAATTAGATAAAGCTCAAGATATTGCTGGCCTTCAAGCATATAGTTGGAGACTGTTTGAGGACACAATTATTCAGAATGAAGTTGCTGCAGATCCAATAACAATCGAAGCTGTTCGTCCTGATAGTGGTCTAGAATTATCTCCAGTTGTTCGTGAAATTATATCACCATTTGCAGTATTGGCTGAAATACTCGAATCAATGAAAGAAGGAAGATATTCTGAAGCTGGTAGCAGGCTCGTTGCATTGATTAAATTTCCCTACCTCCCTAATAAATTTTTAGGGCCACTTCTTTCAATGATTATTCCGCTATTGTCTCATGATATGCCAAGAGTATTCAGTACTCGTGATATTGTTCTTATTATAGATTATTTGGATATGTGGAACAATCAAGAAGGCGGAAATAAGGAGACGAATAGGAGTTATAGAGAAGGTCTGGATATTATTGAAAAGGCGATTGAAATTGGAAGTAAGAAAGATAATCAATCTTATAATTCTGATTGGCTAAAACAATTCTCATCTGTCTCAAGTGAGAATATTTCCGCACATATTCTGAATACAGCTAGAATTGCCCTTGCTAGGGAAGTATCAAGGGCTTATTTATCAGGAGTTTAACATTTATATTTGTATTAATTATAAATATTGTATAAATAATATTAATTACGAACGCCGATCTATTCATCATCAGACTGACCCGTGGTAGGAGTTTGATCTTTATATAGGCCGACTAGAATATTTTCATCACCCGATAAATATATATAACTAGATGTTCCTGTTAGAATGCGCTCGGTACTATACTGCTTGTTGAAATCAAGAGGTCCTTTTAACTTACTGGTCACGGTATTCAGCAATCCCAAGAGTATCGTTTTTCAAAATTGTATTTGCATAGAACCATTTCAAGTAAGGAGCGTCTTCATTTTTAGCAATTCCGCGGGTGCCTAAACTGAGGCCAGATGTGCCATCAATAAGTATCGCACCTTTGACGCCATTCTCCTGAATTCTTATAGGTTAGAGTGTGTGGATAATAGGTGGATCAATAGGAGGATTAATGTATTAATCTATCAAATAGGTCACTTACGATTTATCAAGCCATTCATCGGCCTTTGACTTGGACATTTCTGGTCTAAGTGGGGAGTACTTGATCCAGTGAATATACGTGTAAACAGGCGAGTCCTCAACTGTACTTTTTCCTGAATGGAATTTGGAATTTTGCAGTTAAGACTAAATTCTTTTCAACTATCAATTGAGGCAGTCTGGGTTGATTAATGGTCTTAAATCTAAAACTTCTCGGAGTAGCATGGTATGGTATTGAGGAACTGTTTATATAATTCTTATAAAGGAGTTTCTTGGAGAGAGTGTTGTCTGGGTAAGGGTATTGACCGTTTGATAAATGATTAGATAAAGTTTAGGGGAAGTTGGCAAGACGCAGAGATGCTGAGAGACACTGCCACCAGATATAACAGCTTCAATTTGGCCACTTCTAAATTTCGAAATAGACAGATTACGATTAGATTATATATTAAGAATAAGAAAGTGAGAGAATAGAAGTTGTTTGTATTCCTAAGAATTGGAGACAGGTTGATTTGACAACGGATAAAATGGTGAGTGAGGATAGGGATGAACGAGCGGAGCGAGCAACGGGTCCGGGCAGAGCCCGGCCGCCGGAGGCAAAATAAGGGACATTGGAATCTAACGGAAGACAGTGGATTTTTGTATTGCTGGCGTTTATTGTGACGGGGTTTGTGGCTATATGGGGTATTAGCTGGTTTACGAGGTTGAAGACTTTGCCTGGATATGTGATTGTACCGTTATTTTTGGCAGTTTATATTCCACTGAGTATTGTGGTGTTGATACCGGTAGATCTAATGAGTTCGAGTGGAAATACATATCCAATATTTTATATTTCAAAGGAGGCTAGGATGGTTATCTGGAGGGTGATTTATTGGCTAGCTTTTGTATTAACCTGGGCGATATTGCCTATATTACAAAGTTTTGTAGAATCAGGATATCATGATCCAATGAAAAAGCTGTGGGATTCATTAAAATCTAATGCTAGATATCAAGCAATATTGCTGGGGTCTGGCTTGGTGGGGCTACTATATGTTGTTTTAACTAGGGGATTATCATTGACTTCAATAAAGGCTCTTGTAATTGCATTATCTTATCTTTATGCCTTGATTATGGCAATTTGGTTGATGGGTCATGGAATGGTTAATGTTCCCAGGGAATTGTGGGTTACGGCAGATGTTAACGTGAGGTTGAGTAATGACTATCGACATGCAAGGGCTGTATGTGATGCATTTGCTGACGCTCAAGCTGGGTATTTAGATGTTGCTGCTGAGATTATGGCAATATCAAGATTTAAAGATGGTAGCCGATATTTGGAATGGATTGATGAATTGGTGGAGGAGGTGGAGACTACAGCTTTTACGATTAGTAATAGTAGTAGAAGTGGTAATCCAACTGTTACTGTTGATAGGTCAATGTTGAATGAGCAATATTTATCCACCTTAGCAGCAAGATTTTACAAGTATCGGGCTAGAATGATAAGACATCGATCTAGCTGGCAGAAGTTATTGAAAGATTGTTCGATTGCTGAAGATATTATAAATGTCTCTAGTGGGGAAAGAAACGAACTGATTTTTAGATATGGACGTACCATGTTGCCTGGTAAGTTTGCAAGATTTTATTACGTTTATGTTCACAAGTATCTCGTAAGAGCAATTGCTGTGGCTCTAGCACTTATATCGATCACAATAGTATGGTCTGAGTTGGCACATGGTACGGTTGCTTCATTAGTAAATTTGATTATATCCGTAACGTTTGGTATTGGGCAACAAGTAGTATCGTCTATTTTCCTCGGATATATGTGTATTGCTTCATTCGCGAGTTTGACAAGGATTAGAATTTTTAATGTTTACGGATTAGTACATAAAGGGTCGGATTTATCATCAATGATTTTTTACGCTACCTATGCGTGTCGTTTGACTGTGCCATTGAGTTATAACTACTTGACGTTGATTGGATCAAGAGAGTCAGTATTTGAAGAATTTCTAGGTAAATCAATTAATTTAACACCACTTGGTAAATTTGTTAATGATTGGTTACCAAGGTTGATTCTGGTGCCAATCATCTTCACTTTATTCCATGTTTATGATAAAATTAAGAATTATTTCAGTTTTGAATTTGGATTTGATGATGAGGAGGAAGGTGGATATTTGAACAGTTCGATTATTGAAGGTAAAGAGCTGGTTAATCGAGCGTTAACGGATCCTAGATATCGATATGCAATTGACGGAGCGGCTCTTGATTCGTTAAGTGGCGGATATCGAAGCGATGGAAGAACGGGAGGTAGAAATGGCGGTAGAAGCAGCTTTGACAATACTCGTAATAGTGTACTTCCTACAACGAATCCTCCCTCTCGTGTATTTGGAGGTTTATCTCCAAGATTATCGTCCCCGTCTGCTCCTGTGGATGATTTTTCTACTGCATCTCCTTTAACTGACTCATTTCAAAATATACGGTCATTCTTTGGAAATCTAGGACAACGAGTTCAGAATGGCATACCTAGCATTAGATTGGGTGATGATTCTTCTCCAAGATGGATAAGATTTGCCCAACAAAATGAAGAAGAAGAATCATTATTAGTTTTATGATAAATAATATATAATACATTTGCATGGAGTTTTCCTCCTTTAATAAATAATTGGTCATTGTCTTTTTCGTTTAGGGGTAAGATTGAAGTTTGACAATTTCGTTTTACCCATTCTACTCATTAATCGTGAAGCAGCGGGAGATAATGGAGTGTTCATTTTCTGACCCGGCGTGGAAAGCGGCGTTTTGCTGATCCGTCCACTTTTTGAATTATAAGATAATTCAACTTTAGATTTTTCTTTCTTTCTGCTATTTACATTTTTCGCAAGTAGTGTTTGATGAAAGTCGTCCCTTTTTGATTGAACAGGCAGCTCAAAAGAGAATGAATTTTCAGTGACATATCCGTATGTTTTGACGGTAGGTGGAGTTAATCCTGTAAGCGGACTGGGTATTGTGGGTGGAATGGATGTTGAAGTAGTGGACTTTATACGAGTGTTTTCGCGAACAATTATCTTTGCTTCTTGATTAACTTTATTAACTCTGCCATGCCCCTCGGCCGGAAACATCAATGCATTACGAGGGTTACTGTCTCGTTTACTATTGCTATTTAAAATAGTTGGTCGTTGATCGATTAATCCACTCTTCTCAGCAGCACTTTGCGACTCGGCAAATGCTAAATCGGTAAGAAGTTTATTATTCTGTCTATTCATAATTTGCTTTACTTTTTTCACATGACTTCCATCAACTTTATTCGATTCCCAAAGCCATGAATGTTGTCCACGCTGTTTATTAACCTGCTGTTCTAAAACTGAATTAAATGAATCGTTATCTTCAGAAGTAAAGTTCGCTTGATATTGATCGAGTCCGAGATTTGACTTTGACGAACTCGCAGAGTTGCCATGATTAAAATAATCTCGAGATATAATATCAGAAAGAGTGGCAGAATATTCTTCTTCAGAAACAATATTTTTGGGCCGTTCTATTTGATAGCCGGATAGCTTAGGTTTATGATTTGTAAGTTTGTTGTGAGGGAGTCGGAGTATCATCTTACCTCCGTCAGTGCTTTCAATCTTTGGGGTAAAAGATTGAGCACTACCCTCTTTGCCTCTATCGTCTCTGCGACCATTTTTCAAGCTGTCATCTATATGCATTTTGACAAGTTTGTTATGACTCAAGAAATCATCGTCCATGGCTTGATAGCTTTAGATGAAGGTAATTAAGTCCATTCAAGTATATCATAATAATTATCAACGTTATATTGGTGCGGCTTAGATAAGATTAGATAACACTAGTCAATATACAGTTTTTAATAAATAATTTAAACCAAGTTAGATTCCTTGTACGCCGGATATCTGGTTAATTTTACTATCATATCTGTCAGGCAATCTTGTTTTCTGGATGACATGATAAAGACTTGGTTTAATGAGTTCAGTGTCTTGCTTTCCAGGTGAACCACGATTTCGTGCATGACTTGCATTTCGAAAAAATAATCTGGGAGCGCCTTCATTTGCGTCAGCAGCAGTTCTTTCTGGCATGTCAGAATGGTCAGTTCCGTTTTCTGTTAGTGAGTGATGAGATACTGATTGAGAGCTGTGACGTGAGCCATTACCGTCAATTAGGTGGCCTTGAATCCGAGTTTTAGTTGTACTTTGCGGAGTGCTTGATTGGATTACAGAAAAGTCGCTTTCAGCAATTTTAGAAGAATCGTAAGAGGCATTCCGGGGTGAGCTCTTCATTACTGGAACTCGTCCAAGATTAACAAATTCACCGTCATTCTTCCGAAATGTAGGAATAGGAGTAGTGCGGGTCGAGGAGGCCACTTGCCTTCTATGAGAATCTCCTACGTCAATTTCTTCTTTTCTTATCTGAACAGGGGGGATAGAAGTCTGATTCGCGAGTTTCTTTGTTTTTGAAAAAATATCATTTTCTGATGATGATTCATCTGGACCAGGACTAAATATTCTTTTGCGAATTATATTAGTTCGCTTCAATTGTGATCTGGGCCGTGAATTTGGCTTTGACCTTAGCTGGGATTCTGGCTCGGGAGTTCGTTCTAGCTCTGGCGGAGGATCTTGTGCTGATTCTAGTTCTGATTCTGGTTCCGATTCCGGTACTGACTCTCGCTCCAGGTTGAGTTCCGGCTGCTGCTGGGTTTGCTCTGACTCTGGCTCCGACTTTCCCCCGCTTTCTCTAGCCCCCTGTTCCTCTAACTCACTGAACATACCTTCCACTTCGTTTAAATCCAATCTTCCCCTCTTATCCCCATACTCCTCTTCAGCTCTCTTACTAAGAGCACTTCGGTTCATGAACTCCTCTTCCCGATCCAAATATTCCCAATTATCCAAGAAAAATTCCATAATCGCATTCCAGCCCGCCATGAAATATCTGTAATACAATTTTTGAATAACATGACCAATCGTAACCCCATTTCGAATCATAATAATAATGCGATCTTTTCTTAGCCTGAAATCTTCATGAGACCGTTCAGGTAATAAATCTAGCAATAAGTCTTCAGCATCGAATTTCTGGATTTCTAAATCCTTTCTGTCTCTTGGTGATCCATGGACTGATTTTAAATATACCAACGATAATTCAAGACAATAAAGATAAGTTGCAATATCGAGTAATAAATCATCGGATAAATTAACACTAAAACAATCTTCAGAGGATTCTATAAATTCATGAAAATAACCTAATAATCTACGTATTAAAATAGATTGATCATCATCCTTTCTTACGGATGATTCTTTAAATCTCTTCCAATATTCATTCAATTTCCAATGTTCAGGTAATAAATAAAATAGTATCAACTTTCCGAGATTGATTTTAGCCAGTGACAATTCATTAGGTTTCAATGCGGTATCATATTCAACTCTGAATTGGTCCATATTAATAGGAATATATCCAACCATTTCCGAATATGCAGAAAGTGGAGAATTTGGTTTTAAAACCACCCAATACTTCATAAAAACAGCAATTTCTTGACGAAATAAGCATATTTCTATTTTGCTAGACGATAGCCTTGTATTCTCCCCCTTAGCATTAAGATTCAAATAAAGATCAACAATACTATCATTGGTATAATTATCAATATCAAATTCCTTTGCCTTCTTAACTCTTTGAAATATCGCTGTACTAGCGTCAGCACCATTCATAATCGCCTCATTTAGTATACCATCCCATCTATCTCCAATGTTCGAAGTTCCATACATTTCAGATGGCAGGCAAGTCCTGATTTTATTTTCACTTCCTCTACCCCTGCTATCTCTACTTTCTCTTTCCAATTCTTTCTCCTCGTCCAGCCCATTGATGATCGATCTTCTGCGATCCCTCATTCCCCTATCTGTGCTCCCCTCTCTCAGCATCCCATAATTTTTCATGTCTCGAATACTGTTGTGTTTCTCAGCTCCCCATCTTCACAATTCAGACTCTCTAATCATTTTATCTCGCGTGTTGCGTTATCACTCGTATCACAAACATATTCTTATAGTGAGTGACAAATTTCTCCAGCTTTAGTTAAGCCTCCGTATACCGGGCCCTGCCCGGACCGTAGCTATCGCTCCCTCGAGTTTTCTAGCTATACACTATTCACTTCAAATTATCATCTATATAATACACACATTTAGATCAAAAGTCTCTCAATAATATCCTTGATTTGATTGATTTGATCACGTAATTGAGAAGCATCGTTAGATGTAACACTGGCAGCAATGACAGGTCTGGAAACACCACAAGCACGTCCTAAGGCAATCTTAGATGGAACAAAAACATAGGGAACATTCTTATCTTCACATAATAATGGCAAATGAAGAACAATCTCAATAGGAGAAGCATCAGCAGCCATAACAATGAACTCAGAAATACCACGGTTCAAAGTCTTGGTGGCCTCATTAGCTCCCTTCTTAAGTTGACGAAGATGGGTAGCTTGTTGGATAATATCCAAGATTTGTTGAGTAACAGCAGAATCTGCCAAAGGGAAAGCACGAGGATCAGGATTAGTAGACATCGTAGAGTGATTTGTTGTAGTGGTTGTTTTTGGTTATTGAAAATATGTCAAGTGAAGAGGTTCCTTGCAGCACTAGCTCGCCTCTTTTTAAATAAAAAAGATTTTGATGAAAAGTTAAAAGGCTCGATAGTCGCAAAGAGAAAAGAGAGAGAAAAGATATGCGATGAGAAGCCTTTGAAAAAAAAATTTGGACATGCGATATGCAGGTAGGCATATTAGGGTTGTGTGAGGCCATTGAGTGGCGGGTGGGGCGCATGACTGTGAGGCGCAAATAAATATCAATACAAAAAGGTTGACGTTCACTCCCTTTATAACCATAACTGAATTCATTTACCTCAGCTGAAACCACCTTCCTGGACAGTTATGTTTAGAGAATGAAGTTTGTAAAACATATTTATTTTAGTAGCAATGGAGCAATCAAGCAAATTGTTCACTTATCAAACTGTTATGCTATCTGCTGTTTTATGAATATATACTCGGTTAATAGAATAATGGACTGATACTTGGTTAGGCTATGGAAAGCAAGTTCGCTTTCACTACAATGCAAATTTGAGGGTACTTTCATAATTGCAGGTGATTGCTATAAGTTCCAAGTTTTAACTTATATCAACAGCTATAATTCTAAAATTACTAGACACAAACTTTTATATCGCTTATATGTCTGCATAGACGATAGAAACTAATCTAGACTCGGAAGTAAATTTGGAATTCTTGCAGAGAGAGTTGCATCAACTTCAGAAAACAAGAACGCGACGGAGGGATATGACAAAATCTCTGCGTACGCTGGACATAAGGAAACTAAATATGTAAAGATCCAATAACATAGATAAATAAGTTAGAAGCTACATATTATTTAATTGCAGATTGCGTATGGAAGAATATGCGCATTGGAATATTCTCACGTGTGTGCACGGACTAGTTATTATTTACGCCCGGGTGATTTATCTCCACCGCCGACTATTTTAGGCGGAAGAGACAGATATCTCCTGGTTGAATAAGTCAGCTGATTTATACTACAGTGACCTGAAGTCATTGTTAACCGTATGTCGACTACTTTCTAACTTCTCTCCACGGTAGATATTACGTTCTCATCGTTATTCCGTTGTCCCTCCAAGGCCACATGTTATCAATAGCACCCTCTAATAGATAAATGTTACGCTTTTAAAATGAGGTGGAAATAAATGTTGATATCGATTCAATAAAATATTCTGTTCTGGGACAATATAAACTACAAAAAATGGTAGAACTAAGACAGAACTATAGATTTATACACCATCAGTCTCAATGACAATGACGTTGTGGTCAGCATCAAGCGCAGCTGCTCTCTTTCGGAGAGACTCTTTACGAGGGCTGGGAGCGGCAAAGATCATATCAAGCTCTTCTAAAGTAAAGCCCTTGGTTTCGACGAACAAAAAGAAGGCAATGACAGACTCACAAGCACACCATACTGTCCAGACCAAATAAGTCTTCCATCCAATATTCTGCAAAGCGACGGGGGTTGCAAATTGACTGAACACTGTTAGTTTCTACTATGCGGGCTATATGGATCAAGAATGTTTATACTTACTTAATCAATCCAACTGCGTTGACTACAAGATTACTGAAAGCGCCACCTTTTGCCCTCATCTCATAGGATAGAACTTCAGTTGGATAAAGAGCTTGCATAGGAGTGACACCGAGTGCATATACTACACCAAACATGATATAGAACGCAATTCCTGCTTGTGCCCAAGAAGTTTGTTTCATACCCGAAGCATCAAACCGAGCAACACAGATAGTAACCAATGACCAGAATAGAGTCATTCCCATTAATGAAGCGAGAATTCTAAACTGTTAGAGAACTGATATTTGATTGTAGTTCCTCATACTTACACTTTTCGACGACCAAACCGTTGAATAATTTGAGCACCTATTAAAGCAAGAGTAAAATGAAGAAAACCTGTACCGAGATTGAATGAGAAAATGGTCTTATTAGAAGTAATACCAGCAGAATGATAGAAAGCTCCGACAAAATAGCTGATACCACCATTACTGAGTTGGCCAAAGCATGCGTAGACAAGATTACAGGCAAGGCGATAGATGCTTGCCTTGGAACGAAATAAAGCTCTATAATCCCACCATCTCTTGTCAGCGCCATCAAGGTCTAATTGTTCCTCAAATTCCTGAATTTGCAAAGCAACAAAGGAATTGTTGGGGTTTCCTTCTCCATGATAGCGAGTGAGAATCTCCTTTGCCTTTTCAGCATGACCATGAGTGTATAACCAACGAGGAGACTCAGGTAGAAATAGTACAAACGTAGCTACAATTGCAGGGCAGGCGAGTTGTATATAAGTGGGGATAATCCATGCCCTGTTATCGGTAATATTCTTAGTAGTGAAGAGAACCACAGTTGCAAGAATGGATCCGAAAGCATACAGAGTATTATATGTACCAGTGATGGCAGCTCTATACGAAGGGTGAGACATTTCAATGGCATAAATAGGCGCAGCAGCGGTAGCAAAACTAACACCGAGTCCAAGAACATATCTGCCACCCATCAGTTGCCCAATTTCCTTGGCAGTCGCTTGAATAATTGCACCGATAACAACGAAAATACAACCGAAAAACATACCGAATCTTCTGCCAAAAGTATCATTAACAGGACCAAGGAAAGGAATAGTAGAAACACCACCAATTTGATACATGGAACTAATGAGGCCCGCTTTAATGCCGACAGTGGTTGCACCAAACTGTTCGTTAAATGGTTTGAGAAGAAGTAATGACGATAACAGACTTCCATCATAACCATTCATAGTACTGCAAAGAAAGGGTATAATACAGATCGCATATAATTGAAGCATTCGTTTACTAAAAATCTTTGGAGGGTCTTTCTTGGCTGCTTCTAAGAGAGCATCTGATCCAGTAAACTCGACAACATCCTTTTCGGGAGTTTCGCCGACTTGCTCAATGTAGTCTGTTTGAATTTTCTCGTCAACCATGGCGAAAGAGGAAATTTATAATTTAGATTTGGGTGAGGAAATGTGAATTATTACCACTGACATGGCGATTATCACGACTATATATATTACTTTTATTCATATCTTCAAACAATATCTGCTATTATGCCTTAATTCTGCGATGTATCTAATCTGTGCAATCTAAATCTCTATTGATATTACATTATGAGGGGGATCGTCTCGAGTTATGCAGGACCCCCATACGATTAATGATTAATGGTTTTAAAGTCGATTAACAACTTGATTAGGTTTAGCTGCTAAGCTCTTTACTACCCCGCAATCGTAGTGTGATCATCGCTTTAATTCCTTAAAATTTCCCGAAATGCAAGGGGCAAAAGATTTATTAATGGGAGTAAAGAGAAATACCAATAAGAAAAAGATATACAATGTGAGGAAAATTAATCTAACGGCCCGTGAGGAGTACGGGGATTAGAATAAACTTCCCCGAAGAACGCGGGGTGACATTGAAAGGAGCATTTCATCTGATGTCTTCACGGCGAATCAACTGCCACTAATCAAAATATGATTAGGAATCTTAAAGAGCACGGGGATGAGAAGAAACTTCAAACGAGCAAACTAAGGTAATGACGCAATGAATATGAAGGGAGCACGGAGATGAGAACAATGAATATGAAGGGAGCACGGAGATGAGAACGAGTTTCCAGGAAGAACAGGGGTGGCAAGGGACAAGTAATGGGGTCAAGGATGTCTGTCGGTAGATCAACTACCCGCCAATCAGAATATCCTTAGGGAATTTGAAGAAGCAGAATATTTTATAACAACTATATTAATATATTAACTTTTATTTATAAATATGTGTATAATATTTGCTATACAAAACTTATGAAGTTCGTTTTTGCTGTCCGAGCTTCGCCAACATCCCACCCCTCAGTAAGAGCCCGAGTTTACTCGGCCCATCTTCTGCAGGTGCATTATGCAACTTACTCGCATTCTAGCTGTTATGATTACCCTATCTTTGTACAGTGCATTATGCAAGTTGCCGGTATTAGAATTAAGCGTAAATTAAGTGGGCATGAGATGGGGGTGAGGTGGGGGTCGTAAGATGATGCGGGGAAACGAGTGAACGGAAAATGATGCGTCCGAGATATTTTGCTAGAAGCAATAAAGAAAGCTTACCAGAGTTGGCGATGAAAGTTTAAACAGAGTTATATTCTGTGGCATCAGAAGTATTAGGGGATTGAGGGGACTCGCGGATTCAAGGGATTATAGAGCGGACTCGGAGCCAGGTTACGAGTAGATAGTCCGGGTTCTTGCAGGTAATCAGATGTAGATCATTAAGTGGGATGACGGTGCGTGACTCAACGAAGATAAGAGCAAGTGTTGGCACGAAGAAGCTCCAGTGTCTGCCTTCGAAATTAAGAGGATGGAAATGGTTCTTCTGTTGACAGCCCTACAGAGAATCTCTGACATTGATGTTATGACGCAGTTATTATTCCTCCACTTGCCAGCGGCCAGTCTCTGCGGGGAGATCATCTCGCTTCTTCACTCAAGAAACGGCCACGAGGTATGACGGCCGTCCCCCATCAAACGGGGGTATTCGGCTAGAAATATGGGGTAATAGCATTATCTTTCAAATGGGGTAAATTACATATTCAAAGGATACTTCTAATATTGCGTGGGATGTACCAGGGGTAATCCGAGTGGGGGCCTATGCTCGTGATGGCCAATATATAACTATACTCAATGATCATAGTTATCCTCTGTTCATTGAACCAGAACATACGTGAACTTAAATACTTCTTGAAAATCACCCTTCAGAGATTAATTTTATAATGACTGCTGTAGAAACGTCAGAAGCTCCTGCTCCTGGTATGAGCGCCTTGACTCAAGAGCAGATTGATTTTTTCCAAAATAATGGATATCTGGTAGTTCATAATTGTTTTACTAAAGAACAGGCCGCTTATTGGCTGAAAGATATATGGGTTCGTCTGGATCTTAACCCTAACGATAAATCATCTTGGCATAGTAGAGAAGCCAATTCTACTCAATTGGGAACCAAGATCCACATGCCCACTCAACGTCGGGTTCTTGTCAGCGAATTTGCTCCAAAAGCTTGGTCGGCAATTTGCGACCTGGTTGGTGGTGAAGATAAGATAACGGATGAGACCAAGTATTGGGGAGATGGGTTTATTGTTAACCTTGGACTTGAAACCCCTGATGAGACTAAACCTGGTATGAAGAATCCCAAGGAACTTCCCAATTGGCATACCGATGGTGACTTTTTCCGTCATTTTCTCACTTCTGGCGAACAAGGAGTCCTAGTAACTCCTATCTGGGGTGACGAGATTAAACATACTGGAGGTGCGACGTACATTGCACCTGATTCTATTGGAGTTGTTTCAAAGTATCTCTACGAACGTCCAGAAGGGGTTCTTCCAGGATATAAAAATTTTGATTACTTTGGCTTGATAAAGCAATGCAACAAATTCGTTGAATGTGTTGGTAAGGTCGGAGATGTAGTAATATGTCATCCCTTTATGTTACATTCAGCTTCTTACAATCTTCTTGGGGTGCCTAGATTTATCACCAATCCTGCCATCACTTTAAAGGCACCTTTCGACTATGGCAAGCCTTCGAATGAACTGAGCGTCGTTGAAAGGACCACGCTTAAATCTCTCGGCAAGGAGAGTTTGGAATATCGAATCACTGGCAAGATGGAGATCTTCCCAAGTAAACGACATGAAATTTGGGCCAGAGCCAAACGGGCCGAGTTAGAGCGACTCGAGGCATATGGTACTTCCGCGGCCTTTGAATGATCATGGTGCCATTCTGCCTCGGATGACTGGGCTCAGTACGTACCCGTTATGTTCGCTACGCGAGCGAAATTATTAACAATTATTCCTCAACATTAATATGATAGAAGTTATAGATTAAATTTGATTCCAAATAATACATCAATAACAATTTAATGTATATATATTATATTATAA
>JAJMIH010000023.1:0-208095 GCA_030575175.1 Sugiyamaella novakii
TGCCTCCGGCGGCTGGGCTTCGCCCAGACCCGTGGCTCCGCTACGCGGAGAGCAGAGCTCATCTTGCACATATATTCAAATAAATATAAACTTTTATCAGTTTCCAGCTGCTTCACGATACCATCTAAGACCTTTATCTACCCCTACAGTTGCAAACCCTTGGTTGATACCTCCAATAACACCAACACCCCAGCCTTTTTTAAGCCATTTACATGAAAAAAGTGGTCCAGAAGAATCATTCTGAGTGGCTACACATGCCCTACTCTCCATCCACCATACTCGTGATCTACCATCATATGAAGTACTAAGTAGATATTCACCCGTCTCATTCCAGTCTAGTGAGAAAATCCATCCACCACTTCCTGTCAGGTTTGTAATATGCTCCCCCGATGTCATGCTGTAAAGTGAAATCAACTTTGAATCTCCTCCAATAGCAAGAAGAGTCGCTTTAGGTGAAAATTTGACTGATCTAATGGGGTTTGAATTGCCAGTAAGACAATATTCTAGTCTTCCCGTTTTGATATTGTACACATGGATAGCACCATTCTCAAACCCAGCAGCAACATGTTCATCATCCGATGCAAAATCAACCGAAATTGCTAGAACTCCTCCATTTCCAGTGAACTTTTGGATTTGTTTGATTTCATTCGATCCATCACCCTGTGTAATGCCTGTGATATCCCAAACACCTACTTCGCCATTGATTTTAGATGCAACTAAATGACCTCCCGTAGGAGCCAATGCCACAGCCCAAACATCTTCTAATATCTCTCTTCCTTTGCGGTCTCCATCCTCAAGGTCGTACAACGTTGCATTACCATCAAATGAAGCACCAAGTAGCCATCTTCCTGACCCATCAGTACTTAAATGATGTATTCCTGCTGATGGGGCTTTCAATGTTACCGCATTTTTGGGCTCTCTGTCGCTGTTGTTCCACAACAAAATCTCACCATCCCCTGCTCCAGTAATTGTGTATTTTTCCGTAGCTTCAACGGCAAAAACATCTGATTTATGAGCTAAATAATCAATTGGTTAGACAAATCACATATTACTGGCACCAGCTGCCGGTCATCATCCAGGCACATTGCTCTCTTGACTCGTTGGTGAATTGCTGGTTGTTGATCGATCACTTACCCTCAGAAACCGTATTCGTCGCAACGTAAGGTCTACTCTGCAATGTTTGTTAGTCAATCGTCACTCACCGGCCATCAAAAATTCAATCGATTTCTCACTTTATCAAACTCACCATCTTTTATTCTATCTCTGTCTATACTGAATCAATGATAGTTACCTGAAATATTATACCACTTCAAAGTTCATGTATGATCTGCTGTGATATTCCAGCGTCCGTTTTCATACAAATTATATCACGTGATTTACAACTACACGGCTGAGTTGAAATTTCACAGATAAACTTTTATATCTACATAAAATCACAGAAAGGGATTAACTGAAAGCCAGCTTATTCCATTATTCTTTCAACTCAAACAATACAATGGCTGTGACTGCTAAGAGACATTCGTCAAATCGTGGAAATATCGCCCATAAAGTGTTTGTTAGATCTTCAAGAGCTGGTAATGCTACTAAGATTGTTAGAGAACAATATTTAAGATCAGATATTCCGTGCTCTTCAGAAGCTTGTGAAGAATGTATAGCTCCACAAAATGCGGATGGAACTTTCAGACCTTCTGTATTATCAAGATCTCCTAATTCAACAAAGCAGCGAGGTCCTCATTATATCGTTGTAGATACAAATATTGCATTAAAGGCAATTGATTTATTAGAACATAAGTCTGTCTTTTATGATGTTATTATTCCTCAAGTTGTCCTTGAAGAGGCTAGAAATAGAAGTTTACCAGTTTATAACCGATTGAGAAATTTAACAAAAGCTAGTGATGATGAGAAAAGATTTTATGTTTTTCATAATGAATTTCATCAAGATACACATGTGATAAGAAATAAGAATGAATCAGTTAATGATAGAAATGATAGAGCTATTAGAAAAGTTACGAAATGGTATCAGGAGCATTTGAAAAGAACAGTTACTGGCTCTAAAATTGTACCAGAAATTGTATTGATCTCTGATGATCGTGATAATCGTGAAAAAAGTAAGGCTGAAGGTATCACTGCTTTAACATTGCGTTCCTATCTAAAAGAATTCCCTAATGGAGATGATTTATTAGACCTAGCTCCAGCTGATAATTCTTCATTACCCTTATCAAACTTAGCAGCTATTTATCCATCATTCTATCCTATGTCAAGGCTCCTTGGTGGGATTAAAAATGGTACTCTATATCAAGGAGTTCTTTCAATTAGTCAATTCAACTTTTTAGAAGGGTCTGTTAATACTCAAGCATATCCTAAACCTATTCTCGTATTAGGTAGAGAAAATATTAATAGAGGATTCAATGGTGATATAGTAGTAGTCGAATTATTGCCCAAATCACAATGGAAAACCCCTTCTTCAAGTATCATTGAAGAAGAAGCTTTAGGTAAATCTGAAGGTGCCGATAATGAGCCTGAAACTATTGAGACTGACGAGGAACGTAAAGCATTAGCAGAAGAAGCTCTAAAAGCTCAAAAAGCAGATTCAGCTGCTTCTAAAATTCAACCAACTGCTAGAGTAGTTGGAATTATGAAAAGAAACTGGAGGTTTTATGTTGGTCATGTTTCTCCTCAGTCAGCTGCTGGAGCTAATCCTTCTGATAACTCTCAACGAAGTATTTTTGTCATTCCGCTTGACAAATGTATCCCTCGTATTCGAATAAAGACTAGAAAGGTATCGGATTTAGTTAACAAACGTATCGTTGTTGCAATTGATGATTGGCCAATCCATTCTCGTCATCCTGAAGGTCATTTCATCCGAAATTTAGGTGATATTGAATCCAAAGAAGCAGAAACAGAAGCTCTACTTTTGGAATATGACGTTGAGTATCGTCCTTTTCCTAAATCTGTTCTTAACTGTCTTCCTGCTGAGGGTCATGATTGGAAAGTGCCAGAAAATCTTGAATCAACCACAGATGAACAGCTTCAAAAGCGTAAAGATTTACGTAGTCTCCTTGTCTGTAGTATCGATCCTCCGGGTTGTCAAGACATTGATGATGCTCTTCATGCTCATGTCCTACCTAATGGAAATTATCAAGTTGGTGTTCATATTGCTGATGTCACACACTTTGTCAAACCGAACACCCCTCTTGATGACGAAGGTGCCTCTCGTGGTACTTCCGTCTACCTCGTCGACAAACGTATTGATATGTTGCCAATGTTATTAGGAACTGATTTGTGTTCTCTTAAACCATATGTTGATAGGTTTGCCTTTTCTGTTTTATGGGAGATGACTCCTGACGGACATATTGTCAATACGGATTTTACCAAATCTATCATTCGCTCTCGTGAAGCGTTCGCTTATGAGCAAGCTCAAGCTCGTATTGATGATAAATCCCAGAATGATGATCTCACCAAGGGTATGAGAATTCTTCTCACACTATCGAAGAAACTTAAGAAAGCCAGAATGGATGCTGGTGCTTTAAATTTGTCCTCGCCTGAAGTAAAGGTTCACACTGATAGTGAAACCTCTGACCCTGGTAATGTTGAAATTAAAAAACTTCTTGATACCAACTCTCTTGTTGAAGAATTCATGCTTTTGGCAAACATCTCTGTAGCCAAGAAAATCTACGATTCATATCCACAGACTGCCATGCTCCGTAGACATGGAGCACCACCTGCTACTAATTTTGAGATTTTAAACGATCAACTTCGTATCAAAAAAGGAATGTCCATCGATCTTGAAACATCTAAAACCCTTGCTGACAGTCTTGATAGATGTATTGACCCCGAAGAGCCCTTCTTCAACGATCTTGTCCGAATCATGGCAACCAGATGTATGCTTGCAGCTGAGTATTTCCCTTCCGGCACATTTGGATATCCTGAATTCCGCCATTACGGCTTGGCATCTGAGATTTATACCCATTTCACGTCACCTATTCGTAGATATGCTGATGTAGTTGCGCATAGACAACTTGCTGGTGCTATTGACTATGAGCCACTTCACCCCAGTCATCGTGATCGTAACAAAATGGAGAACATTTGTCGTAATATCAACAAGAGACATCGTAATGCCCAATTTGCTGGGCGTGCCTCTATCGAATACTATGTTGGACAGGTTCTTAAAGCTGATGAATCTGAGCAGGAAGGATTTATTATAAAGGTGTTTTCTAATGGTATTAATATTCTTGTGCCCAAATTTGGTGTAGAGAGTTTGATCCATCTTGATGATCTTGGCGACCCAGAAACTGCTTCTTACGATGAGGACACTTATACTCTCCATCTGAAAAACAAAGATACGGGCGCCCCCATTGCCTTATCAATCTTTGACAAGGTCAAAGTTTATGTCCATAGTGTCAAAGACGAGAATACAGGCAAACGTAAAGTGCACATGTCTTTACGTTAATATATATGTATTTAATATGATATTATTTATTACCAGAGTCCGACTCCTAGTCTCGGCTTGGGCAGAGCCCAGCCAACACACACAATGAGGCGAACACGCAGAATGAATATTAATTAGTATATGCCTATGTTATTAGTGCTTAGCAACGACACCAGCGCTACTGGCATTCTGAAGAATATACTTCTTGTAATCATAGATAGATCCAGGAAATTTACGGACTGTACCATTTTCAGAAAGCCAGATTTCATTGCATACACGGTCGATAGTAGATACATCATGGGATACCATAAGAATACCACCCTTGAAGTTACGAAGAGCATCTGCTAATGCATCAAGACCTGCAGTGTCTAAGTGATTGGAAGGTTCATCGAGGACAAGAATATGAGGAGTAGAGAGACCAAGACAGGCAAATGCAACTCTGGATTTCTGACCTCCAGAAAGAAGAGCAATTTTCTGGAGACCAAGTGTACCAGTAATACCGAAGGCACCAAGATGCCGACGACATTCTTCATCAGATTTACCAGGACTGACCTTGGCCATCCATTCTACGGGCGAAAGATTTATATCCATTCCGTCAATATGATGCTGAGCAAAATAACCAATACGAAGACGACCATTACGAGAAACCAGACCTGCATTGGGCTTGAGCTGATCCATTAGAATTTTGAGAAGAGTCGTTTTACCACAACCATTACCACCAACAAGAGCAATTCGAGAATCAATGCCAACGTCAAGATCTACGTCTTTTAATAAAAGCTTATCAGGAGAATATCCGAATTCGACTCCCTGTAACTGAATAATAGGTGGTGATAACTTATCTGGATCAGGAAATTTGAAACTGACCGTCTGATCCTCCTCAGGTGGTTCTATATGTGGTAATTTCTCCAACTTCTTAATACGTGATTGTGCTTCAGAAGATTTGGCAGCATTGTATCGAAATTTATCAATAAATGTTTGTAAATGTTTACGATATGCCATTTGGTTGTCATATTCACGTTGTTGGTTTTTACGACGTTCTTCACGAGTAGCATAAAATGAATCGAAATTAGACCCTCGGTAATAATCAAGTCTTTCAGAGTGCTGATAGATTATATCGGTGGCTACTTCATTAAGGAATGCTCGATCGTGTGAAACTACAACTACAGTAGATGGGTATGATTGAAGATAGTCTGATAAGAAAGTAATTGAAGGAACATCCAACATATTGGAAGGTTCATCAAGAAGAAGTAAATCAGGTTTACAGAAAAGCGCCCTGGCTAAGGAAAGACGCATTCTCCAACCACCAGAAAAGGAGTTAGTTGGTTGTTGCTGGGCTTCCGTTGAGAATCCAAGACCATATAAAATAGCTGCTGCTCTACCTTCGGCTTTATCACTTTCAATTTCAGTCAATTTCTCATATATGTCCGATAAACCAGCTTCTAAATCATCTCGTTCTTCATCAAGAAGTTTGTATTCAGGGTCAGAAGTCTCTAAAGGAAGAACTAACTCGGAAATCTCAGAAATTCTTTCGTTTGTCCTAACTTGTTCTTTCAATAAATGTTTTCTCCAAACATCAGCATCAAGAACGGTCTGTAAAGCAGAAGTTTCATCGCCAGTAACTTCTTGTTCAACATATAAAATAGTAATATGCTTTGGTACTGGTAATTCACGTCTTGATAATGCCTTTAATAAAGTTGATTTTCCAATACCATTTTGACCAACGACACCATACCTCCTACCATAAGCTAATGTTAAGGAAGTATTGAATAAAATACGTTGACCAGCACCAACATATAAATCGAAATTCTCAATTTTAACATCTTTACTTTTACCTTGAGATTGACCTAATTCTAATGGATTAACAGTTAAGAAGAAAGTATCATAATCAGCTTTTTCGTCGATATTTAATAATTTAGAAGCCTCATATTCAACAGATGTCATCTTTGCAGCTCTCTTAACTAACTTAGCAGCAATCTTCTTTTCAGCCTTTTCCAACTTCTTCTTATCAACACGAGATTCAACTTTTCTACCAGATAACAAGTCTAAATCCATTCCCTCAGATCCTCCTCCATATGCACCGGACGCATTGTGCTTTTGAGCAGATAACAGAGTATCTCTATCCAATTTCCTTGAAGCAGAATCAAAGTAAGGTTTTGATGAATTGGCAGCATAAATCTTCTTCAATTCATCAATTAACTTCTCATATAATGAGTTGATGGATGCAAAATCTCCACCAGCATCTTTTAATAATGATGTGATGAAGTCCACCTCACTATCAATATCTAAATTGTGAGCAAATACTGGGTCTGAGGTAGATTCGGCGATATGTTGAACGTATCCAGCAGCATATTCTGCTACAACAGTATCAATAGCAGGAACTGCTTGACGGACTTGATCAGGTAAACTTGGCATTTTTTATAACCTGGAGAGATGAAGTTAGATGTTGGAGAATGTTCGATTTGGAAATGATTTTTCGTTACAATACGGCTGAGATAGGCGCGGCTCATGCAGGGTCTAAGCCCTGCAGTTAATATTTGCCTCGGGCGACTGACAGGCCCTACGGGCTCAAAGAACTCAACTAGAGGAGGAAACAATAGAATTGATCCACTCGATTTCCCTGATGTTAATAGTATTAATTATTATGTAATGTTTATGTAGTGTAACGTGAGAATGAGTAATAAAGTTGATAATAAAAATATTTTTCTCGTTTCTTATTAGTAATGCAATATGAGTGTAGTTTATGATGAAAACCAACCAGATGACTGTGAAGATGCTGAAGGGAGAGGTGGAGGAGTCATATTGCTATCAGTCGGTGGAACAAGAAGTCTTAAAGGTCGTAGTTGCTTTTGGCTTTTGATACTGCGAACTTTATTTCTGCCCTCGGAGTCTACTAGCATACGAATATTCTCATCCGTCATGGGTAATGCAGTGGGATCAATGGTTGAAAACGACGTAGTACTACCACTAGAAATGCTTGCAGCAGAGGAAGTAGATACAAGTGATGACGTGGAAGATGGGGATCCTGGCATTGTGGATTCACCGGTACCTGTACTGGTACTACTGAATTGTCGCGCATCTCTATTGGGTGTGGCAGAAAATAGCATGGATGACCACGTACTAGATGGTTTAAGTGCACCTCTGTATTGACGAGGAGCTACTCCGGACGGAGTAGTAGGTGGATTCATTTGGAAAAGCGGGTTACTAGAGCTGTGTGAATGCTGGCTTGGTCTTGAAGAAGTAGTTGGTGATGGCTTGTTTCTTCCTATGACGCTGTGAAGACTAGAACTTATTGAAGAGGTGAAACTATGACCCCGTGTAGTGACATTATTAACTGATGTAGATGTAGCTCTTTGTTTTGGAATATCCAGACTACCAATATGACTGTTATTGTTGGTATAGGATGATGAGGATACAACCCGATCTTGAAATGATGAAATAGATCGTTTGTTTAACACCTTATGATCTTCAACAACTTTTTCAAATTCTTTATATTCTAGCAGACGATGAACTAATCTTTCTAAGGATAGCTTGAGTGCATTGTTGTGATTATGTAGGGATGTATTTTCAAATTGTAATTGATAAAGTTGGCGTTTTGTTGGGATAGGATTAGTATTGGTAGTCTTGTCAGTATTAGCAGCGTTAGCAGCGTTAGAATTGGCAGTAGTAGAAGTGCTGTCGTTATCCTTTACTTTATCTTCAATTATTTCCTCTGCGCCATCACTCTCGATCTCTTTTGTTTCATTATTTTCATTGATATCATCAAAAGCTGTTAAACTATCAGAGCTTGATCGCCTCTGTTCAACAATGTCTAAATCACGGACTTTCTCCTCCTCTTCACTTGCTTCTTCATCTTCACTATTTTCCCTATCCAACTCATCAGCTAATGAAAATCCACCAAGAATTGTCTTTTCGGCTAATAACAGCTGAAATCCTTCATTCTCTTCAATTAATCTGTTATTTAGAGATCTGATCTGCTCCATTTCCTTCTTGACCTTATCAAATCTAGCCGCATATTCTCGTGAAACCATTTCCATTTGCTGCTTTTCCATGTCAAATTCACTTTTGAGTCTTTCAATAAATTTATTCGCGCTTGAGTCAGATATATGAGGAATAGGAGTTGGATTAGTAGCAGCTGCTGCTGCTGTCGTTGCTAATGGCCGTCCAGACGTTGTAATCTTGGTATTCTCCACGTCCAACCTGGCCACTTCTAATTTCTCATTTAACGATTTATTTAATGAATTCAAATCTTCAACCTTTACTCGATATTCATCCTCTTTCTCTAACCATTGCTGTTTCTCGTTGATATAATTCATAACTTCTTGTGATAAACTACTCTCAGCTTCATTTTTTGCCCTTTTGGCTTCCTTAACTTCCTTCTGAAGAGAAGATATTTCATTATCTCGTTTTATTAAATCATCTTCCATTTGAGAATGTAATGTTAAAGCATTTGATAGTCGAATTCTGCATTCTTGAAGGGTTTTCTCTAATTTCTGAGATTCGATTTCTTCAAATTCCAGAGCTCTTTCGAGTCGTTCATTATTAGTTAGAAGGGTATTTATTGATAATCTTCTTCTATCGATTGATGGTTTGAATGGTTTATTGAAATTATTGGGAGTATTGTTACCTCTATCAAATGCTGTATTTGACGGTGACATTAACAATGCCTCATCAGGGACAGCTATAGAATTCATATGGAAATCGGAATTGGAATCAGTTGGTATGAATCTTAATTCGAAGCCTGACTTAATCTCTAATCGCAGCTCACTTAATAAGTCTCCTGGTAATTATCCCAGTCTACAGCGTCTTATGATAGGTTTCGTAGTACACGTTTAATCCAATATATCTCTCCGATATTGAACAGCCTTTATACACGTATCACTTTAAACTTGTGTCTAATGTTCCATATAATTATTTGTACATAGCAATACGCTGGACTGTTAACTTGCAACTCCAAACTGATGAGTCTGCTTCCACAGTGCACAGACCTTCAAAATATGAAGATGATACTTCTTTTTCAAATGTGAATCTCCAACTATCAGTGAACTTAAATAAATTAAGCTTAATTGTAATTTAAAGTAAACTTAGATTTAACCGTCAGATCAGGTATAACGGGTAGTATTGTGGTATGGCAGTAAGTATATTTGTTATGCGGAGGAGTGAATATGTATAAATATGTATAGCCTATTTCAGGAGAAGCGTAGTTTCCAGTTAAGATAGTGGTAACTATAATCGTAGCCGTAGGAGTGGAAATTGCAATCGTAAAGTAGAATATCAGTATAGGGGCAATGTGCAGATAACGTGAGCAGGCAGTAATTTATTGTACCTAATTATAACCCCTACGTATTTCGCGTCGCAGTCAGTCCACTCTAGTTAGTTCAGTTTCTCTACTGATTATTAGGAATGGCCGCATGTTAAGGGGTTAGTTAGATATAAATTGGTGGTTAAATATTTCCCAATTCAATAGTCAGCCGCATTATGCATACCAAAAATCGATTCAAAGTATGGACAGTCAGAAGCTCTTCTGCCAAACTATCCTGAAAGACTTTCAATAGACTAAGTGGTTGTCCGTATTTAATGAATATCAGCAAATAATCATAGATCTCAAACGTGATCTACAACGGCTATGAGTTGCGAGTTTTTTCACTTTTCCTAGTGTTTACTCCTAATAGATTAGCCCTCCACTCTTATTCTAAATTTGACATACACTTCTAAATATACTTCAAAATATACTTTTAACACTAGCATTAGATCTGATCTACCATCGCGTTTAAATCTATGTACATTGTGAAATGACCCTACTATTCTCCTAAACCTATATTTCGCTGCTCATCCAATTCCCTTCTCCCGCCTCCGGCGGCTGGGCTCTGCCCAGACTCGTTGCTCGCTGCGCTCGTTTCTTCCCACTGCCCCCTGAAACTTTACCCAGCAGCAACCTCCTTTTGATCGGCATAAACTACCCCCTCCATTCCTGCGAATTGGATTGTGGTAATGAACCACCCTCAGCTTAATACATGAGAACCAAAGGAGACTCACACTCGACAGTATACAATGCTCTTTCACGTAATCTCCTCCGAAAGACCAAAGACTTCCTTTGTAACTGCCAACGATGGCTAATGTGCTTCTTTGAGTTTGGCACGTCTGGCGAAGATCAAAAATGCACGTGACTTTTCAGGGGTAATTACAAGAAACGATAGAAAACGAGATAAAAATCTATTTTTATTGTAGGTTTACAAAAAGACCACCATCAACTAATATTTGCGCACCTGTCACATATTTGGACAAATCAGATGCAAGAAAAACCGCTGGTCCACCAAGATCTGATGGTTCACCTAAACGACCAAGTGGAATTCTTTTATTGAAATAATCACGCTTCTCTTGATCTTTTAAATCATCTTTATTGATGTCAGTTGCAATAGTCCCTGGGAGAATTGCATTACATCTAATGCCATATTTTCCAAGCGCAACCGCCGTAGATTGCATTAATGATAATACTCCTGCTTTAGTTGTAGTATAATGAGTTTGGAACTCACCTCCTACAAGAGCAGAAATTGAAGAAATTCCAATAATAGACCCACCAGTACCTTGCTCTTTCATCTGTTTAGCAGCTGCTTGTGTGGAAAAAAATGCACCATCGAGATTAGTTTTGATAGTTCGATAATAGACTTCTTCAGGCATAGAAGTGAACTCATGGAAAGGACAAATACCAGCATTTGATACAAAGATATCTAGCTTGCCGAATAATTTAACAGTCTCGGAAATCAATGCTTTGCCGGTTGCTGGATCTCCGATATCACCAGCTACTGATCCGAAATGTAAATCTGATGTTGAATCGTTAGCAAATACCTCTTCAATTTCTTGACCCAAACTTTTAGCTCTCTCTGTTTCTAGATCATTTGGATAATAATTGATTACCACTTTGGCGCCATTTCTAGCTAACTCTAGAGCAATTGCTCTACCAATACCTGAAGAGCCACCAGTAATGGCTGCGACTTTATTTATTAATAAATTAGACATTGTAATGCTTTTTAATTTAACTTCTCAGATGTTTTACTAACTGTTAGAAGGTCATTCAAATTGAATTTAGTAAAGAATCTTTCTTCGTGTCTCTTATGTTGCGCCAATAAATAATGCATGCCCCCCACTTCACCCCACCTTTGATCAAAGTCGGTGTTTTAATGCCCCGGCGAACACATGAACGATATTTCGAGTATGTCATCAACCTTTCGAATTAAATCGATAACATATCAGTATTTTAACATTAATACATTCGTTCCGTAAACGTGGATACTCCGTAAACGTTTCTAGGTCCATATGTTGATGTATAGCTGCGACCGGTAGCAGACAATTGGTAGGTGCTTTGAGTCTTGAGTCCGTTTCGTCAATTCCTCCTTGGACTAAATAACTGTGTTGTTATTGTAATTATATGATTATAGTTATCAGAATTAGATCATTATGATTGTTACGTGCAAGAGCTTTCATATAGAAATGATGGACAGGCAGATCGCTTATCTTTTAAATATGGTTATCGTTTGAGGGTCCTAAGTTATGTCAATCTACAAATCGCTTCAAGCCGCATCTATAACCATACGGATCAAATAATAAATCGTAACAAGAATGAGCGAGGTTGTAATGTTTATAATGGTTCGCTGAAGAAGAGTACATTAGGTGACTAACATTAAGAATAGAGAATTCTCCCAAGAATTTCTAATGCTTACATATGGAGTGCACAAAGAAATCCAACTTGATATATATATATGCCTCCCACTGGATTTGTGAAGGAACAGACTGTGTCTAATTGCTCTCTCTTTCACCTATCTCAATAAACTTATATTTATTCACATTGGTGTAAATAATGTCCTCTTATTCGAGGTGAACGCTGGCGGCCCGCGCATCTCCACCCCCGCCTTAGCTGTGGGGGTTGTTGATCTCCACACTATACGCCTGCCTGTTTCAGGTACAAGATAGTGAGCGCGATTTTCAAAACTTTGTGGAGGACGGTAAAAGACTTGCGGGAATAAAGAATATATATGGAGTGAATGATTCTAACTTTCATATGGATAATATAACTCAAACCAAATATCAACTTAAAGAGGGTTGCAAATAGTGTAATAGGCATAGATCAGGTCTTATCTTACTTCCTGCTTGATATTGGTTGAAGCCTTAGATAAATCACATCTTTTATTACATTTCAATATGAACGCAGAAGAAACTACTCTTCTATTACCTCGGTTTCAACCATCAGCTTTAGATTCGATTCCTATCTATAACATTGTTCTCAATACTTACGATCTTATTAGTGCGCGAGTTGATACGTCTTTAAAATATGATCAGTTAAGATCCCCCCAAGTTCATTCATTTCTGATTAAGCCATTAGTAGCAGATTTAAGAGAAGACTTATCCCCTGGTACGTTATATGCATTAATGGCTAATATCATCCAATTTAATAAAGAAAGTAGTTCTTATGCTGCTATGGCAGGTGTTATGGCTACAAGAGCAATGATTTGTGAAATTGTTGCTATCAAATTATTAAAAGATTTTGATGATGATGATTTAATGAATTCCTTGACTTACGATTTTTATCCATTAGCGAGGGGACTGGATGATAATAACTTATCGCAGTCGCGAGCAAATTCGCAACAATTAATCCCTCGATGGCAGAGATTATCAACTTTAGAACTTGCAATTAAAGCAGAAGCAAAACGATTTCTGGCCCATCCAGTGGTTATCCAGGTTCTAGAAGAAATATGGAACGGATCAATTATGTTTCAAACATCAATGCATAAACTTCATAGAGTTAAATTTGCCAATGAAGAAGAGGTTTTGGCTTCTCAATTTGGCCGACGTGGTGCTGGAATCAGATATAATTATGAAGATGCAAGTATTCTGAAATTGTCTCGATTGAGAGTTCCGAGATATCGCCATCTGCTTAATTTAGGGTCATTTTGTGTTCTTTTAGGACTTTATTTGATGGTTTTATCATCTCACAATATGGATGTTTCAACACAAGAGATTATTTTTGCATTTTGGAGTTTAGGATTTATTCTTGATGAAATTATTGGCTTCAATGACGTTGGATTCACATTATATATATTATCTCTTTGGAATTTATTTGATTTAATGATTCTATTTCAATTGTTAGGGTATGCGGTTTGTAGAATTCTTGCTATTCGGCTCAATGCTACCAATCAAATTGAAGATGCAAAGAAAATGTTGACTATTAGCTATGATATATTAGCAACCGTTGCGATTTTCTTATTCCCACGGTTATTTAGCATATTTGACAATTATGAATCATTTTCTCGTATGGTCATTGCTGTTAGGAAAATGTCTATTGATTTGGCTGTTTCTTGGTTGGTTATTGTAATGCTCTCGTCAGGGTTCTGGGTAGCATTTACAATGGCCTTTGCAAGAGAAGTGTTCAGTTCTAATCAAGTAGCATTTGATTTAATGAGGATTTTATTTGGATTCACACCTGTTGTATGGGAAAATTGGAAATATTATTCTCCAATAGGTAGAATAATTCTATTATTCTATTTATTCATTACCCATTTTGTGATTATGACTTTATTATTTGCAGTTCTCACGAATAGCTTTTCAGAAATAGTTGCAAATTCACACGAAGAACATCAATATTTATTTGCTGTTAATACTATTTCAATGATCAAATCTGAGTCATCAACGTTATTTTCATATTCACCACCATTAAATCTACTGGAATGGTTAGTACGACCATTGTTCTATATTATACCGCTGCGACAATTTCTAGTCCTTAATCGTACGATTGTAAAGATTACCCATTTCCCGGTTCTTTACTCCATTTTCATTTATGAACGATTATACTTGCGATTCGTTCAAGTGAAATCAAAAATGACTCGGGATAATCAAAATCAATATCGTAAGAAACAAGAAGAGAGACTCAAATCACTTGTTAACCAATTATCAGCGGCAGATAATAGCAAAAGTGGGTCTTCTACCCCTCGAAAGACCAGGAAAAGAGGTGCAACTAGTGGTGGCACGCCAGGAGCAATGACACCCTTGGAAGTAAGAAAGGAGCGCCAATTAACTTCTAAGAAAATTTCAAAATATGATCTTTTAGATGAAGTATTCAAAAGACCTTATAAAGGAACAATCAAAGTTAAATCGAAAAGATCTGACAGTAATACTAATGATTATCCAGAACGTCGTAATTATATCAACGATTCTGCTAGAATATTCCAACACAATCGAGGTTATTCATCGACGTCAATCAGACCAGATGGTAATGAAATATATTCTGACCCCGAGGATACCATGTCTCGGCGGTACTATGATTCTCAGCTTGAAGCAGGAGATTCCGATGTCGTAGAGGATGATGAATGGATTGGATCATACATGAGCTCGGGCGATACTTTCCGACGGCATCCGTCTGCAACTTCATACGCTAGTAAACGTGAAGGGGGAGGTAAAACGACGACACTTCTTCCTACAGTTCCGTCCAGCGCAGTTTTAAACAGTTACTATGATGAAAGTTCTACTAACGCTACTCTCAAACGACTAGCTCTTTCAACCAACTTTGGTCGAGGGCGACTATTCTCATCCACCTCTTCTCTCTTCCGTCAGGATGCTACAATGTTGGGTATTTCACCCACTCGCTCCACATCGTCTATCCTTGGAAGAAATGCACAAAATGCAATCCGTCGACGCAAATGGGCTACCTCCAATAAAGCTCGCATTCAGGTGTCACAACCTTTGGCCTCTGAAGCATCTAAGGGGCCTGCTGGTGAAAACTATAATAATCTTTTGGGGGCCGATGCTGACGTAGAAGATGATGAAACCAACAAAGCCGACGACGAGCGTGAAGATGACAACGACGAAACCGATTTCAACCGCAATAATTCCGAGATGTGGCAGATGCAACAACAAATCATGACTCGAATGGATTCGCTAGAAATTGTTTTCAAGAATATTGAAACGCAGTTATCGCGCCTTACACCTCAATCATAATACATTTTGCATTAATTTAATATACACTATATCTCTTCTTTCGTTGCTTCCGGCTGTCGAGCACTACTCGGATTGACGGTACACTTCATTTCTCTGTTTTTATAACATATTTTAAAATAATAACAACAAAAGCAAATTTAAGATTTCTACATGCCGACGAGACGACGAGACGACGGACTATATAGAACATAATTAGCGATCATACAAGTGAGAATTTAATTGGAGAAGAATTGTATCTGTGGCAATTATCTCATCATAGCTACTAAGGGAAATTCATTAAACTCTCAACATTGCCAACTTTTGAGTGATGTCTATCTTCTAATGAATATTACTTTTATGCAGGGTTCGACGATGGAGTGCAGAGGGTACATCCGCGTGCGCGTATGAAGTGTAGATACGGCTCACTAATAATACTAAAGGTCGCCCGTTCAGACCATAATTCAGGGGTGACTCGCAAGTTCCTGATACTAACTGGATATGTGGTTGCTTTCTTCGCCAGGATCCGCATTGAATGGTAGGTTGAGGAAGTAGCCGTGGAGCGTTATTTGTGGAGTGTGATACTAACGGATTTGCCACAGGCAAGACGCGATGGCTTCGTCCGGGGAAGACTTACTCAATTGGAAGAGCAAAATCTAGTAAGTAATCTCATGTTGACTCTCGATGTTGCTAGTGGATATTTTTGGCAGCAATGGTCAATGAGTAGCTGGAATTAAGTTTGTATACCCTGCTGACCCTGCGGAGGCATTGTTCACGGACAACTCCGAGGATAGTAATTAACTCCAGCAGTGAATGATATAGTGCTTCCGGGACATTCTACTTCGCGTAAACATGTGGAGTTAAAAATAGTCCCAGCACCCTCTGGATCGGTATTGCATAGTTCAGTAAGATCCCAAGTTTTATTAACAGATTTGAAGACAAAAATGGGAACCGTTGTAAATGGAACGACGACATTGGTTGACAAAACATTGGATTTGTCTAATCTGCAGTCGGTCAAGGAGAGAGGAGAAGTCTCGCTGACTATGGGGGGACCGAAAGATGGTGATAATGTAAAGATCATCTTGAGATGGAACCCTATGGTAATTGCATTTTCTTCTGGAGAAGGTGGAGAAGGTCATATTAAAGTGAGAGATGAGTTAATTAGTGATTTAGAGGCCTATGATATAAAGTTAACCTCTGAGTTACATCAATTAACAAGTTATTACATGAAACCGAAAAGTAACTCTTCAAAACTTTTGACGGCGTTGATAATGGGAATACCAATTGTTACCTTGGAGTTTTCCAAAGCGATCAAAAAGGCATTTGAAGAAACATCTGAAGAGAAGAATATAGAATTAGATTTCTATAAGAATTTTCCTAATGCAGAGGATTATTTGCCTGATCCTGCCATGAAGGTTAACTTAGCAAGAAAGAACCTTTTCGAGGGCAAGACATTTATTTTCCCCCAGCAGAAAGAGAGAGATGCATTGTTAGCAACAATTACATCCGGCGGAGGCAAAGCATTGGTGTATGAATCCTTATCTGCCAATGAACCTCCGGTAAGGATAAAGAATTTTGTCCTATCGAAAGTGAGAAGTATTGACGATGTGATATTGGTAGGGTATCATATTACAAGCCCAGATAAATCCAACCAAGAAGATATTGAAAAGTTACTTGTGATGAATGAGGCGGCGAAGTTGCTTGGTGTTAGGCTATTTGCAGCTTCTGATTTATTGAAAATAATTTTAAATGCAGACCCCAGTGGGTTGACATTAAGAAGAGCGGTTGTTGATACAACAAGAAGTATCGAACTAAGAAACTCAACTGACGTTGGAAGTAGTTCCTTTCTTGAAACCAGCGTGAGACTTGAATCAGAAGATAAAAAGCCAAAACCTAATAGGCGTAGAAAATTTCAGCCTAAACAGTTGGATATCATGGAATTGATGACGACAGGAACTAAGCGATCAAATACCCCAGAAAAAGAAGCTTCCGGAGGAAGTAATGAGATGGGAGCTGTAAATGATCAGAGTAGTAAGCCAGAAGAAAGGATTGTTTCTAAGGAATCACTTAATCCGGTACCTCCACCCCCGCTTATTCGAAGGAGAAGACCAGAAAAGATTTCTGACGACCAATTAGTCCCGATTAATACAGTGGCGCCTGATGTTACAGAAAATGCTCGAGAATACAAACGTAGGAGATTGCTTAACAAGAATGATAACGACAAAATACCTAATGAAGATTCAGGGATGTTTGATATCTCATCTGCTCCTGGGTTAGTAAATGATGACGATGGGCCAGATGAAGATAGTGGCGAGCCGGTTGAAGAGAATCGAACTGGCTTCGTGAAGTGGGGTGCCAATAGTGAGGATGAGGATGATGATGAGCAGGATGAAGATCTTGCTGATTTTGGTAATTTAGCTATCGTTGAAGCAACCTTGCCATTTCGAGAGAGTCGCCCACAGCCAGTAGTTATAACACATTCAGGACGACCAAATTACAAACGATTTCGAGTTAGAGGGCCACGTCCTCCAAGATCAATAGATGTAGGATACATCGAAGCTGCACCAACAAACGTGCTACTTGAACAGGATCTGGCTATGTTTAGGGATACGAAGCAACAAAACCTTGGAAATCGCAGAGGGGGATCTGAACTTGATAAGGCGATTCAACGTCCCTCTAAACGGAGTAAGAAAGCTGTTGTTGAAGAGAGTATGTTTGTGAATTCAGATGATAGTGATAGTGAAGGTGATTATAATGCTATTGGTGATGGAACAATCTCTAGTGTTACCGAGAATAGCAGATGGGGAACTAATGAGAAAGTCGCAGATGACGACGATGATGATGAGTTTACGTTTAGATTTACGAATGAATAAGGGTCTAGGCCGAGCCCAGCCTCAGGAGGCAACGAGGGGAAAGAAAAAATTACTGATATATTCGATGGGTATTACTGATATAGTCGTGGGTATTAGACAGTATTCCAATATTGTTTATTTTTCAATATCCAAGGATGTTGTTCAACGTCTTTAAGAGCCATTCGTTTCTCTGGATCATATTGTAGTAATCGTTTAATAAGATCGGCAGCTGCAGGGGAAACAGATGGCGGGATGCGTAAATCAACCTTTGCAATTCTTTTATAAGTAGCAGCATGACCACTTTCTTCAAAAGGAGGACTACCCACTAAAAATTCATATGCCAGTACACCCAAGGACCAAATATCTACTCGGTAATCATGATCCCTTGCTTCTACCATTTCTGGCGGTAAATAGTCTAATGTGCCACACATGGTTGTCCTTCTTGAAGATGGTGCGTGAACAGACCATCCAAAATCAGCAATCTTAATATTGCCATCCATTCCAAGAAGGATATTTTCCGGTTTAATATCACGATGAATGATATGTTTTTTATGTAAATAACCGAGTGCATCAGCCATTTGATAGATATATTTGGATGCTTTAATTTCGGAGAATTTCGTCTCTTTACGAAGAACTTTGAATAATTCTCCATGAGCTACGTATTCAATAATTAAGTATACCCTTGTAGCATCATAAAAATGACCATACATTCTTAGGATGTTTGGATGTCTTAGATTAGATTGAATTTCAACTTCTCTTCTGAATTGATTTTCCACTTTATATTCAATTAATTCTTTCTTTTCCATTGCTTTTAAAGCACAAATATAACCAGTTGCCTTTTCTCGTACACAATAAACACGACCAAACTTTCCTTTACCAAGTTTACGACCGATTTCAAACGAGTCTAAGGAGTATTGGCGTGGTTTACCTCCAATACCGGATGAAGCAATTCCCGATAGAGGATTTGACCTTCTTATGCTATTGGCATCTATTTTGGCTGTATTCGATCCAGGTGAGGGAGGTGGTGGGCCCATATGACTGCTCTTCCATTGTTGAGAAGAAACTACTGAGACAGGTCTTGGATGAGTTTGATTATGAGTAGGAGTATGTGACTGCGGAATTTGATTTTGATTTTGAAGTGCCAATTTTAGTAGTGGATGTCTCGGCAGTGTTGAGCTGGATATTTTGACTGATGACTGGTTCATGTTAGTATGCTTTCTGGAGCGAAAAGTGAGGTTGGCTCTTCCATCGTTTTGTTATTCTCACCTTTAGTTTTGTTGATTGAGGATTTGAATTCTCACTCAACGAAGTTTTAGCTAAACTGGCCTCAAGTGACTGAATAGATGTCATTTTATAAACCAAGAACGTTTGTACTTGAGGTTTGTAATGAACTAGCAATCGGAGTCGTTGGTTTGAATGGGACTTATAGTTTGTTTGGACGATCATTTCCAATCTCAGTTAAATATCAACAATAATAGCACGGCGCTATACATAAAGGGAAGCGGTAAGTTAGTCGTGATAGTGACTATTTGTCAGGTATCTTATACACAACGGGCGAAGCTATCAATTAATAAACGTTCTTTAACGGATAGTTATCATGCTTTATTTACGGATAGAGTGAATTTGAAGTTATTTACAGATAACAGATAGAGTGATTTGATGTCGGGGAACATTTTCCATTACGACGCACCAACTTCCTTATATGATTCATTACTCAAACTCAATCAATTAACGGCCTAACATATACAATATATCCACTTCGTAAATACCAGCCAAACGTGGAAGATAACTCAAGTCGACTATCTGACCCATGTCACGATCGGCAGGGGAACGTGCATCTAACAACCGCTCAAAGCCTCACTTGATATCGACGGCTTTCGACGGCTTTCGACTCAGAATAAAACCATATCTCTTTCTACTAAACACCGTAACTCCCCATTAACTCTCAAAACAATTCTGAATCCTCCATCCTTCTTCCTCGACTCTTCAAAAGCCGCATCTCGCTACCCGACATCCCTTTTCTTCTCCGTTCAGCCCACTAAGCATCATACGGAATCGCAAGCCCGACTGCAACATTCTTCCCACACTTCTGCCTACGATAACTTGGCGCTGTCTAGTCATCTCAGCCGCTCTTCCATCATTATCACACTCCCACCCCCTTTTCTCCAAAACCAAATCTACCTACTGGTCCGGTCAGAGCCCGACGAAGTGGGGTCCTTAAACAACAACCCCAACCCACAGCGCCGATCTTTTAAACTTGCACTGCGAAGATTTCAAAATGACCTAATCCGAGATAGCCTGGTTATCCAATTCCCATTTGTATATAAACTCTCGGTATTAACCCACGTTTGTTGATTTTTCCTCGGTCTCACAAAATCTACCCTCGATAGGTGAAACAAGAAGATCAACGAATTGAAGTAAAGACCTAAATCTCACCCTCTGATCCGATTCTTTTTCGTTACTTTCTACCCCACCTAATCATCTTTGCCTTTTAATGTTATCTTCATTATCTCATCATTTAAAGGCAACTTCCAAAAGTCTAGTATCTGTCGCTACTGTTATGCCTCTTCGAGCCAAAATCCTTCAACCTGAACTTGTCCGTTCATTCGGTAATAGAACAATGGCTACTTCATCTGAAGATGAAGTTAAATTCAACTCCACCGGTTCAGTAAGAACTATCCTTCTTAATAGACCAAAGAAATTAAATTCTTTAAATCATAATATGGTTGAATTGATTGTTCCAAGATTAATTGAATGGACCAAATCAGATCAAGCAAAAATTATTGTTCTTAAAGGTGAAGGTGAAAAATCATTATGTGCTGGTGGTGATGTTGCCGCTTTAGCTACTGGAATTCTTGAAAAGGGACAACAAGGATCAATTGAAGCTGCTCAATATTTCCATGATGAATATCAATTAGATCATTTAATTGCTACTTATCCTAAACCTTTTGTCGCCCTTCAAGATGGTATTACAATGGGTGGTGGTGTAGGCTTAAGTATTCATGCTCCTTTTAGAGTTGCAACTGAAAAGACTCTTTTCGCTATGCCAGAAACTAATATCGGGTTTTTCCCTGATGTTGGTGCTACTTTCTTCCTTCCAAGACTTCTTGATGGCCAACTTGGTATTTATCTTGGTCTTACTTCTGCAAGACTTAAGGGATATGATGCTGTTCATGCAGGAATTGCAACTCACTACGTTCCTTCTAATCGTATTCCTGATCTTGAAGCTAGACTTAGTGAACTCTCAAGCTCTTCTTCTGCTACTTCATCTTCTCTTGAAGATTTCTATCAAATAATTAATAATGCTATTAATGATTTTGCTGAAACTATTGAAGGTTACAAATTCCCTATTACTCCTGAACAAATTAAACTCATCAATTCCGCTTTCTCTAAAGAAACTGTTGAAGAAATTTTAGCCTCTCTCGAAGCTGATGGATCAGAATTTGCACTTGCGACAAAGAAAACAATTTTAGAACGTTCTCCTACTGCTGTTAAAGTGGCTCTTTCAGCTATTCGTCGTGGTGCTTCTCTTGATATTAGAACCACTCTCAATGAAGAATTCTTCCTCTCTGAACAATTCGCTCATTCTCATGACTTTGCTGAAGGTGTGACAGCTCTTCTCATTGATAAACGTAAAGCTAATTGGAATCCCCCAACTATTGAAGAAGTTTCATCGTCTTCTGTCTCTCAATTTTTTGAACATCGTTCTGATTCCACTTCTCCATCTGGTATCTCGTTTTTTTCCGAAGCAACCTACTCCCGTTATCCTCACCAATTCGGACTCCCCACTACCGATGATGTTAAAGCATTTGTAATTGGCGAATCAAGTGCCCGTGATTTCAAAGCCACTCGTAAAGAAATCATTGATCATTTTATTGATACCACGAATGGTAAATTCGGAGTTGAACAGAAGGTTAATGATATTTTAGACGCTAACACTAAACCTGATCCTGAGCACCCCAGTCTTGTGGATTGGGTCTACTAGACAATCCTCACTACATCGACCCTACTATATAACTAAATACACCCTAAACTCTTCCATTTTCTATTCTGTAACTGCTGCAAGGCTCCGCCATGATCAATTAGCAGATCAGTACATCCGCAACTTTATTTTTTGAATTGGTTGGCTCCATAATCAAGTTAGAACCGTTCGTAGGGCAATGAATTCATCTATCGTTGCATTCTACTTACGTATGGCCTCATAGAAGTTCAAATCGTTCGCCAAGTCTAATATCAACATTTACACTTATACTCTCATATTTATTAACCAACCGTTTATACTCAATATTTCTGTTACTATTTATTATTGATAATATCACCATTTAATTCAAAACTTACTCATAGAAATCTTTGCTCTTCAACATTCGGCGAATAAAATGGTTAGAACAAAATGGAACAAATAACATTTTATAAACAATATCTAACACCAACCACCACAAAACTCAATAGATAAGACTACTGAGTCAAAATATTCAGAATCGGTTTCAGGCACTGGCAAAACTACGACTATAAAGAGGTTACCCCCTGAGATAATTCTTCAAATCTTATTATATGACCCAGATCTGAAAACCTATCATAGTCTACTAAACGCAATTGCAAGGTACGAAAATATTGAGATAAAGCTATTGGAAAAATTTGCAAAAAAGCAACGAATTCCTTTCAATAGACATTCGGACACTGAAGATGAAATCACCATCAGATATCGCGATATTGGATACGATGGCCTTACTAGGGAGATGTTTCTTGGATTGGAAGTATACCGCCCCCATATAATCCGTTCAGACCCCATTCTGCTGGCAAGTGCTTGCCGTAGCTCGATTCTAAAAGTCATTCGCTGCTCAAGATATCTTGAGGCAAAAGATATCATCGAGAGCCAGATGAACTATTTTTCAGCAAACGGAGCAAGATTTGTATCCACTAGTATTGAAATCTAGTACCGAGTATCTGACATTAAATCGAAACCAGAGGCATGTTATAAAATGTCAATATACGATATTAGCGGAGACAGTCCTCGTTTGGAGACAAAGTGCAACAATATTTGTACATGCCATCCCATTTCAGTGACTCAAATTCACTCGACAGTGGCAAAACCACTTCGAGACCCACACTCGTGCAGATCAGCACTATAAGACTATAGAACCAACTATACAAGCGCCAACTTCAATCAAAAAACATGTTTAATGTAATACCTTCGAGTAGATCCAGACTCATCATAAGCAGGGTTGTCGGATCCGAGTATGTCGGCGGTATGGAGAATGCCCTGAAGTAGAATGTTTGTGTAGCGCACTACTCAGTTAATATCACACATCCTCCTTGAGTCCGCCCTGAATACGGCGGCCGTGAATGAACTATGAACACTGGAGGCGATCTTCGCAAGGCGCTTGGACAGCTGAATGGCAAACCTTATCGAGTTTTTAAAGCTCCCTGAAGCGTGCTGCTAATATCTTAAGTCATTATGCAACTGCACTGTTACTGATGGTGCTGGCTAAAATTAGTTGGGTAAAAGTATGTAAAGCCCACATTTCGTAAACATATCTTAATAGTATACTGATATAAGAATAATGAATAAAATAAGATAATAGCAGTTTAACTGTCTGTCAAGGGTCTTCGTGGGTTAAAGTAAATATGGTAAGGAGAAGATGGTAGAATAATTAAAATTAACAAGAAAAGCAAAAAAGAGGAGTCTTGATATCAATTTATTGACGGCACTTTCTGGCATTCAGGTCTAAAGTCACGTGCTATTCGTAAGAGTAATCCCCTTGATCCCCGCGCCTCCCCGATGTGCTGATTCAGGCACATCAATCTCTATAACCACTGAACCCACAACTTTTTCAATTAACTCAATCACTAGACTATGTCATTCTCATCAGTTGAAGATCATATTCAGTCCCTAAATCTACACCCACCTAGGGTCAATGAGGAGGTATTTAAAGATGATTGTGCATATTGCTTTGACACTCCGGTAAGTTTTCCTTGAAAGTGATTCGATTTAACAGAGGCTAACAAACTGATTCTAGGAATCTCCATTTGGCCTTGATGTTTGTTTGAGTTGTTTCAACTCATCATCGCCTGACCCCAGCCATAATTACACAGCTTTGCACTATAGATTGACTCATCATCCAGTGTTTCTGAATATTCGGAAGATTCCTAAAGCTCGCAAGAGTAGAGAAGAGGTAATTATTGATCCTGCCTTTGTGACCAGCGGATGAGTATTGCCCAGACTCATGGCTCGGATTCTCTGCTTTGCCACTGGAACTAGTGGTACGAGGAGAATGAGTTACAGTCTGGGGAAAGTCAATCCGCCTAGTGACATAATGCTAAAAGATATCCAGTTAACAGTATCAACTAACTATCATAATTCCTAGTCTCCAGCTAAAATTGTCAAACTAGCAATTGAAGCTGATAAAGAAGAAGACCATTTTGAAATTCGTACAAAAGTCAAGGATTTGGAGTTTGTTAATGACCCTGTGAATGAGGATAAAGTGGATGGACTAAATAATGTCGTAGAAGGAGTCATGAAAGCAATTTCGTACGCAAGAAAGGAAGAAATTCAAGCCTGGGAACAGGAAATTGTTCCTTGTGAACATATTTTATATTTAGAGCAAGTTGGTACTTCAAGAAAGATTGATTCTGAAACCTTGTCTCATTGCTCTGAATGTGATTTAAAGGAAAATTTATGGTTTTGTTTAAGTTGTGGCAATCTGGGGTGTGGAAGAGCTCAATTTGGCGGTGTAGGTGGCAATGGTCATGGATTGAGTCATTTTGAGAAGACTGGTCACGTTGCTTCCGTCAAATTGGGTAGTATCACTCCTGAAGGAAATGCTGATGTATTCTGTTATAAATGTCAAGATGAAGTGAATGATCCAGCATTAACTGAACATTTACATTATTGGGGAATCAATATTGCTGAACGAGAAAAAACTGAGAAGTCTTTGACTGAATTACAAGTCGAACAGAATTTGAAATGGGATTTTAGTATGACTAATGAGGATGGAACAGAACTGGAGCCTTTATTCGGTCAAGGATTGACAGGAATGAAAAATCTGGGTAATTCTTGTTATCTCAGCTCTGTTGTTCAGTGTTTATTTTCTTTAGAGAGATTCCAAAAGCATTTCACTGTGGTTGATAATGGATTGATCGCAAATGAATTAGATCCAGCTCATAATTTAGAAATTCAATTACGTAAGATAGCAGACGGACTTCTTTCTGGCAGATATTCTGTCCCAGATGATAGCTATAATTCCGGGGCAGATTCTATTAAATACCAAAGAGGAATTTCTCCTGGCATGTTTAAAGCATTGATTGGTAGAGGTCATAACGAATTCTCTACTATGAGACAGCAGGATGCATTTGAATTTTTGATTCATTTATTAGATAAAATATCTGGAATATATAAAAATTCCCAATCTTCTGATCCAGCCGATATTTTCAAATTTCAAACTGAACGCAGATTGGAGTGTAAAAATTGTCATAAAGTGAGATATCGTACCGAAAATCAGGAGAATATTTCTGTTCCTGTACCAGCTAGGAGGGTAGATGGAAGCGGCCAGGAAGATACTGCACCTGTATATGAATCTGTTAACATTAATGAATGTCTTGATATTTTCTCACAATCTGAAGACATTGATTACAAATGTAAATCATGTGGTCAAGCAACTGGTGCAGTAGCAAGAGTTAGTTTCAAAAGCTTCCCAGATGTTCTGATTCTAAATGCTCGTAGATTCCAAATCATTAATTGGGTTCCTCAAAAATTGGATATTCCAGTGGATATTCCTAATGAGCCTTTGGTTTTAGACAATTATTTGTCACCTGGCCCTAATCCGAACGAAGATGTTGTGGATGCTAAAGATGACGAGGATGATGAAGAGAATGATAACTCTGCCTCTTTTATCGCTAATGAGGCAGCTCTCATATCACTTGAATCCATGGGATTTTCTAGAAATCGATGTGAGAAAGCCCTCTATCACACTGGAAATTCAGACGTTGAAATTGCTACTAATTGGCTATTTGAGCACATGGACGATCCTGATATTGATGAGCCTCTTAATGTAGGTGCTGCCTCTGCTTCAACTTCTGTTTCAGACGAATCTATCAATCAACTTATGGATATGGGTTTCTCTGATACTCAGGCCAAACATGCTCTCAAGAAGACCGGAGGTAACATTGAAGCTTCAGTAGAGTATCTTTTTAATAACCCTGATGCTGGCCAGGCTGAAGAAGAGGATGCTCCTGTTGACTCTACCACTTCTCAGCCTTCTTCTCCGGGTGATGCTACTCTCCCAGCAAATTATAGTCTTAAATCAATTATCTGCCACAAAGGCGGGAGTATTCATGCTGGTCACTATGTTGCATTTATTTACAAGCCGATTTCACCCACAGAATCGGACTGGGTTCTCTTCAATGATGAAAAAGTTGTGCGCGGAGGTGAAGCGGCCGAAATGAAAAAATTCGCCTATGTTTACCTATTTGAGCGTATTCGCTGATAATGTCTATATTACTATGTATTACTATTAGATGGTTTCCTTTCTATTGTATTTCTCGCGAAACTGGGCTCTGCCAAGATCCGTAGTTTCTGTTTGTCATACGGGAACGGTTATAAGATAAAAGTATAATTATGCCTCTGTGAAGTGCAACTACGTATCTCAGCCGTCAGCGACAAATATATGACATACCACTTGTGATGAGTCGTGGATGACGTGTTGAAGCAGATCATTTGGGTAGAGGGTATATATATGCCTTACATATCCCAGTTTTAGAAGAAATAATTTTTTGACCACTAGTCTATATAATTATAACATGTCTGGCGTAAGTGGATGTTGCATGGATTATAATTCTAAATTCTAACAGTTTCTTAGCCACAACAGAAATTATTGCAAATGAACCAGCAAATGGGTCGGTTTGGTCAGAACCCTGCTCCAAACTCTAACCAGGGAGCTAGCAATGAAGCTAAATCATCAACACCCGGTAATAGTGGCGGGTCTCCTGGTCAATATTTCAGCACCAATTTTTATAACACTTTAACCCCTAAAAGTTCAATTGATTCTATTGATTCGTTTCAATCAATTGGTGGTGGCAGTACTTCAACTTCAATTGCAATCGGCTCAAGTCCTTGGTCTTCTGCATCGTTTGGAAACTTTAATATTCCTCCTTCTATTCAATCGTCCTCAGTTATTGGTCGGCATGGAGTTCAGTATAATAATGGACCTGTGGATTACCAACAGGATGCTTTTAATTTTAATCGTCCTGATTTAAGCTTTGTTACTGATTTGGATGTCACAAATGATTATATGCCTTCCTCTTCAACTAATGCAAACAACAATCATAGATTATCTGGTGACTTGACTTCTATTCATCATCAACAACAGCCACCTCATCTTCAAAATCAAATGTTTAAACCCAGCAATAGTAAGTCACGCATGAACAGCGGCGGTAGTGGTAGTCATACTCATTCATCCAGTGGTAATAGCCAATTGCATGTTGATCCTGCAATCGAGAATGAATTCCGTAATATGGCTAAATTGCTAGAGGAGAAGGAATCAATTGTAGCAGATCTTAAATTACAATTGGAAGCATTAGTTACTGCCGTTACTGTAGCAGGTGGTGCCAATGACAAGGGGGTTCGAGAAGTAGTTTCGGCAATGAAAATGGATGTAACTGAAATTGCTCATAGAGTTATCATTCGCCTTAAGATGTTGAAGGACGAAAATGAAGCAATGGGAGTAAGTGCAGTGGAAGTTTAGGTTTACTGTAAGATAACTAACATATTTTAGAAAATGTTAGCTCAAGGTCGAGAGGCAAAGTTGGAGGTAGAGTTGGATCATCTCCGTCGTAAGAACGAAGCATTGACTGTTGAAAATGAGATGCTCAAGGCAAAAATCCAAGGTAAGTTGCAAAGTATGTGTAGTTGAAGAAGCTTTAACTGACTATTAGAATTGGAAAAATCAGATACATAAAGTCAACAGTCTGAGTGTTGCGATCAACCCCAGAATTATTCTTATAAGTTCCCTAATACTCATTTATACTTACGTAGTATCAATATTTTAATTTATTATGAAATGTATCCTCCAGTGGTACATTAATGCTAGAGTCTTGAATCCATTCAGACTGTTGTACGAGATCAGCAAGGAGCTTGACTTGAGTATCTTCATCTTGAGGGAGTACAGGGTTTAAAAGGAGATTGGGGCGAAGAAGTTGTCTATGACGTTGCTGCCCTGGTCGTCTATTTGATTGCTGTTCACGCCGCAGTTCCTCTCGTTCATTGTCACTTTCATCATCTATCCTACCACCAATTGAAAAAGAATCTTTGCTCCATACCAATAGACTAAGATTATCAGAATCACCAACATTGTCAACATCACTAGCTCGTCCTAGTACTGTCGTTCCAATTAAAGGCGACTCAAAATTTGCATTCAAATCGAGGATTTTCGGCTCGAGTTGGTTGTCATAATCCCAAATTCCGACAATTTTTCCATCACTAGGGGTTATTAGGAGTGAGCCATTGGTGCTTTCTGGTTTCCACTGAATAGCCTTAATAGGGCAAGTATGGGATATGATAGCTAGTATCTCTGGCTTTCTAATATCTGCTAGCGACCATATCCAAACAGTCTGAGGAGCAGATTCCAATCTTGTTGCTAGTAGTTGGCTGTTATCAGATATATCCATGGATATTACTCCTTGAGTGGCCTTTCTTGTGCTATCATTGAATTTTCTATCATTGACTGGATTTCTATCGCTGCTGAAAATAAATGGCAATCTCACCATCCTATATTCGAATTGATGAGAAGATGGTGAAAGATATTCCTCCCAGAGACAACAATCCTCGTAAACTGACCCATGGAATAACACGCAACATGGTTGAAATGTTTTTAAGTCCAAGATACAGACCTTGTTTTCACTATCACCGACGAGAAGTAGTTCAAAGTCTTTCTTTCCCGGATCATTATAAACATTCAGCCATTCTAAACAGGTGGGGCTTGCAGCTGATGGAATTGGAGGAAAATCCTTTTCTTTACTATAAGTAATCTGAGAATCCTTATAAGAATTTAAAAAAGTGCCATCAGCCGACCATAGGTATACATTGTAGCCGGTCAGAGGACTATCTATTGCAGCCAACCATAGTGCACTTGGTGACCATTTCAGATCAATCACATCCAAAGCTTTATTTAAAGGAATGATAATCTCAGATTCAGCATCTGTTCCGTCTATTCTACAGTGATATAAAACATCGGAAGTGGTAAATCTTGACAGAATAGAGAATCTGTTGCTCAACCCATCCAGACATAAAATTGGCGAATTGTTAACTAGTCTCGAGAATTTAGGACTTTGAATTTGCATTTCCACACCGTTTGAAGACCAAATTTTAACGTCTAAATGATATTTTGTAAAAACAGCTAGTCTTACTATCTGAGAATTTCCAGCTGGAGTATCTGCCGATAGCCATTCTACATTGACTATCTCATCTTTTCCAGGTAGGATGACAGAGTTACCGGAAGACTTATCTATATCCATAGATTTGCCAATAGCAGTGGTCTTACTGATAGAAAATGTTCTGATTTCGTGTCTGGTAGCTACCGCTAGTCGTTGTTCCGGACTGTGCTTTAAGCACTTGTCCCATTGGATGAGAATCACGTTTTGAGCAAAATCAGTCGGTAATTGAATAATGCATTTTGAGGCTAATGATTTGGTGTATCTGATGATCAACTTAGAGCCATAAATATACGATATATAAGCACCTGAAGCGGATAGCTGAGGACGGCATCTATTGAACGAAAAATTGGATGTGAAGTCCATTTCAGCTTTCACGGAGTTGGATGAGGTTTGTACGAGTGTCGTTTGTTTACATCACGTTCAAAATCACAGCCGTACGAGGTTCTGAACGAGATGCAATAGTCCGAATTTGGTAATAAATCTGAGTCTATCGCCGAAGCCCTAATCTCCGAGAAGTGGAAGTGCAGGGGTCTGAGCAGAGCCCAACCGCCGGAGGCAGAGGTACAAGAGAGATACTAAATTACATTTTTATGAGTTCAATATATAGACAGATTTAGGCTTCAGTTTTTGCCCTTTTATTGGGATTACCCTCACGTCTGGTACGAATAGCAGAGGCTAAATTTTTGAGAGTTTCATAGGTTGTTTCCCAGTTAATACAAGCATCAGTGATAGAAACACCATATTTGAGGGCTTCTTTTCCACCTTCTTCTTGAGGTGGGACGTTCTGACGACCTTCATTGATATTAGATTCAATCATAACACCACAAATACCAGTTTCACCATTGCGGATTTGTTCAGCAACAGCTTCAGCTACTAGTGGTTGATTATTATGATTTTTGGATGAATTACCATGAGAGCAATCAACCATGATGCGAGGACCAGGTCGAGAAGCAGAGATGATACCAGCTTTTTCAAGTTTTTGCTTCGCAATGGCTACAGATTCAGAGTCGAAATTAGTGCCACTCTTACCACCACGGAGGATAACAAAACTATCATCATTGCCATCAGTTCCAACAATTGCAACCACACCTGGTTTAGTTACAGAAAGGAAGTGATGAGGGTTGGAAGCAGCACGCACAGCATCAACAGCAACATCAAGACTGCCATCAGTTCCATTTTTGAAACCAATTGGAAAGGATAATCCAGAAGCTAATTCACGATGTAATTGAGATTCAGTAGTACGAGCACCAATGGCACCAACTGAAAAAAGGTCTGATAAGAATTGAGGAGAGATAGTGTCAAGCATTTCACCAGCAATTGGTAATTTTTCAGTAAGTTTGGCAAAGAGTTCTCTTGAAATTCTTAATCCTTTATTAATTTGGAAAGATCCATCAATTTCTGGATCATTAATTAGTCCTTTCCAGCCAACAGTAGTACGAGGCTTCTCTAAGTAAGCTCTCATAACAATATGAAGATCATTAGATAATTCTGGAACAACAGAAGATAATTTTTCACAATATTCAAGTGCTGCTTTAGGATCATGAATAGAACAAGGGCCTACCACTACTAATAAACGATCATCTTTACCATCAAGAATTCTACAAGCATCCTCTCTACCTCTAATAATATTTTCTTTTGATTTCAGCGTCAGAGGGATATCATGCTGTAAAAGATCTGGCGATACTAAAGGATTATAACCACGAATTCTCCAATCTTCTAATCTACTACGATCACCAAGATGGGCGTTATCAAGGAACATTTTAGGAGAGGACTGGATGAGAAGTTAGTATATGGGTGAATTTATATTGAAGAGGAAGTAAGAAATTATTCTTTCTTCATTTGATGGATAATATTATATTCTTCACTTACAGTCATCTTTTAAGTTTTTTTAAAATACTTCAAGTTTTTCCGATCAAGTGATTCAACTGATCTGATTATAAGTCCGAAGTTGGCAATTAAGTCCGTTAGAATAATACGAGAGACCGAGAAAGAGAACTGTTTATATATATATATACAACAGATCCTTAATATAAATTAGTTAAGAGTCATTCAAAGTTATGTACATAAAACTATAAATCTAAGCCTTGTTAGTTTAATAGAAATTGATTACTATTAAGGATTGGATAACTGGTTGTGGACTTTTAGGACCGAGTCGCGGCCCTCAATTTTTCAAGGTGTGAAAATTAACTATGCATGTATGTGGTAAGGGTATAGATACTGTTAGGGAAATATTTCAGTTGATCTTCATCGGACGTAGGGTAGGATGATATTACTACACGTGGAAATGACAGGTGAGGACTGAGTAACAGAAATGGGAGTACAGTTGTTTCTCAAGATGTGTTCTCGAAACTGAAAACAACAGTAACGTTGGTGGTATTTTGTTAATTTTTACAAAATTAAAGGATTTATAGGGGTTCAGAACGGATAGTATGATTCTATAGTGGTGTGATTCATCCCGCAGTGGCGTATACTGCAGGAGCTAGATTGAGTCATGTGGAGAAGGTTAACGTGGTTAACGTGCGGCAAATAAATTATCACTGCTTCTATTGTTACCCTAAGACAATGAGTCTAAATACTGTACTAAATGTTCTCTCTGTATTTCTCCAGCGGTGTGCGGTGTATGCGGCGGGACTTCCTAATTGTTGGTTAATCGCAGACCAACCCTACCCCACAACGCGTCTTTACTAATTACCCCTGGATTTACCATTTTAAATACTCGTCATATCGACAATGTTCGAAAAATATAGTAATATTTAATCGTTCCAAAATCATCATGTCGACATCGTCTCCGGATAAACAGTCATTGCCGTCCGCTATAAGGTCTCCAATTAAACAGCGAACACCGTCCCTAAGATCACCGGTAAAACAATCTTTAAGAAGCTCGCCTATTAAATCTCCTTCTAAATCATCCAGAAGTGGTGGTAGATTAAGTCGAGCAGTCAGTCGATTGTCCATGTCAGATTCTTCTGAAATTTTCGATTCACCTTCTGTTCTATTAGAAATTGATCAAACCATTATTAAAGCTGGATTTCCAGGTGATGCGATTTCGCAAGTAAATTACCAGCTAGATACTCCATTATGGATTATTGAATCCCATGACCCCAATGAATCTATAAACTCCCCACCACTTCGTTTACAGCTATTGAACATCTTACATAAGATTTTGGTTCAAAAACTGTTAGTAACTCCTCGCCATATCACAGTATTTGTCTTAGAAAGTCCCATCATATCTAACCCTATAAAACAACTAATCGGTCAAGTTCTTCTTTTAGATTTGCAAGTAAAATCAGTTACTTTCCAACCATCCACTGTTAGCAGCATTATTGGTGCTGGTACTGTTCATGGATTAGTTGTAGATTTTGGGTGGGAAGAAGCAGTCGTTACTCCAGTATATGATTTACGTGAACTATCCAGCAAGGTTCAATTTACAACTAGAGGGACTAAAAAACTGCTTGGTAGATATAGAGATGCTGTTACTACGCAATCATTTCCCTCGTGGCACAATTTCGATCATCAAAGAACTCTGACGTCCCTTTTTCCTCTTAATGAAATCGAAGAAATTGCTAAACACACCCTCCTTCAAGATGAAGGGACCAATTCTGACGATAATGAATACTCCATACCCCGACTAATCAATAAAGTCGTTGCGAATCTTGATGCTGATCTCCGTGGCCCATGCTTAGAAAACATTGTATTTGTCGGCGGAATCTCTTCTACGTCCATCACTAATACCATTTACGAGTCTATCCTAAAAGAAGTACGACTTTCTTGGCCAAAAGCTAGACAAATCCACACTATTGGTGGTTGGTCTGGTGCAAGTTCTTATTTATCTACTACTATCGCACGGTATACACAACAGGCTTGAGTTTATCCGCATATTCATCCAGACTATATGGATGTAGTCACCATTATACATCGTTTTAGTACTGCTTTTACTTCACAATTGCGATAGTATTGTAAGCTATGATAGAGATGTGACTACGGTATATGGAGTCAGCCCTGTGCCCCGTATTTATATGCCCTCCGTGGAGCGGAGCTATAGCGTGAAGGAGCCCATAGGCAAAAGAAAAAGTTATAGACTTGATACAATATTAAACAGTATATATAAATTACATTTCTTCATCAGAATCATCCCCATTTGCAGTAGCATCAGGTAGAGACTCATCTTCATCATCATCTTCTTCTTCGTCATCATTGGCGACTCCAACAATAACTTCCTTGGCAGATTCTTTGCGAAGGTTAGAGACTTGTTTGCCAAATCCGTTGCGCACCGCTCTATTACTAAGTGTATCCCAAACCTTAACAATTCCCTGACTACCAGCAGCGACAATGTGACCGACAGATTCTTTATCTGGAGCGAAACCTACAGAGAAGACCTTACCAATATCAAGGTCTCGTGAAAGTATAAGGGAAGGACCTTGAGATTGAGAAAGATTCCATAATTTGACATTCTTATCAGTGGATGCAGTAACCATATATCCATCGATAAAGTTGTTAACATCAAAACTTGTGACACCATCATCATGAGCTTGGAGAGTCCATAAACTCTTACCTTCTTGACGAGCATCAAATTTGTGAATACGACCGTGTTCTGTGGAGATATAAAACTCATTACCATTATCAGCCCATAAGGCGCCTTCGATATCTCCATCAACATGCCATTTTCGTTGACCCTCAATACCATTAACTCGTAAATCAGATACAATAGCAGTAGCATCATAACCACCAGATAAGAGAACAGCACCTTCGACAGGGTTAAATGCAACACAACTAACTTTATTATCATGGAATTGGAAACTTTTGGAACACACACCATTATTTAAATCCCAAAGTTTGACAGTGGTATCAGCGGAACCAGACGCTAAAAGATTTCTATGAAGTTTATTCGATGATAAGGAAAGAACTGCATCTACATGATACTGATCATTTCTACGCTTGGAATTGATTTTCTTCTGTTTCTTTTTAGATTTCTTGGTGGGGCCAACGGAAAGAGGGTCGTTTGCATTTTCAGGGCGTTGGCCAAGAATAAGATCTGGATAAACACTATCAACAACATCTAAATTCCATACTTCAATTTCCGGCTCAAAAGTACCAATAGCCGCAAAATTACCAACTCGATCAGGACCTGATGATTGAACTTTATTTCCAGCTTGATAACCAATCCATTCAACACATAATGGGAATGATGGCAACATTAAATCATGATGAACGTATAAAGTAGGCTCGTCAATGACATCTTCGTCATCATTTTTTGATTCGCTATTATCATTATAGATGTAAACTTCCAAGTAACTAATTTCATCTTCTGTTTTGGTAGCCAGTATCAAATTATCAGTCGGTAAAATTTGTAACTCTTCTCGTTCTTCTTCTTCTTCTTCAGCGTTAGCAAGTGTAATATAAGGATCTTTTTCGCCTGGTTCGTAGTATGCAAGAGATTTGACACCATTAAACATTCCCATAGTTTCGCCTTCACCTTGATCTTGATCGTCATTATCGTAGTTCTCGAGATCATATTCTTTCAAGTCATCATCCTCGTCAACCTCGATATCTTCGTTGGTAGTGGAAGTAGCAGCAGTCTTCTTGGTAGTATCCTCGGCAATCTTTTCGGGACTCTCACCAGCTTCTTCAGAAATCTCCTCAGTCTCAGACTCTTCTTCCTCAGCATTCTTTGAAGCGTCCTCTAAAGCTTCTTGTGCATCTTTTAACTGTAACTTGGCTAAGTGAGATATCCTATCAATCTCCTCATCATTCAGATCATATTTAACAGGAAATTCAGCTGCAAATCCTCTAGGAACCCATTTTGTAGCAGAAATCATTTTTGGTCTATAAATTAAAAAGTTTCCTACAGCTGAGAAAACACTAACACACTTAATAGAAACGAAATTTCATTGATCTGCATGGAAAAAAAAAAAAGAGATCTCCATATCACACCCTAACCACTATCTTTGATACTTGGGTTGGATCACGTGATGTCGTCTCCATTTTATTTATCTGTTTCTACTTTTACGTATAGTCTACATATTGTATTATCAATTATTACAGAAGATTAGAGCTTAAATGATGTGCTGGATTAGTAATATCCGTTCTTGTACCTTTAGCTACAAAAAATAATCAAGCTGAAATCAATTACTTCTATAATTCAGAAATAAGCTAATGATAGTCACTCAATCTAAAATAAAGAGCGGCATGGAATGGAGTATTCCTTCCTTCATATATTGATATATATAATATATATATATATAATTTGTTGCGGGTCATTTTACTCTCGCTATAACGATAGATGCCACTCTGGTACTTCGCACGGCTGATCAGTTGAGATCAATTCATGCCGAATGAACTTTACGCTCTTCACTCAAAGATCAAGAATCTTCAGAGATCTGTAATCTCCGGTGATTGAATAACCAAAATGTCTTCAGGCAAAGAAAGTGAAAATAAAGGGGAAATTCCCGTTGTCATAGAAGCCAATGAGGTTGTAGAAGGTGATAGTAAAGCCACTGCAAGTTCCTCTACCACCTCCGCTCCCACCAAACCGGCCCCTAAAACTACTGGCATGAGATTGGAAGATTTATTTAAACTCTTATCAATGCCTCCGGGAGCAAAAAATGAGCCAAAACCAATTGATGAATATAAGTTCTGGAAAACTCAACCTGTTACCAAGTTCAACGATTCAATTGATCGTGAAGGACCAATTGACTCTAAAACTATTGATGACGTTCCTAAAGAACCATCACCATTACCTCCTGGCTTTGAATGGTCTACTGTTGATATTAGTCAACCAGAGCAAGTACAGGAGATTTATGATTTACTTTATACAAATTATATTGAAGATGATGATGAGACATTCCGATTTAAATATTCACCGACTTTCTTAGATTGGGGTTTAAAACCTCCTGGTTGGAACAAAGAGTGGAATGTTGGTGTTCGTGTTAAAGACACTGGCAAATTAATTGCTTTCATTTCTGGTATTCCTGGTACTTTACGCCTTAGAACTAGTAATCCTGATATTCACGTTGCTGAAATCAATTTCTTATGTGTTCATAAGAAATTAAGATCTAAGAGATTAGCCCCTGTTCTGATCCGTGAAGTAACTCGTAGAGTTAATCTGACTGGTGTTTGGCAAGCACTTTATACTGCCGGTGTAGTATTACCCTCACCAATTACAACTGCTAGATATTACCACCGGTCTATTAATTGGCCGAAACTTCACGATGTTGGATTTACTGGCCTCCCGTCTAACTCCACTCCTGCAAAGCAAGTAGCTAAGTACGCCCTACCATCAAAACAAACTCTCGAAAATCTTCGACCAATGACTAAAGAAGATGTCCCACAGGTCCATAAGCTTCTTAATGAATACTTAAATCGTTATGAGCTAGTACCCAAGTTTAGCGAAGAGGAAATTAATCATTGGCTTCTTGATTCTGTTCATACTGCTGAAGAAGACAAAGTTATCTATTCTTACGTCGTAACTGATGATAACACTATCACCGATTTTGTATCATTTTATGGACTTGAATCCACCGTTCTCAGCAATTCTAAATATGATTCCCTTAATGTTGCATACCTTTTCTATTATGCTACTAAAGAGGGCCTCGACAACAAGAACTCCGAAAATGAATCTGCTCTTAAAAGTAGACTCTTTGTTCTTATTCAAAATGCATTAATCCTTGCAAAAGCCAACAATTTTGACGTTTTCAACGCCCTCTCTGTCCAGGATAATGCTTTATTCCTTGAAGATCTCAAATTTGGTGCTGGTGATGGATTCCTCAATTATTATCTCTTCAACTATAAAGCGTACCCTATCCATGGAGGCATTACAAGGGCCGATCGCACTCTCGAAAGAAAACCAGGTGGTGTAGGTGTCATTATGTTCTGATTGTTACGTAATATAAATAGATCTTCGACAGCTTTACTTTAATGATATTCTCTGGGCTCCGCCCAGATGTTTCGCTCTTTATAAAGAGTCGAACGATGTTGATTGTAGGGGATCTCACAATCTAATCTACAGGTATCTAGCCAACACCTAGCTATCGGTACAAGTGGTGATATTATAGCTTTTACCACTGATCTCTTAGGGATATGACAAGTTAAATAGCTCAAATACCGTTGAGAGTTAGTGAAATGAGGTTAAAAGTAATTATGCAGGGATGAGGCCAACGGTGCGGCTGCTTATCTTGCATATTCCTGCGACGATCCCTCCCCGCATGTGCGGTGGCCCTGCTTGTATGGAAGCAGGAAAGGTTAAATCCTGCTGCTGTAGTTGCTGATCACCTGGTACGGTAAAGTGCTAGGACCGCAGTTTGGCTACGCCTCTTTTCTAGTCAAAATATTTTGAATTCACTTCTTTGTCTTTGTTTATCTCAATTGTAGTCGCCATCTGGACAGGCATGGAGTCAGAACCTGAAAATACATCAGAAACGCTCTCAAGCGTGCTCGGAAGAAATGCCAAGCGTCTGAAAGGATATTATGGGGGTCCCAGTAAAATACCGAGGCCTATCCATCAGATCGTAAACGAATTACCTTTTATTGCACATAGATTAGATGATTTGCGGGTCAATGAAGAACTCAATTACATCGTGAAACTATTCCAAGAACCGATAAATCGTCTAAATGTTCTTACCACTCACCCCACTAAATCAGATCATGGTATGGGCATGACTAATTATGAAAAGGAGTTGTTCAGAATATTGAAAGAGATTGAATTCTGGAGGTCAACTTTTACAGCTTACTTTACGGATACAGCATCCCGTTCGGTACCAAGGAAACCTGTTAATAAACAATACCATTACCCCGAAATTCTGAATGTTAATTTTATAGACCGTCATTTGATTTCAAGAAAGATTGACGAGACTTTTCACAATCCGAACAATTCTAGCTGCCCTGTAGTAGTCTTGATTGGGGTCGGTGGTTGTGGAAAAACACAACTTGCCTCAAATTTTTGTCAACAGAGTAAAGAACATGGTCGGTTTACTGGCATATTTTGGGTAGATGCTTCTTCTCCTGTTTCCACCATCCAAGGTTTGTCCCAAATAGCAGGCTTAATCGATCCTAGTGTTGATCATAAAGATTCAGCTGCTTGCATTGAGATTGTAAAGTACGGGTTGGGAAGATGGTCCGATAGTTGGTTGATTGTTTTTGATAACTTTGAGCCTACAGCATTTGAAAAGGAGAAGATTGAAGAATATTACCCGGAGGGTGGAAATGGAGCTATCCTGTTTACGAGTCGGAATAGAGAGGTAAGCTATCTAGGAGTAACCAGTTATGTCGACAAAATGTTAGAGAATGAAGCAATGGAGTTATTTTTAGATCGATCTCAATGTATTAGATCTGAATCAAATATTAAATTAGGAAAGGAAATAGTAGCCAAACTGGGGTATCATGCCCTCGCAATCAACCTAGCTGCCGTTTATCTGTCTTCACGCAGTGCACCTCCCAATCAGTTCTTAGACCAATATAACAAACGTCGGGAGTTGACCTTGAAGCATTCTATTAGCGTGTGGGAGAACGGAAAGAAGCTTAGCAAAGAAGAAGCTTTAAGTTCGCTAAGTATCTTTACCACCTGGGAAATGACATTTGGGCTGACCAATAGCGAATCCAAGGATTTGAAGAAGCTATTACAATTTTCAGCCTTCCTGGATAATAGATATATTCTGGAGGAAATTTTCAAAGTTTATTATGAATCAGCTAGACCAGGTTGGATGATGCAATTCGCCGATGGGGATGATTGGAGTAGTGTTAAATACCAAAAAGCTCTAGCCGGACTAGCAGCGCTCTCTTTGATATCAGATTTTCAAGTCACTGCGACTGGGGCTCGATTTAGTCTTCATCCGCTGGTGCAGGATTGGGTAAAATTAGAACTGAACGACGAAGAATATCTCCAATTGGCAGCCGAGGCAACTTTACTGGTTGCTAGTTATATTGACAGTCGAGATCTTGATACTTTATCTTGGAGAGATAAGGATATACTTGTTTCACACGTTACTAAATGTTTGGAAAGTGAAGTCACTTCGTTAGATGATGATTCTACTGATGTCGAAATGATTTCTCTTTTAAATGCGTTTCATTCCTTCGCATCCGTCTATTACTATGAAGATATGTTCAACGACGCAGAATCTCTTTATAGTAGTGCTTTAGAGGGCAAGGAGTTGCTACTGGGTGATGATAAAGAATCAACATTGATAACGATACACAAATTGGGCTGCACCTATGCCGGTCTAGGGGAGCTGGATAAAGCAGAGAGCATGTGTAAGAGGGCTCTTAATATATCTACAAAATTATTGGGGCATGAAGATGTGTTAACTTTTGAGATACTCGGGGACTTGGGGAGTATATATCAACTGCAGGAAAGATTAGGTGAAGCAGAGAATTTGTACGGTCGAAGCTTGGATGGCTGCGAGAAGTCTTTGCCTTCAGACCATAGGCTAACCTACGAAATTATGACGAAATTGGCAGATGTATACGAATCTCAGGGAAAGTTAGGAAATGCAGAAATCATAATTGACCGTCTTCTACAAAACCAAGAAAAACTCGTCGGGATGGATCTAGTAAGTATGTTGAACATCGCAAATAGTTTAGCAATTGCGTATAAAAATCAACAGAAACTAGATAAGGCTGAAAATTTGTACAAAAGGGCATTACTTGGTTTCGAACGGGTGTATAAGCCGGACCATAAAGATACGCTCACCACTGTCTACAATTTGGCAGTTATCTATCACGATCGAGGAAAGATGGCTGACGCAGAGAGAATGTATCTTCGTTCCATGAATGGGTTTGAGAAGATTATAAGCTCCTCTCGAAAAGATACACCAGTCATTATTGATTATCTTGATACAGTCCATAACCTGGCCCTAATCTATTCCAGTAAGGGTGCACTGGACAAGGTGGAGGTTTTGTACAACAGTTCTCTAAACTTTTTAGATACGGTTCTTGGAGCTAATCATAGATTCACACTTACTGCTGCCTACTATTTGGCATCTACCTACCATGGCCAAGGGAAATTGGCTCAGGCAGAACAGATGTATAAGCGGACGTTGGACGGCTTCAAGCCAACGCCGACAACGAGTGCCAACACTTATTTAACAGCGATATTTAATCTGGGATTAGTTTATGAAGATCAATCCAAATACAATGAGGCAGAAGCAATGTTTTCCCGAGCAAAGAAGGAAGGAGAACCGATTCTGAACTCTGACAACGAGTTTATTCTAGATACAAACCGCCATTTGACTGCACTTCGAAAGAAACACAAGCCTGGTAAAATTAAAAAGCAATTTTTTTCTGTTTTTGCTAGATGATATTGTTATATTGTTTAGTCCATTATTTGCTTGTAATTTAATTAATTCGTAACGAGGGTTTACAGTAAGTCCTAACTCCAACGGGTGTATGCGCATCATCCAATTAGGCTTGATCGACAAGCATATCAACTTAAAGTAGCTTACGATGATCATCTACATCTGCAAGTCTTTGAAAAAATTTCACCGTATGATCCCGAAGAAATGAAAAAATTACAGGAATTTAACCTGTTAGCTACTTCCACGACAGGGCTTGAACCTGCAATCTCCTGATTCGTAGTCAGACGCCTTGCCAATTAGGCCACGTGGAACTTTTCATGAAAAAATTTGATATCATATAGTGTAAAGTTGCTTTTCGTTATTAGGCACCTTTTATGGCCTTAATTGCTGGTAATCATAACCGCAGATATCGTCTCAAATTTAGAGATAAATATCATTGGCCCGTCATAATCTTGATCGTAATCGAATTGACGGCTTTATCAAGTTACCGTTGAACTGCAATAACTGTTTCGCGATGTTTTCTCGAAATATTATCTTCTAAGAACTCCATCTTCCTCTCCGATTGTATTATTTTGGTTAATCTTACAGTCAAGTGAGGATTCACAATTAAAGATCTGGTAGCGAAAGCGCAGAAGCTTGGGTTCAAGGAAAATTTAATGTGTTGAATATGATTACGAATGCGGCTCACTATCACAGACCTTCAGGTGATAAAGTCTTTGGATTTAAATAAACTATAAATGATGGACTAAAGTAAAATAAAATGAAATTAATTTAGATCTTAATAATATAGGAGAAAAAATATTGAAACATGAAATATGAACAGGAGGGGAGCAAATTTGTTGTTCTCGAATGCTTGTAACGTAAACAGTATATTTGTCTAGTATCTAATAAGCCTAAGCATCATAAATGGGATGTTAGAAAGAAATTGAGATACTACCCAAAGATCCAAAGGCATATAATTAAAGTTAAATGGTTAAAAAGCTACTATATCGTTGTAAAAAACATTAACGGAGGCAGGGAAATTCAGCCCTAACCCTTATTGATAAGGATGATATTACGTTGGATATCCTATGCCCACCATTTTAACAACTTACTCCTTTACTTTTATAATCTTTTGTTTCAGAATGATCGAATAATGCTTATGTCTTTTAGTTATCTTAAAAGAGTAGATCGAACATGCTGCTATTTTATGACTGCTGCGTGGTACATTAGAAACGACGTTTAAGACCAGATAACCGGGCAAAGCTTTATAACAGCATTGTTCCCAAGAAAGAAGACGCAAATATGACACCTTCAACAAGACCTCCGAAGTATGATCCGAAGTATGACCCCCAAAGTATGACCTCCGAAGGATAAATCGGTTAATAACCGACGTTTCTTAGTATTGAATTATAGTAACTATGGAAGCAAGCTGTTAAAAATTGCCGCGCGCATGCTCTATCACATACCATCTCATCTTCAACAGGGGCTGAAAAAGGACAAAAATGGTCGACTGATTTATATGGAATCATCTAATAATTTTCCACAATTCTCATCATTTGGTTCGTCCAAAGAGAAGCGGAGAAGCAGAGATCCGGGTTATAAGGATGACTCGACTGCTCGCGGAATAGGTAAACGTAGACGAGAGGGCGAGGAGAAGCGGAGAAAGCCCTATCATCAAGATAAGCTTAGTGGTCGTCATCGGACACATCATCGACGAAATGAAAAAGAGCCTATTAGATCAAACGACCGTTATCCAAGAAATACTCCTAGGGCTGAAAGTGAAGCACAGGCTTTTCTTAGTGGTATTGCATTGGGGGTAAAAAATAGTTATGCTTCCGCTATTCCAGGTATGTTTGAATATGACATGGTTGGAGATGAAAATAATATCAAATATGGCAAACCTCATAAACCATCAGTTCCAAAATATTACAGATTTACTTCGAGAGTTTTGGGACTCCCGGTAAACTGGAGGATTAAATATTCGAAAGAAGATCTTGCCAATTCAGATATTGTAATTACGAAAGTCAAGCACGAAATGGCACCAATTCTTTGGCAGGGAAATACTTCTTTTATAAGTAAACGTCCAGTGAAGTTGCTCAGTGAAGAGGGTAATAATGATATTGCGGAAGAACTTCTATACGAGGTTGGGGATGAAAAGGCGGATCTCGAAACATTTGAGAACAAATATCTTCAAAGCTTGCTCAAAGGAAGAACAGATTTATACAGTAAACTCAACAGGAATCTTAGTAATATCGACCTTTGGTTTAAAGTATTAAAGTATGAAGAGGCTATACTTCGTTACTCTAAAACTTCAAAGAGTAATGCTGATGATGTAATTGGATCAGTATTATCAAGGGCTCTTAAATGCAACCCCGGAAATAGCCGGTTGATTCGACGATACATGATGATTCAGAAGTTTCAAATAAATCAGGCCGGTAAGTGGAGCGAGTTTGCTCTCGATTCACCTGACGTACCGGAATATTGGCTGTCTTGGGTAGAATCTAGTTTAGAAAATTCTCCCGCGAGTTCTGGAGGTGTTCTGGAGGTCATCTATTATCTTATAAACCAAGGAATATTGGATATATTGGAAGGCAAATATCATAATGGACAACTATCCAGGGAAAAGATGGAAGATATATATACACAGATTTTACAGAAAATATGTCATTTTCTAATGGAAGCAGGATATCCTGAAATGGCGGTTGCTACTTATCAATCGATGATAGAGGTGAACTTTTTCTCTCCATTTGAGAATAGTGATCTGGAATGTACGCTGAATTCATTTGAGCAATATTGGAATATGGAAACGGCACATATCGGCGATGGTGGTGCTGTGGGCTGGCTAAATACAAAAGAAACGACTCTGGTTTTGAAAAGTAATATATATCCTTTTCCTGCTCGATCTGTTGACCTTCCGGATAATGATGAAGAATACAATCAATTTATTATACACAGGATTGTCCTTTTTAAAGATATCAAACCATTAATACGAATTCTCACTACTAAAACTGGGAAAACTAATCTCTTATGGGGATTAATGGATCTGTTAGGAGCTCCTAAACTCTCTTGGCCACATGTGAATGAATCAATATTATTAGACTCAGTGAATAATGAAGAGGATGATAATCCCCAAAGTAAGAACCTGTTCTGCGCAAGAGTTATATCGCAAGTTGTTAAACAATTATCATTGAAATCAAGTCTTGAAGTAGTTGAGGATAAATTCTGGGGATGGGCATTACAATTTATGGCTGGTTATAGTACAAAACACTTTGATAAAATATCGAAGGTCATATTATCGGCTGACAAACAAAATTTAGCACTTTGGACTGAATATGCATTTATCCAATTTGATTCAGATAAGACATTAGCAAGAGCAGTATTCGAACGGTCGTTGGACGATTTTGCTGCATCGGGTTTTAATAGTTGTTTAAACTGTTGGAATCATTGGGCTGTGAAAGAGTTCCAGGTAGATGGTGATTTAGATAAGTTGACGAATATTATCAGCAGGATAGTTCTCAAATACCATTCCAAGAATGCCCAATCATGGTTACATGATATTGAATTCAGCCTGTCAGTAGGAGTCAGTAGGGTTTTTATAGATTATTTGAATTCTGATAAATTAACCCAGGGTTGGATTCTTGAAAAATCTTTAAAACAATTCTGGAACTCAATCACAACTTCCGGGTCAGCAGTTGACTCATTTACAAACCAAGCAATAATAACTTGTTTAAGACATCACAAGAGAAATAACTCATTAGCTCACACAAGCATTATTTATGAATTCATGACGAAAAGTGTCTTACAAAGAACGAATGACACCCCTCCTGATTACAATTTATTCAAAAGTTTAGCAGAGGTAGAAAATACTTATGGAAGTACTCTTAAGATATCAATTTCATCTTTCAGCAGTAAGAACGACAAAACCAGACAGATTCTATGGTTATTATATGGGCTATTGCAGAACAAATTGAATTTGACTGTTCGTTCTACCCGTCTATTATTCGAACAGGCTATTGATAGGGATAGTGAAGCTAGAAAATGTTCCGTGGTATGGCTTATGTATTATAATTTTGAACTACAATCCGCTAGCAAAGATGGAGGAGATCCAACCTTTAACAGAGCTAGATCTATTTTAGCGAGGGGTCTCGAGCAATGTGGGTGGAGTTCCAATTTGTACAGTAAATGTCTTAAAGAGCCTATCAAAAGTGTAATAGGGCCCTTGACTCAAAATCAATTAAGCGAGATAGTTTCCCAAAGATTAATAAGATTAAAAGAATAATGTCATTATGTATATACTATAAATTTATAATTTAGCCTTGATCTTCTTATCATTCTCCAAAAATTCAGCGGCAATAATTCTTCTTTGAATCTTACCAGTAGCTGTCTTGGGCATGATCTTAGTAAAGAAAATTCGTTGAGGAATCTTAAACTTTGATAACTTGGAAGAAAGGAAGTTTTGAATATCCTTTTCAGTTACATTACCAGAATCAGGTTTCAAGACAATAGCAGCATTCACCACTTGACCATACATTTCATCAGGTGCACCAAATGAAACTGCTTCAGCAACAGCAGGGTGCTCGAGCATAACACCATCTAATTCAATGGGGCTAATCTTCTCACCTCCTCTATTGATAAGTTCTTTAATGCGACCAGTTATCACAACAAAACCATCTTCATCAAGTTTTCCTTGATCTCCAGTACGGAAGTAACCATCTTTAGTAAATGATTCAGCATTAGCCTTGGGATTATTAATATAACCAGGAGTAACATTTGAACCTTTGATTGAGATTTCACCTTCTTTACCCTGTGGTAATTTATTACCATCAAAATCAAGGATAACAACTTCAACTCCTTGACCAACACCAACAGTGCCGGGCTTTCTCTTTCCAGGAGGTAGGTTATTGGAAGTCATTTGATGACAAGCTTCGGTCATAGCATATGCTTCCAATACTGGAGCATTGAAAGTCTTTTCAAGAGCATAGAAAGTAGCAGGAGCAAGAGATGAGGAGCATGATCGAATAAATCGAATGTTTGGGACTGGTGATGGAAGTTTAGATTTGAGCAAAATTTGGTGGATTGTTGGTACAGCAGTATACCAATTTGCTCGATATTGAATGAAATCTTTCCAAAATACACTGGCGGAGAATTTAGGAGGGATAATAACAGCACCTCCTGAAGCCAAAGGAGCCAGAAAGCCAGCCAAAAGTCCATGGACATGGAATAATGGCATAACAAGATATGATCTGTCAGCTGGGGATAATTTATAAGTGTTAATGATGTTAGTGACAGTACGGGCCATATTGGCATGAGTAAGAGGAACTGCTTTTGGACGGCCAGTAGTACCTGAAGTATGGAGGACAAAGGCAACTTCAGTTGGTTTAGGAGGGGGAGGAATTGAAGAATAAGAGATAGGGGTGAGATTACCTTTAAACTTCAAATCAAGGATAAGCTTATTATCAGACCAATAAGCTTCAGCAACTGCTGCATTAAATTTCTTAGCAGCAGCAATAGCGGGATAATTGGATGCAACAGATCCCTTAGGAACAATTACAAGAGCAGATTTAACATCTTCAATATAAAAAGCAAACTCCGATTCTTTATAGTTTGGATTCAAAGGAGCAGCAATGAACGAAGAAGTGGTAGTAGCAATGAAGGAAATGGCAAACTCAATAGTATTTGGTAAAGAAATAGAAATAGCGGATTGTTTGGAAAGATTCAATTGAGATAATTGCTCTTGAAAGGATTTAATTGATTGAAGGAACTGTGAATATGAGAGTTTAGGACCATCGGGGATGATGACTGCCTCGGAAGATTGAGATGAAGCAAGAATTTGCTCGTAAAAGGTAGACATTGTGGGATTATGAATAAAAGGTAGCTAGAGCTATATAGCTAGCGTAGGAGATCAATTTGATATGGGAATGTCAGTCATTTATATATTATCGATAGAGGATCATGTCTTGGTTTCGATGACGCAAAAAGCCGCATGATTTATACCCGGGACTAATATTTGCCGCGATTTTTTCAATGCTCCATTGTTTATTCACAAATACGTCATATATTATCAGAGAACGTTTTCGAGCGGGATCCGATATATAGATGATTGTGAAGTTTTTCTTTTGTTTTTTTTGATTATTTTTAGGTTGATTGCGGGTTATTGTTGGCGATGTGAAGTAGGAGCCTCATGAAGCCGCTTGATACGGAAGTGCGATAACCGCCAATCACGGATTTCGACGTCATCGATAAGGAGGTTTTTTAGTTAGGGAGAGTAAAGATGCCATATACTCAGTGACGAGGGGTTACATTTATTATTGATTTATGGCATAAGAGTGAGTGACAAGTGGTGGTAACTATTAGTCGCTATAAAAGTGTTTCACAAATCGTCTACCTACCATATAATATAACGAAATTTATTAATATCAGAATCACGCTTGCAACCTCCTTACTCCCTGAACCAAAAACAATACACTATAATTCAAAAGGAAAATTGTGATGATAAATATTTTCAGAATGTTGCCAACTGATGTCGGTTGTTCATGCCGACATTGAGTTTATCTCGCATATTTCGTGCATGAAGAGACGGTAAACGGCTGTAGCATTAAAACCTGAGTGCAAACACAATTAGGCGTAAGGTGAGGCGGAAACTAGATAGAGAGAATCAGATAAACGAGTAGTCATAAAATAGGTATAAATATACTGATATACTTTGTATAATAGAACATGAATATAATTAATCTAGTAAAATGAATCAACAATTATTTCGACCATCTTACCAGTACAGCAACTTTGGACTCACTCTACCAATTGGATTTGTCACACTCTCCTTATGACTTTTTCGATAACGCATACAGTAATAACATAACACTCATAAGCCATTATTTATCTACATTGCCAATAGTCACCAACCTCAAATTAAACTTAGCACAAAAGTCACAAACTCTCAAACCGCATTATTCCCTTCTACTACCATCCTCCACCCCGTCACATTACCATCTTATCTTTCCCATATCCGGAATTTGCGGACAAATACATTGTCATATCTATACGATACGCTCCCCTTCTTTGATACCTAACCACTACCCTTCCCTCATCTTTGCCACATCCATCTGATAACTCCCAAACTGGAAATATTTTCTCACCTCCCATTTTCGGACCGTTCTTCGGTATCTTCCCTCATTGGCTGATGCGCTTATTTTATGCATCCCATACCCCTTCTTACTCAATCAAACCCTAACCTAAAATATTTTCCTTGCGACTAACCTACAGCCAGAGACGGCTTTACACCAACATAGCATTTTCTACAGCATTCAGAAATATATATAATTACAGGTAAATTTGTGAATGAAAATCTAGAACGATCATAATAAAAATATTTGTCATAACGATAAAAATAAAACGTGGTAAAACCATAAAATAAAGTAACCAAACGAAATAAACAAACGAACAAAGCTGAATAAACGAATTAAAAAAAGGAATCCATCTATATTTTCTAATTTGACTCACAATTCACCTAAACAATAACCTCAATATAACCACAATCTCAACCACAATGTTTCAAGCTTCAAAACTCATTACTAAACGCTCAATCGCAATCACCCCTAGACTCTCATTAGCTCGCTCTTATCACGCTAAAGTCCTTGATCACTACAATAACCCAAGAAATGTTGGTTCATTAGATAAAACCGATATCAATGTCGGTACTGGTCTTGTTGGTGCTCCAGCATGTGGTGATGTAATGAAATTACAAATTAAAGTTGACGATAATGGCGTTATTCAGGATGTTAAATTTAAAACTTTTGGATGTGGAAGTGCTATTGCTAGTTCCTCTTATGTCACAGAATTAGTTCGAGGAATGTCTTTAGATGAAGCAGGACAGATCAAAAATACTGTCATTGCTAAAGAACTTTCTCTTCCTCCTGTCAAATTACATTGTTCAATGTTGGCTGAAGATGCCATCAAATCGGCCATCAAAGATTACAGATCTAAGAGAGCAAGTCCTACATTAGGACCCAATGCTGTGAAATCATCTGGTGCTGGTGCAGCTGCAGCTGCTCATTAAGTAGTTTTTGTCTACTTTCTCACCTTCATTATGTTCTGAAATTCCATGGAAAAAAGACAAAATATCTAACCAATTATTATTATTATTATTTGACCCTTTATCATGTTCCCACCCTGTCGTATATCCATTATCCGTTGTTTATGAATTGAACTAGTACTTTTTTTATCTCTTTCTGCCTCCGGCGGCTGGGCGCTGCCCAGACCTGTTTTCTTGCTGCGCTCGTTTTCACGGCAGTGGATGTCTTGGGTCATAGGCGTCCTCGTAGTCATCTTCGTCTAGGTCACTTTTAACCCCCGCTTCACCTTTCACAACTTTAGCATCTCGCTCCTCGCCGAATATACTTGTCCTGTCAGCACCAGCAACAGTCGCAATACCCTTCTTCTGGCCTAATTGAATCTGAATAGCCCTGCCTTTCAGCGCATTCTCCTCGTCTCCGCCTCTGTTCTGCGTGAAGACCTTCTTAAACCCTCGTCTAGGCTCTGCAGTCTTCGTACTTTTCCTGTCCGCATTAACCATCTGTACATTACCAGTCTTCTCCTGAGCTTCCTGTAGTTGCTAATCACCGTTTCGTCAGTCCCGGCTCGAAATTCCGTCGTCCTCACTCACTCACCTTCATGCGATGATGGTCTGCACTCAGAAGGTGCGACTCCAATTCCGGTAATTTACTATGCCCCTAAGCCATCCAGTTAGTACTTGTCTGAAAAGAAGCGAAAACGAGCGAAGCGAGCTACGGGTCTGGGCAGAGCCCAGCCGCTGGAGGAATACAGGGGACATATACGGACCTTCTGGCAGATATCGCAGTAGTATCGTCTACTTACGGAGGACATGATTATCCAACCTCAGTTGATGGAATTGATCTTGTCAATTTTAAAAAATAAAGTGTAATGAATGTTAGTTATTCATTAGCATCTATGAAGTTCAAAAAAATTGATGGTTATAAGTATCAATAAATAACAGGTGATTTTGGATATAAATTGGTATTACAATAGTCACGTGATAAATAACGAATTTCACTCTGAGTTTTCTCGCACGGCTGCGACATAATTATCTCAGACATGAGTTTCATTGAAAGTGTTGTTTTTGATTTTTAACTGAACCAGTTCCTATAATTGTTCCGAGCTATTATGACGACTAAATCACCTCATCACCATCGCGCTCCGGGGACGGCGTTTCCGTCTCAGATCAAACTTTCACGTCCATTTCTGGCTCAGGAACATTTGGACCAATTGCATGCTCTAAGCCAGGGTCCTTCTGATTCCAAGATCCAGGCGTTCAATCTGATTTGGTCCGTTTCCAAACATCTGAAATTGTAAGCTCAATTTTTAGCTTTGCTGAAAGGGCACTGCGTGGTCTTGCAGAATATTCGAAGATTCGTACACTAACAGCCAAATAGTCCTATTCGAACAATTACAACCGCCATGAACTTATTCCAAAGGACAATGCTCTACAATCCGGTGCAAAAGTTTCCAATGCATGAGACAGTGGTTGCTTGCATCCTTATTGCTTGTAAAGCGGTGGATACTCCAAAGCGAGTACGAGAGATTATTAGTACAGCTCATAGACTGAGGTTCGGTCAGACCGCCTATGTCCCTTTAACCAATAGCCAGCTAGACGAGATCAAAGCATCAGTAATTTCATTTGAACGGCAAATTCTTGAAACTGTTGGATTCGACTTCCGAATCAGATACCCTCATCAATACATTGCCAAAATGTGTAAAACATTAGATATCTCTGATATATCAGTTGGGAAAGTCTCTTGGGTGATAGCGACAGATTTTTATATGACAGATGCGCCAATGAAATTTCCCGCTCATAGTATAGCCTTGTCATGTATCATTCTTTCTGCCAAGCTCAAAGAGATTAAGTCAATTTTCCCTATTGATTCAGACAAATTGTCGTCTCCACGACGGACGGTAAATTTATGTCTGATCACTATTCTAGATTTCTATACCAACTATCTACCGACATCACAATTGGGAGCACTGTCTTCGTCGCCAGAGTCTAAGTTACCGCCGATCTCAGTATCGAATTTCATGAATATTCGTATGGCTATCAGTCGCGAGTTGTCGAAGCAGCAAGTGCCGGCCCCGGACCCAGTCACGTTCCACGGGCTTGAAATCCGCGACCCTAAATTATCCGATGTTGGTACAGTGCGATATATTCTGGATTGGGAAAAGGATCATGTTAACGGAGAGTCTATCTCATAGATTTTGAGAGTTAGGACGAACGAAGCAAGTTGCGGGTCGAGACGATGAGAAGCTTCGTATTGCATTGCATAACATATTTATTATTATTAGTTTTTTAGCAGAATCTTTGAATAAAATTTTGTTCCTCTGAGCACAGATACAAGATGTATAAACTTCAGTAATCTCACCAGCATTGAGACATGCCCAGTAACATCAGAGGTAGTACCATTCTTTAGAGTCATACACTGAAAGATGAATGTAATATATTCGCAGCTTTGATATCCGGCGACGGTGGTTATCGATATGCTTTGCCATCTGACAAATCTTATAAGTCTTCTCCGAGCAATGTACCGTCAGAATATTTATGTCTTAATATGTCAGAATATGACGGAATGAATTTATATGTGTTGGAGAGTAGCCGCAGGGTAGTGCTCTGCCGCCTTGCGACAAGATCATATTTTCTTGATATCAAACTTCGATACACTCACCCGCTCGCTGTTCCTGAGGATGGAGTGGGACTGCTCGCGGAGCGAGCACTACGGGTCCGGACAGAGCCCGGCCGCTGGAGGCAAGAAATTGGAGGAAGTTCGACTTCGTTATATCATTATATCGTAAATATAGTACAGAGTACAGAGACATGGAAAGATTAGACGAGCTCAACAGAACCATCAATTAAATGCTTTGATATAGAGCTGTAACGGAGGACGTAAATGTTGTCTTTCTCGAGGTCAATTCTATCGTTACCGACATGGATAGGAGTATCTAGGGTTTTTATTACTTTAATGAAGACTGATTTATCAAGGTCAGGTTCTTCTACCATTGAGATGCCACCAGAGGAGTCATCAAGTCTTTGTAAAGGCTCGGGGAGAGATGCTAAAAATTGAGTGTTGTAGAGGTTGACAAGAATTCGATGATGTCTTTCCATATACTGGAGTTCCTGGGGTGAGAGAAGGCGGCGGAGGTCGGGTACTTCACCAGGTTTTTCTTGCTGTAGATCGCCACTTCTGAGGATGAAAACTGTGTATTTATCAATTTTGCTTAAGCGTGTTCGTAGATAACCTCGAATAAGGAATTTGATTCTTTCAAGTTCCGATTCCACAATCAGAAGCTTCATTTTAATATCGGATGAGTGCTGGAAATCAATCATAGAATTTTCTTCAATATATGTTGCTTGAATACGAATTCTTTCCATGATATTATTTACTAAAGCAGTTTGAAATTGGAGAATATCAGGAGACATTCTTTCTGCTAACCAATATTTTTTTAGGTCAATGAGATCTGATTGAGATGAATCTTCGATGTTAGTTGGTTTATTATCGCGTAAGTTGTTAATATCGTCATCTTGAAGGTTATTGATAATATCATCGATATCATGGAGATTATCATTCATTATTGGCTGGGCAGTGGAGGATTGTGAAATAATCGATAAATTGAAAATGAAATCTAAATGCAAACGCGCTCAATATTGCATTACTGTACAGTAATTGATGAACATGATTTCCGTTTTTGGCAGGGTGAACGAGAAATCTCCTAACCCTAAATCTCTAACGTGTGGTGAGATAAACAAATATTAAACTAGTGTGTTTATATAGCCAGATTCTTTACATAAGAATGAGTAGACGGAGTGAGATTGAGGCTAAAAAAGCTCGTATTGCCGAGTTAAGGAAGCAACGAGAGATATTAGCAAGATCGGAACCTAGTCAAGTGAGTTTAAAAAGGGGTTGTGAAGATAAAAGCACAGCTGATATATCTAACACTTTAGACTCTAACTACTCCCAATTCAAGACAATTATTAGTTCCAAGGGAAGAAATTGACGAATTGGTTAATAGCTTGGTAGGACGTAGATCAGTTTCTAATTCTCCTGATGTTGAGGATGCGCACGTGAATTCGCCTACTCGACCGAGTGCTGGACTTGATTCAAGCCCAAGTGCTCTTACTAAGCTTACCACTACCAATGAAGCATCTACCGAAACATTAGACACAGTTGTAACAGAAATCTTTGAAGTTTCTACAAAATCAGATGTGATAGTTTATAATAAAGAAGTTCAGACAAATGAGAACTGGATATCGTCCAGCGTTAACGAGAGATCGTCGTCAACAATGGATGGCTTCGATGAATACGATATTAGCATTGCTAAGAGAAGACAATTGGAAGATCAGATTAGAGCGGAATTAGAAGAGGAATATAATTCTAGGGGGAAAGCTGAGAATGCCAGCATCACCACCTCTGATGTTGCGGATAACTCTACCGCTATCCCTAATTCTACCATACATATCTTACCCCCAGAAGAAGCTTCTCAAATATCGAATCGGAAAGATTTTGATAAATTCTGGTCTCAGTCTTGGAAAGTAATCAATAGAGCTGCTGAAGAAGATAACAATTACAATATTTTATTAAATTACGCAGAATCACAGGAGAATTCTAATAAACAGAAAACCAACGGTGATTCGGCTCTGGAAATCTCCCGTTTTTATTCCAAAGATTCCATCGGTAGAGCGATAACTAGCATCGATTGGTCATCCAAATTCCCAGAATTAATAGCAGCTTCATATACCGAAAAATCTTCCGATCCCAATCTCCCCAAAGGACTTATACAAATCTTTAACTTGCATGCTCCGAATCGCCCTGAATATTTATTAACTGCCCAAAGTGATATTTTAACAGTGAAATTCTCTCCTTTTGATCCAAATCTTGTATTTGGTGGTGCTTATAATGGGCAAATATTAGCGTGGGATCTTCGAACTGGAAGTTCTCGTCCAATACTCAAATCTCAACTGTCTGGTAGAGCCCATACACACCCAGTTTATTCGCTTCAAATCATTGGCACGCAAAATGCGAGCACAATAGTGACTGCTAGCACAGATGGGACAGTTTGCACTTGGACACCAGATATGTTTGCCAAACCTCAGGATAAAATTTCATTGTTAACGGCATCTTCGACTCTGCGTAATGATGAAGCTGCTCCTAGTTCATTGGTTGTTTCGTCTCGTGATCAAACTCAATTCCTGGTTGGCACTGAAGAAGGAGTAATCTACCAATGCAACAGATTCGGTCAAGCTGGCACAAAGGCTGGTATTGATTTACGAGGGTCTTATCAAGGTCACACAAGTCCAGTCACATCAATAGATCTACACCCATCATCTGGCCTGGTTGATCTTGGAAATTATCTCCTTAGTTGTGGCAGTGACTGGTCTATTAAACTATGGTCAACAAGACAATTCTCACCATCTAAAACTGGGCCATCTAGCTCCACCACTTCGAAAGGAGAAATAATCCACCCTATATTGGATATCAAGAGAGATGATATTGTCTATGATATTGCTTGGAACCCGTCACACCCTTCTATTTTTGCTGATGTAGATGGCACAGGTCATGTTGAAATTTGGGATCTTCTTAAAGACTATGAGATGCCTATTACTCGTGTGAAACCATCGAATATTCAGAAAGATATAATTGGAAGTAATTATTTGAACCGACCATTGAATTGTGTTGCTTGGGAGAAGACGGCAGAAAGTCGTCGTTTAGCCACTGGAGGGTTGGATGGCAGTATTACTGTATTTGAGCTTGAGAGCAATCTGGTGCCTGCAGCTAAACCTGATAATTGGGCACAACTCAAACGGCTCTTTTCACAGTTTGAGTCGCCCTCCTAGCATACATCAGGGAGCTTTGGTGGTATTATCGCTTCGGGTTAGATCTCTAAGAGAAAATAAATATAATTTATTACATAAAAGAATAGAACTAAAAAAGAAAAACAAAAAGGAAAATCATCTAATGAGCCATAATAATTCGTGAACATAATATCTAAGTATTTTAAACTGCGACTTGAGCTTGTCCTAGGTCAGGCTCATCCCAGATAGAATTATGTAACTTTGGTTTGGCAGAAATATTGAAATCTCCAAATGGTTCGGGTTGATCAACTGAAATAGCATCTTTAGTGGCAAGAACAAGCACTTCAAAAAACATCTTGACTTTATCAGATTTGCGACCCCCTTCAGATAGTTCAGAAAAGTGAATTGACTCCTCGTGCTCAAGGCCCTGTCGTAACTTTTGCGCAGCGATAATGGTGTTCCGTGAAACTCCCTTGTTGTTAGGTTGAGTAGATGAGGGTACAGAATTCTCATCATTACCCTCTGCGGATTGAGTAGAGGGACCAAAGAAGCTGCCCTCGAAAAAATCATCTTCCTCTTCATCATCAAAATTATAAATAGCTTCAGGTACGGTTGGAAGCCCTTCTTCATCAATAGTAACATCCCCTCGATTACCTTCTTCATCAATTCGAAGGGACTTTTGATTTGGTTCTTCATTTTCTTCATCATCTCCGAATCCACCAAAAGGTATTGGAACACCATATTCATCATCTCCACCAATGTTTATTTGCTGAAGTGTAGCATTAGCATCATCATTAGCATTGGTGTCCGTTGAACTCATATCAGCTTTTTTCTTGAGAATTTCACCAATTCCACGTATATCAAGTAACGAATTATCATACTGATTCATAATACTATCTAAAAGTCGATTATGATTATCAGTTAAACTTAATAATCCATATTCAATAGAATTCGCTGGTAGTGTAGGATGATTAGTGAGAATAGATTGAAGAGCCTCTTCTCTTTCAGCTTGTGACTGTGAAACTTGTGATCTAGAATCTCCCCGTGGCATAGTAATTGTGGTTGTTTGATCACGAAGAGCTCGTCTTTTCTTTGAATTCAATTCAGTTACAAGAGCAGCGGCTGCTCTTGTTGTAGCATTTTCTTCTCCAATTACATCCACAAGTTCTCCTAAATCATTGCCAGTCGGAGTAGCCGGATTATCAATGTTATCAGGGGTACCACTGACATTACCAAATCCATCTTCATCATCAGGAATCATAGGTGGCAATTCTGGACCATCGTCAAAATCTTGACCAACATTGAAATTGGCTAACTCATCATCTCCATCACCTCTACCAATTTCAATTTCTTTATCTAAATCTAAATCTAAATCTAAATTCAAATTTAAATCATCATCTTCTTCTTGGATACCGACTTCTTCATCTTCATCTTCATCAAGACCACCTCTTCTTCTACCAATTTCAATTGATTGGTCAAACTTATCGGCCAATTGGCTACTAAATTGTGAAGGAGAATCAAAATCATCGTCGTTATTATCATCCACTACTAATCTATCAGATGTGAAATGAGAACGAGTATTCAGTCCTCCTGGAACTTGACTTAATAAAATATCACCACTAATTTCCATCGGTAAATCAGGTAATAAATCAGTAAAATCAGTCAGAGTATTTTGAAGTAAGGTACGATTATCACCAGAAACATTATTTTGAACAGTTGTTGGAGCCTTATTTCTTCTACGAATATTATTTTCAGTTTCTTCTGGTAACAACGATAATAAATCACTTGACCCAGGTAAATTAACATTTCCAGGTTTAAAAGCAGCTTTTAATTCCGTGAAAGCAACTGTACAATCAGTTTCCAAATTCTTAACCTTTGTATTATAAATTCTACTAACTCCTAATAATAATTGACCTTCTAATCTCAATGCGAAATTACCTTCTTCATTATCACGAATAATTCGTACTGATTGTAGAATATCAGTACTATTAATTTCTCTTCGAGTTAATTTTTTATCTAAACTACCTACCAGCCATACATGGGCTAGAGGAGATCCTTGTTTAGTTAATAAAGCTTCTGAATAGAACATTTTGAACGCGTTTGCGTTGACGCGATTATTTGTCTTGTTGGTTTGCTTGAGTGTGGTTTTAGTGGTCGTTTGTTTTATAGATAAATTGTTTATTTAATTCCACAATTAAATAGCTATTAGTGACTTTTCCAAAATCGAAATTCTTATTAAAATATTAGCACCACTTGATGTTATAAAAATAAAATGATGCGAAGTATCCACCTCTTTTTGTTTTGCAGTTGCCGTGATAATGAGATGGCTGGATAGCGCCACGCGGTTGACCAGCCTTCCGTTGCATTATGATTACGATTAACATACATTAAGGTTCAAGTCACGTGCGACGTAGTGTGTTTGAGTTTAACTTTGAGAACATTTTAAAGAAATTCTCAAACTGTAAAAAGAAGGTTTGTAGAATGAGAACAGAAGTGCTTCGTAATAAAAATTGCTGTTACGATGCGCTAAACGAATAAGCATTCTGCCATTAATTTGAAATTAAGATTAAAAAGAAAATTAGATCTATAACGAATAAATATTTCGTTCCATCAGTGAAGAGGGTAGTTAGATAAATATTTGCAAGGCACAATTTTGAAGTAGATGGAAAATAATCGGTTTGTATAGCTAACAGCTATGGATACTAGAGACTCCCTACCCCTGAAAATTAACATCTCCCTAGACATTGTTTGATTATTAATTGTTTCAAAGTAGAAAGGAGGTGAGTAAACTGAAAGAAACATAGAATCAGAATGACACGAGAAAAATGTCACTTCTAATCTTGTTTCCTTCTCGTCACCATGCATGCTCATTAGTATCAACATCAAAAGGAGCTAATACTGCATACTATCTTATCGCGATAAGATAAGGTAACTGCGCATGCTATACAACTGAGAAACTGAACACTGTAAAGATTGAACTTTAAATAGAATAATATAATGTAACTCTTGTGATGATATATTTTGTATATCTATTTGAATCTGTTAAGAGAACACGTAGTTGATAGCAGCAAAACAGCATATGCAACGCTACTATTCCCGTTCCTGTTTTCTCTTCATCACACAATAAGACTACAAACAACCTCACACAACTACACGATCATTCGTAATTTATTATCTAAAATAAATATTTATTCTCACCCCACTTTATTACCAGGGTTAGGTCATTTTTAACAATGGGCAGCTAATATTATAAATATATAATTATCAATCTTACGTCTACTTTTATCTCTCCAGGCATTGCCATCTCTTCTGAAAACCTTCTCAATTCATTCTTCTTCTCATCATATCTCAATGACTCTACCTAAAAAAGCTTTACTTGCTGTTACCGGCTTTCATGGACCATTCTACCCAGATGGAGCTTCTACAGGAGTTTTCTTTCCCGAAGCTTTACACCCATTTGAAGTTTTCACCAAAGCTGGATATGAAGTTGTCATAACCTCTGAAAATGGAAAATACGGATTTGATGCTAATTCAGTTACTTCTGCTTTTTTGAATGCCGAGGAAATCAAAATTTATGAAAATAAATCTTCACCTCTCAATGTTGCTTTCAGTAATATCAAAAAAGCATCTGATCTTGACCCAAAAGATTTCAGCATCTTTTATGCTGTTGGTGGTCATGGTACTTGTGTTGATTTTGAAACTGCTAAGGATGTCCAAAATTTGGCATCTCAAATATATAACCACACTGGTGTAGTTGCTGCTGTTTGTCATGGACCAGTCATTCTCGCAGGAGTTAAAGATTTATCCACTGGCGAATTACTTGCTAAGGGTAAAACTGCAACTGGCTTCACTGATCGTGGTGAAGAAGCTATGAAATTGACTGAATTTTTAAAAGAAAACAATTACCCTTTCGTTTCTAACGTTGTCAAACAAACTGGTGCTAACTGGGTCGAACCAGAAGGACCTTGGGATGATTTCTCCGTAACTGATGGACGTCTTGTCACCGGAGCCAACCCTGCTAGCGCTACCTCTACTGCTGTAAAGGCACTTGCTGCCCTCTCTTAAATCAAAAATGTTTAACCTCCTCCTCCTTCCATCCCCCTCTGCCTCCGGCGGCCGGGCTCTGCCCGGACCCGTTGCTCCGCTCCGCGGAGTACCAAATGATAACGGCTGTCAGTCAGGGTCCTTTTAACCTAACCCATATCTATGACCGCATATCACCACATGTAGTGTTATATAATGACAGGAGGAAAATTTCGTCTCTCACCTCTGTAGTACCATGCCCATCTACCATCCGACTACCTCTCATATGACTGTGCCATTGAAATAATCTCTCGCAATAATCCATACTTTTCTATAACATGGGTGCCTTAACCAGAATCTTCAATTATAACCCCAACCTTGACTTTCAGAGGTTCCTCTGTAGGTTCAGTATGATGGCTCAAGAGTGGTATTACCGGAATACGTTCTTTTGTAAAGTTTCAATGAAATATTTCACTCAAACTGCAAATAATTGCCCTATTCTTGCAACAATAGGCTCTTTTTGGGGATAATTGAGATTTACTCTCCAGACAATAAAGCGCGGAAAAAGCGCGGAATTAGTAGCAGGTAACTGCATCTCGGAATTCTGTACACGGCTACAATTATTTACTCGGGTCATTTCGGGTAGGTGAGGTGGTGTCTAAATCATACCGTGACAATTCCGACGGTCCCCGGCGGTCTTCCGATAAAGAAGTCTTCCGTTAAGGCATTTCCGGTTCGGCATTTCCGTCTCTCTTTCACATTTCTATTCTTACTTTATTTGATTCTTGTTTGGGTAAAAACATCCGATATCTGACAGTAATCCTGCTAGATAACGACGGTGTGGTTACATTTGATGTAACGAATACATTTCCAGCAGGATGCTTAGCATAGTAGTAATCAATAAAGCAACCAATAATCAGTACCCATTTGTCTGCTGATGTCCATTGTATTTCCGGGCCATTCTTACTATTATCTCCAACCTCAATCTTCCTGTATACATTAATTCTATCTACATTCGGTCTATATTTCCTAGGTCATCTGTTGACTCTCAAATAATTATGATAATAATCACTTAATAATAATCACTTAAAGGTTACCTACCAGTTACCAGCTTTCATAGAATAAACAGAAGATTATTCCAAATAACGAGGTTGATATTCCCTCGTTTCTGCCCTTACCCAACCGATAATGCCCCACCACAAAAAATGTTTGCGAGGGTAATTTTGCAGATTGATTTCTTAATAAACTATGATTGGTCTAAGATAACGCACGTTAATTTTCTTTTCATTATGCATGCATGAGTGTGAGAATATATCTCTTTTGTGATTGGCTGGGTTTAGTGGATCATGTATATTTTATTGTTTGATAGGAGATCAATGGGCAAGATTAAGCGGATACTAATGAGGGAGGCTATAGGAAGTAGATAGTGGGTGGTGAGAATGGTACAAGCCAGTATTAAGTCAATGAGGTTGAGAGCGAGCGAGCGAGCGAGCGAATGAATGAGTTGGATTAGGGAATATAAGCGCTTGAAGTAGAGATGGAGTGTGGTATGAATAGCGAATGAATAGTGAACGAATAGTGAATGAATAGTGAGTGAATACGATAGGATGTATTGGTGTAGATGTAAAAGTGTAGTATTGGTAGAGTTACAATTGGTTGTTAGATAAATTTATTTACGACAGTGATAATAAGTAGTCATAATAATTATAATAATAGACATAATGACATCATCATCAAATACTTTTGATTTAGCCAACCAGCAAGTATTCGGTCAAGCCAAAACTAGTCTGGCAATTCAATCCACCAACGAGCAAGCATCTTCGCCGCTTACTCGGTCTCTTCGTCACTCACTCACGCACCCACTCACTCACTCACTCACTCACTACTCACTCACTCTCACCTCCCTGCGTATCGTATTCGGAAATAAACAATCCCACCCGATATTACTCATTACCCATCTATCCCATCCATAACTCTCTCATTCCTACCTACGTCACATCTCCCACCATACTACAATTCCCACCATTCGCCGCTAAACGGCTAACAATATGCGAACCACTAAACCCTCCTCGATAAATCTATCATGCAGTATCATCCTTTCCCCCTTCTTTAAGACCGCATCGAAACTGGCCGTAACTGGCCGACAACTCATGCGCTATCAAACTTAATTGTGCAACTGTGACTCTCACCCGTTTCAGCCCCAAACTCCCACTTTCTTATACCCACGCCCACTACATTGACTGGAGTAACCCACACCCACACAAATAATTTGGCTGGATTCATATAATTAGAAGGTCATTCGTCGTTTACGATAATTTTTTTCGATTTACCTAATTTTCAATTTCTGGTTAAATTTTTTTTCTTCATTGTAGAAAGAATTTTTAAAATCCTAGTGAAATTATTTACGATTATTACGACTAGCTACGATTAAGAGCTACGATTGACGACAAGGATATAGGATTGGGTGATAATAGTACTGTAAGTGAAAATAGGAGATGAAGAGAAGTGATGAGAGTGGAGTAATTGTGATGGTGATTGTAGTGATGTTGGTTTTGATGGTAGTGTGATGTGATGGTGGTATTATGGTGGTGGTAGTGATGGTGGTAGTGATGGTGGTGGTGATGGCAGTTGTGACTGTGATATTGCGGTCATTCAGCAGCCAATTATTTTTCGATATTCTTCATACGATCGCTATGTGTGATTATAGTGCAGAGTATACAGCGCTGTATACTCATTGATCTTATACTGATAGTGCTATAAAGAATGCTTATTGTTCTACATGTGCGACAGCAGTCCGACAATCTATACTCTCTCCCCTCCACCCTCAACTCTCTCCCCTCCACCTCTTGTTGTTCCCAACATCTAACTAACAATTAATAGCAAAATCATTAAAAGCTCATATACGAATACTACTACGATTATTGGGCTGAACGATTGTACACGCAAAGCCCAGAATTACGACCGACACGAAGACTGAGTAAGTGAAAAATGGGTTTGGGTAGGGGATTATTTTTAGCGGTGAAAATTAGGGTGTAGTATGATTTGATCATTGGCTAACAAAGATGTTCAGTTTATTAGGTTTTTCCTATTTACACGGTTTTATATTTGATGGTTGATATATCCAGTCATTGTAAGTTTTTCTTTGGTGTCTTGGATTTGAGCGGACTGCTGGCTGACAACTGGACCAAGCTTATTGGCCGACGAGGATACATTGATAACAGATGTATGCGAGGCTGGTGCGGGTTGGTGCAGCAGATAGTGGTTTGGTATTGAGAGGTCCGATTAGAGAATATTCAGTGAAATATTCTTTAAACGGGATTTTTCAGGGGTAGCTCGCGCAGCGAGCACAACGGGTCCGGGCAGCGCCCGGCCGCCGGAGGCCAAAAACGACTAACACAGTATTTTCAGCAATGGATAAATTTAATAATGAAGTAATTCCCGAGGAGGAGTATACTCCGTATGAATATCAAGATGGTCCAGAGAACAAGTCCTGGGCGGGTGCTTTGCCTATGAAGCAAGGACTTTATGATCCTGAATTTGAAAAAGATGCTTGTGGTGTTGGTTTTGCTTGTAATATCAAAGGACAAGTTTCACACAAGATTATCTCTGATGCCAAGGCATTATTGTGTAATATGACTCATCGTGGAGCAGTTGGTTCAGATGCTCGTGATGGTGATGGAGCTGGTGTTATGACATCTATTCCTCATAAATTCATGGTTAAAGAGTTTGAAAGGGAACATAATTTTAAGTTACCTCCTCTTGGTCAATATGCAGTTGGTAATTTGTTTTTCAAGAATGATGAACAAATTTTGGAAGAATCAAAGGCTTCTTTTAGTTCTATTGTTGAAACGTTAGGGTTACGTATTCTTGGTTGGAGATATGTACCAAGAGATTCTTCTATTTTAGGGCCTGCTGCTTTGAGCAGAGAACCTATAATTTTACAACCAATTGTTGTATTGGAATCTGCTTATGGAACTAGTAATAGTCCTAATGTTGAAAATATTGATGATAAAGTGTTTGAAAAGGAATTTGGTAAAAGATTTGAACGTCAATTGTATATTCTTCGTAAGAGAGCTACTCATACTATTGGTTTGCATAATTGGTTTTATATTTGTTCTTTATCAAATAAGAATATTGTTTATAAAGGTCAATTAGCTCCAGTTCAAGTTTATAATTATTATCATGATTTAGCTAATGTTGATTATGAAGGTCATTTTGCACTTGTTCATTCGAGATTTTCAACAAATACTTTTCCATCATGGGATCGTGCTCAACCTTTGAGATGGGCTGCTCATAATGGTGAGATTAATACTTTGAGAGGTAATAAGAATTGGATGAGAGCTAGAGAAGGTGTTATGGAATCATCTTTATTTGGTGATGAATTAGATTCGTTGTATCCTATTATTGAAGAAGGTGGATCTGATTCAGCTGCATTTGATAATGTTTTGGAAATGATGGTTATTAATGGTGTTTTATCACTTCCTGAAGCTGTTATGATGATGGTTCCTGAAGCATGGCAAAATAATGAAGGTATGGATCCTAAAAAGAAAGCTTTTTATGAATGGGCTGCGTGTTTAATGGAGCCTTGGGACGGTCCTGCTTTGTTTACATTTGCTGATGGTCGTTATTGTGGTGCTAATTTAGATAGAAATGGATTACGTCCTTGTCGTTATTATGTGACTGATGATGATCGTATGATTTGTGCATCTGAAGTTGGTGTTATGATTATTGAACCTGAGAAAGTTATTCAAAAGGGTCGTTTGAGACCAGGTAGAATGCTTTTAGTTGATACTAAAGAAGGTAGAATTGTTGATGATCGTGAATTGAAAAAGAAAGTTGCTGCTAGATTTGATTTTAAAGCTTGGATTCATGGAAATCTTGTTACTATGGATGAATTGAATGAGAAGATTGAAAAATCAGATGTTTCTGTGCCTTCTGCTTCTAGTGTTCTTGATGATACTTCAGTTCAATCTGATGCTCGTTTATTAGCCTTCGGTTATACTTTTGAACAACTTAGTTTATTATTAGCTCCTATGGCTGGAGATGGCAAAGAAGCTCTTGGTTCTATGGGTAATGATACTGCATTGGCTTGTTTAAGTAATCAACCAAAATTATTGTATGAATATTTCCGTCAATTATTTGCTCAAGTTACTAATCCTCCTATTGATCCTATTCGTGAATCTATTGTCATGTCTTTGGAATGTTATGTTGGTCCTCAAGGTAATGTGCTTGAAATGAAACCAAATCAATGTGATCGTTTATTACTTCATTCACCAGTTCTTACTTTGGAAGATCTTAGTGCGCTTACTTATTTGCCTAAATTTTATCCTTCTTGGACTATTGCAAAGATTGATATTACTTATCCTAAATCTCAAGGTTTGGATGGATATGAAGCTGCTTTAGAGAGAATTTGTGAAGAAGCTTCAAGTGCTATTGCTCAAAAGAATAAAATAATTATTCTATCTGATAGAGCTGTTGGTACTGATCGTGTAGCTGTTTCTGCTTTAGCTGCTACTGGTGCTGTTCATCATCATTTGGTCAGACAAAAGAAACGTTCAAGAGTTGCCTTGATTGTTGAAACTGCTGAAGCTAGAGAAGTTCATCATATTTGTGTCCTAGTTGGTTATGGTGCAGATGCTGTGAATCCTTACCTCGCTATGGAATCTCTTCTTAAAATGAATCGTGAAGGTCTTCTTAAAGCCAATTTACCTGATGAGAAAGTTATTGCAAATTATAAATATTCCATTGATGGTGGTATTCTTAAGGTCATGTCTAAGATGGGTATTTCAACCTTGGCTTCTTATAAAGGTGCACAGATTTTTGAGATTCTTGGTATTGATAATTCTGTTGTTGATAGATGTTTTGCTGGTACTGCTTCTCGTATTAAAGGTATTGGTTTTGATTATATTGCCCAAGATGCCTTTAGTTTCCATGAAAAGGGATATCCATCTCGTGAAACTATTAAACCTATTGGTCTTGCTGAATCTGGTGAATATCACTGGCGTGATGGTGGTGAAGCACATATCAATGACCCTAGTGCTATCGCCAACATTCAAGATGCAGTTCGTAATAAGAATGAAAAGGCTTATGAAGCTTATTCTAAAAAAGAATATGAAGCAGTACAAAACTGTGCTCTTCGAGGTTTATTAGACTTTGATTTTGAAAGTTCCACTGCTATTCCCATTGACCAAGTTGAACCTTGGACGGAAATTGTCCGTAGATTTGTTACTGGTGCAATGTCTTATGGTTCTATTTCGATGGAATCTCATTCTACTTTGGCAGTTGCTATGAATCGTCTTGGTGGTAAATCCAACACTGGCGAAGGTGGTGAAGATGCTGAACGTTCTGCAGTTTCCGAAGATGGTGATACTATGAGATCTGCTATTAAACAAATTGCCTCAGGTCGTTTTGGTGTAACATCTTATTATTTGTCTGATGCTGATGAACTTCAAATCAAAATGGCTCAAGGTGCTAAGCCTGGTGAAGGAGGTGAATTACCTGGTCATAAAGTTTCTCAATCTATCGCAAAAACCAGACACTCCACTCCTGGTGTTGGTTTGATTTCTCCTCCTCCTCATCATGATATTTATTCTATTGAGGATTTGAAACAACTTATCTATGATTTGAAATGTTCCAATCCAAGATCAAGAGTTTCTGTTAAGCTTGTATCTGAAGTTGGTGTTGGTATTGTTGCATCTGGTGTTGCCAAGGCCAAAGCTGATCATATTTTGATTTCTGGACATGATGGTGGTACCGGTGCTTCTAGATGGACGGGTATTAAATATGCCGGTTTACCTTGGGAATTAGGTCTTGCAGAAACCCACCAAACTTTAGTTCTCAATGATTTGAGAGGTAGAGTTATTGTTCAAACTGATGGACAACTTAGAACTGGTCGTGATGTTGCTATTGCTTGTTTACTTGGTGCTGAAGAATGGGGATTTGCCACAACTCCTTTAATTGCTATGGGTTGTATTATGATGAGAAAGTGTCATTTAGTAAGTATAGATGAGGTAGTGCCGCAGGGCATTTTCACTAACGCTTTGTAGAATACTTGCCCTGTTGGTATTGCTACTCAAGATCCTGAACTTCGAAAGAAGTTTGAAGGTACTCCTGAACATGTCATCAACTTCTTTTACTATATTGCCAATGAATTGCGCGCTATTATGGCTAAACTTGGTTTCCGTAGTATCAATGAAATGGTTGGTCACGCTGAAAAATTAAGAGTTCGTGATGATCTTCGTAATGTCAAAACGGCCAATATTGATTTGTCTCCCATCTTAACTCCCGCTCATACTCTTCGTCCTGGTGTAGCAACCAGAAATGTTCGTAAACAAGATCATCGTCTTCACGTTCGTCTTGATAATAAACTTATTGACGAATCTGAGATCACGCTAGAAAAAGGACTTCCTGCTCGTATCAATGCTGAAATTATCAACACCGATCGTTCACTTGGTTCCACTCTTTCTTATCGTATCTCCAAAAGATTTGGTGAGCAAGGTTTGCCCGATGATACTGTTCATGTTAACATCACTGGTTCTGCTGGTCAATCCTTTGGTGCTTTCTTGGCTCCTGGTATCACTCTTGAATTAGAAGGTGATTCTAATGATTATGTCGGAAAGGGCTTATCTGGTGGTAGAATTGTTATTTACCCACCCAAGAACTCTGTATTCAAAGCAGAAGAAAATATTATTATTGGTAATACTTGTTTGTACGGTGCTACTTCTGGTACTTGTTTCTTCCGTGGTATTGCTGCTGAACGTTTTGCTGTCCGTAATTCTGGTGCTACTGCTGTCGTTGAAGGTGTTGGTGACCATGGTTGTGAATACATGACTGGAGGTCGCGTTGTTGTTTTGGGCAGTACTGGTCGTAATTTTGCTGCCGGTATGTCTGGTGGTATTGCTTATGTATTGGATATGGCTCAAGAGTTTGTTAATTCTGTTAATACTGAAATGGTTGAACTCAGTCAAATCACTGATCCTGCTGAGATTGCATTTGTACGTGGTTTGATTGAGGACCATCGTCATTTCACTGATTCTGAAGTTGCTGATAGAATTTTGACTGATTTCAACCGTATTTTACCAAGATTTGTAAAGGTCTTACCTCTTGATTTTAAGAGAGTTTTAGAAGCTGAGGCTCGTAAACTTGAGCAAGCCAAGTTATCTGAACTAAATGGATTCTTACATCAGGTCAAGGAAGATCCTGAATCTGATATTACCAACGGCGAGATTAAGAAGATTAAAGCCCTTTCCAGAAGTACTACTCCTTCGCCTGCTCCTAGTCATATTCACAGACCAGTTGAACCAAAAGTTATTGATCTCGAAGATACTATCTTGGATCATAAGGCTGAGGAACAAAAGGTCAAAGCTCCTTTGGATAAATTGCGTGGATTCACCAAATATAAGAGAAGAAATGAGAAGTATAGAAACCCTCACGATAGAACTAAAGATTGGGCAGAAATTTCCAATCGTCTTACAAAAGATGAACTTAAGTTCCAAACTGCTAGATGTATGGATTGTGGTGTTCCTTTCTGTCAATCTGATACTGGTTGCCCCATCTCAAATGTCATTCCTAAGTGGAATGAACTTGTTTTCAAGGACAGGTGGTTTGAGGCCTTCCAAAGACTAATGATGACTAATAACTTTCCCGAGTTTACTGGACGTGTCTGTCCTGCTCCTTGTGAAGGCGCTTGTGTTTTGGGTATTAATGAAGATCCAGTTGGTATTAAGAGTGTTGAAGCCGCTATTATCGATCATGCCTGGGAACAAGGATGGATGAGTCCTCAACCTCCTACTACTCGTACTGGCAAGAAGATTGCTGTTATTGGTTCTGGTCCTGCTGGTTTGTCTGCTGCTGATCAATTGAATAAAGCTGGACATACTGTTACTGTTTATGAACGTTCTGATCGTGCTGGTGGTTTATTAATGTACGGTATTCCTAATATGAAACTTGATAAGCGTATTGTTCAAAGAAGAGTTGATTTGATGATTGCTGAAGGTGTAACTGTTCTTACTAATATTACTGTTGGTGAAGACATCACCATGGAAGAATTGAAGGAAACTAATGATGCTGTTATTGTTGCTGTCGGTTCTACTATTGCCCGTGATTTGAAAATTCCCGGTCGTGAACTTAATAATATCAAATTTGCTATGGAATTACTCAAATGGAATACAAAATCTTACCTAGATGGCACTTTAGAAGATGTTCGTCCTCTTATTGAAGGTAAGAATGTTATTGTTATTGGTGGTGGTGACACTGGTAATGATTGTATTGGTACATCAGTTCGTCATGGAGCTAAATCCGTTGTCAATTTTGAGCTGTTACCTAATCCTCCTGCTGGTCGTGGTAAAGATAATCCATGGCCACAATGGCCAAGAATTTTCAGAGTTGATTATGGTCATTCTGAAGTTCGTGCTCATTATGGTAAAGATCCAAGAGAATACTGCATTTTATCAAAAGAATTTGTTGGTGATGAACAAGGTAATGTTAAGGGTGTTAAAACTGTTCGTGTTGAATGGAAGCAATCTGATAGTGGAGCTTGGCAAATGGCTGAAGTTCCTAATTCTGAAGAATTCTTCCCCGCTGATCTTGTCTTATTGTCCATGGGTTTCGTCGGTCCTGAGGCTCAAAATCTTGAAGTTGATCGTGATCCAAGAGGTAACATTGCAACTACTCCTTCTGGTGGTAATTATTATGTAGGTGGAAATGTTTTCGCTGCTGGTGATTGTCGTCGTGGTCAATCTTTAATTGTATGGGGTATTCAAGAAGGTAGACAAACTGCTCGTGATGTCGATCAATATCTTATGTCTAATACTCGACTCCCCGGTAATGGATCGATTGAAAAGAGATCGTTCGATTTACTGCAAGCATCACAACATTCAATTACCCTCAAATCATAAAGAAAAAATTTGATAAAATAGAGAAATATAAATATTTGTTGGACTTTCTTGTTTGTATAAAAGAATATATGATATGATATATAATATTTTTTTCCTTATGCCTTGGACTGGTAGATGAGGGACGGTAGTAGCCGTTTACACGATTCGTTATCGAGGTAAAATAAGGTTAAAAGCAACCTCTTTAAGATATCTATCTAACTGAAATTGCGTAAAAAAAAGTGTGCGTTCATAAATTTGTGCTCCCGTATGGCCGAGTTTACTTTCCAATCTCGATCCTGTGATCTCAAATACTGGGTGACATTAATTGTCCACGTACCATAATCTCTTTACTATGAGGTATCTCTATCTGAGAGGGCCCGATAGAATAGATATTTATTGGCTTCTGCATTCGATAAGCAGCATCAGTAAAGAGCAGTTATTACATTTGGGTGGCTCCAGATGATCTCAGCCAATATCTTTTGAGGCATTCAAAGAAAATTTTGCGGATAATGGTTTTAGGAGTCCGTCGTAAGCACTTTTCCAGGAACACCGTATCTATAATAATTACCCAAAAGAAAGAAAAATATCGTTTGATCTGCTTAGCCTGCAGTTACATGTCATGTCGGCAATGTCCGCAAATAGTTTTTAGGGTTTATAAATTATGCTCGATACTGCTTTTGGAACAACATGCGAGGTTTGGCGTGCCTTAGCTGCAGAGTATGCATGAATATTGGAATTATCACTGCCAGGAGATCGAAATTTATCTAAAATACTAACTATAACGGTTGTGATGGAGTAGGTGGCGATGTAGTCCCTGTCTTCGTTAATCCGGATGGTAATTTATTTGGAGGAGCGGATGGTATGGGTGGAAGGAATGACCCTCTGGAGGAGGGAAGAGATCGAATCAAAGTTTCACGTAGCCTTTTCGGAGGTCATAACCCTGAGCCAATCACATTGCTATCACCCGAGCAGATTCAAGAGATTGTACGTTTGGCAGTCCGAGCTCATGAAAAGGAAGTCGCACGTAATGACCGTCGGCATCGATATCGTTAGAATCAGTATTTATTTACTGTCAGGAGAGCTTTTAACTGATTTGGTCTTGGTTCTTTCATGTGGTGAGCCAGTCCGTTTTTTCTGGATCATAGTACTTATTGCCATCCACTATCTTTATTTATTTCTCTCATGATTTTTTCTATTTATATTTATTCAATCCACAATCTGTATTTTTTTCTGTCAGGATTATTTTATTTTTATTTGCTTTATTTACTTATTTTATTAATTTGAATGGAACTCATTTTCCGTATTGCTGCCAGGGAGATCCAACTCAGGGCTGCTACCTCTCTGAGTGCCTGCAAGATACAAGATACATAATTCTAATTAGCAGACGTTCAAAGGATTTAGAGACTTATTTCTTTAATTAATCGTTTTAGTTCATAACTTCATAATATAACCTTGTGACTGTTATATTGAAATCCTGAACTAATCCTTTATAATAATATACGTAAGGATAGAAAGGAAGCATGTTAGAATCAGATTCACATTTGTTACCTATCATTTGTCTTCACAAGATCATCATGGTAAGGAAACATGTTAACAAGTGATAGCGGTAGATGAAAAAGAAGACAAAAGGGGAAATAATCATTGTTGTTCTGTCAGAATTACCAGCCAGATAGTCATCAACAATAGCTTATTTCTCCTTGTTTTCTCCTGATGAAGGATTTAATGGTACAACACCTGCATATATTCACAAATATTAGAACTATAACAAAGTATATGTCTCTGATACGCAATTGTTTTATCATTTATATTGCGTTGCTTTTCCTTGATTCGATATATTACTGCTTTCTTACATATTTATATTTGATCTTCGCCTACAATTGCTTGTACACATTATTTATTTGATCTAATAAATGGTAGCAAATTAAGTCTGAACGTGGTAAGACGCAACGAATGAGATCAAGGGAGTGGGATCATTGTATCACTCGGAAACCAATTTGTTATATTCTTTAAAACGCCATCTTCATCTGTGGTATTCCTGCCATTGACTAGACTTTCTCTCATCACTTCGGTGCATTTTGCTTTCTAGTCTTATTATTCATAGAAATGAGTAAAACGGCCAGTTGGGGGGCTATACGAATAATAAACCTTGGTCAGGGTTCGAAGTATATATGAATATTTAATTTCAGTCCTATGATGCAGATGGACGTCGTCTCAAGGTAAAGAGATTATGGATAGAAATTTGAGATTGTAAGTAAGAGAAGGAGCACAAAATTTTAACGGATTTTTGTTGAAATTTTACAACGTTAGTTATATAACATGTTCTAGAGAAATTCCCTGGACCCTATCTTATCTTGACATATCTTTAGGACTGATCGGCGTGATTAGGCATATAGGTAAACACAGATTGTTACCACTCTCTCTAAGTATAATGAAGTCATGGGATCATATAACACTGTTGCAGCACTTTAATTGGTGGTGCGGACGAAGCTCATTTAAGATATCGGGTTCCAAACACAACTTTTTAACGTGAGCCGATCAAAATCCAAAAATCGCGCCCATACTGTACAGCACGGCGACATTTATCCGATTTCATTAACGTGCCATGAAATGAAGATTTTGGATAGTTTTTATTAGTGGTGCTAACCACAAATTATTGTAACGAGAGTCTATAATGGGAAGGTAGTTTCAGTTCAACTACACATATCCAATAGCGCAGGGAAGTCATTAAGTGAACAGTGAAATAGAAAAATAGTGCCTAAACTACCTATAAGAAGAAACAGGTGCTTGATAGAGCATTAATTCCAAATAGTACTTTTTATTTATCGCTCCTGCTGAGAAGTCAAAAATTCTTTACTAGTATGAGAGTTTTGTGAATAAGGCCCTACAAGTAAGTCTAGTTATGGGCACAACTCTGTAGCAAGGCAGAAAAAGATTTTCATGACTGTACAACGAAGGCATTCAATACATTTTTGTTCAATCAGTGGCTAATTATTGTTCTGTAATCGCGAACTCTATTCGAACGTTCTCAATTTGCATTCTGAGTTCTATCCTCTGATTTCTGATATGTATCAGTAATGTTCCCAACTCCAGCTCAACAAGCTACAGAGTCCAAACCCTGAAGCAACTATAATTGTTTTCATGATATTACAGGTAGACAGTCAACTTCGCCGGTAATATGGAACCACTGTCCCTGGTAAACTTCTTATTGAACTCGTATACTTGTATGTGCATCTGGTTGCCAATGAGGTGTATGGCCAATCATTTTCTCAAATCATTTTTCAAACCATTATTTAGAAGTGCTATTATATCGACTGCATCACCAATAAAATAAGTGTGAGTTCTCAGATCTGATACCGTGATGAAGTTTGCTAATTGCAATCCTTCTGTATTATATTATTAGCACTTCTACATTCTTACCAATTGCCCCTCCTGATGGAATTGGAAGAGTCTTATTTCAGCCATCACCTAGTTAAGAAATTTGTCCCATGGAGGTCAAACTGTTAATAAAGTGGAGACAGAAGAATTGACTTCTGATTCAGGTCGTGATCGTAATCCTAATTACAACAATCTGCATTTCAAACGACTTAGACTTTTTTAGCTATAAATTAATAAATATTTGAGCTATTCAGTTGTTCAATATTTCGACGAGGGTCGGCCAAACGACCGTAAGACAATGATATTAGTTTCTGTGAAAACAATTATTAAATACAGACACCATGTTTCATAATTGGTGTAGCTGGAACTGCGCATGATCCCATATTTGAAATCGCGCCCATCAAAATCAGTCGGAAAAGCCGCATCACCAAGTAGGAAGTATGTCTCCACATATCTCCGTAAGCATATCTCAAACCAATTACCAACAGTCCTTATCAGATAGAGACCAATGTCTGATATGACCTCCATTGATTACGCAAGGGAATTGGATAATCGATTCCCTTCATATAAGGAGGAATTTGCTATTCCAACTTTGGGTTCTTTAGGTCCTAATATAACTGGGCAATCACCTGATGACTCAGAATACTCTAAAAAGCCTTCTTACTACTTTTGTGGTAATTCCTTAGGTTTAATGCCTTTATCTACGGAGAATGCTGTTATGAAAGAAATTGATGCTTGGAAGCAAAGAGGAGTCGTTTCTCATTTCGATCACCCACATGCCGAGCCTTGGGTATCCATAGACGACCCGGTTACTCCCCTACTAGCGCCTTTGGTAGGAAGTGAAGAGAATCCTTCAGAAGTAGCTGTAATGAACACATTGACTGGTAACCTTCATACAATGCTAACTACATTCTATCGTCCTAAAGGTAATAGATATAAAATTCTTTTCGAACAAAAAGCATTTCCTTCTGACACTTATGCCTTCCAAGGTCAAGTTCAATTGCATGGATATACTATTGAAGATGGTTTAATCCCCTTAGCTCCCCGGAAGGGTGAATATACTTTAAGAACTGAAGATATCCTGGCCGAAATTGAACGGAATGGAGATTCCATTGCCGTTATAATATTTTCCGGTATTCAGTTCTACACTGGGCAATTGTTTGATATGAAAACAATCACCCAAGCCGGAAAAGCGAAAGGATGTATAGTTGGTTGGGACTTGGCTCACGCAGCTGGTAATGTACCATTAAGGTTACATGACTGGGGTGTGGATTTTGCTGTCTTTTGTACCTATAAGTACCTCAATTCTGGCCCTGGAGGTATTGGTGGCATTTTTGTCCATTCAGACCATTCCAACGATCATCGTCCTCGATTAGCTGGGTGGTGGGGTAATAATGCTTCTACTAGATTCCAAATGGAAGATAATTTCGATCCTATTGTTGGAGCATATGGGTTCCGTATGTCTAATCCCAGTGTCTTAAATACTGTCTGTTTAGGTGAAAGCCTTAAACTTTTTCAAAAAGCTGGAGGAATTGAGAAACTTCGTCTACGAAGTCTTTCTCTAACTAATTATTTATACGAACTTTTACTCAAATCAAAGTACTACATTGATCCTAAACAGTCCTCTACTGTTTCTACTCCATCATTCACCATTATCACCCCATCCAATCCTGAAGAACGGGGTGCTCAATTATCTCTCCTCTTCCTCCCAATTGGTTCTGGAAATATGCAAAAAGTTTTCACATTCTTTGAACATCACGGTGTTATTGGTGATGAACGAAAACCAGATGTTCTTCGTCTTGCACCAAATCATTTCTATAATACTCACGAGGAAGTACTAATAGTCGTCCAACTCCTGAACCAAGCATTGGAGAGCATTTTGTAATCTATTTCGCTTCCAGACGCTAGGCTCTGCCCAGACCCATAGATCTCGCTTCGCCCGATTACACATATAATACATTATCACTCTATAGATCTATAGACACTAATCATTAATCCATATTATCTTTTTCCCACTGTTCCTTCCACGCAACAATTCGTTCGACATTGGACTCTAACTGATAAAAATCGTTACTTTCTAAATCAATAACAATCTCTTCAGCATATGCTTCATGAGCTTCATCCAATATAACTTGCATGATTTCAGCATCAATATTCTCTTCAATTTTCTTGTCCGAATAGTCACGCTTTTTAAGCCTGTCATAAAGAACAGTATTATCACTGCGTAAAACTACAACCAGATCAATAAGTCGCTCTGGAAAAATATCACACACGTGCCAATCAATAATCAATCCACCCTTTTCAAGGTCATCTTCTATAGCATCCATAACCTTATCCTCATCAACTATATAACTTTTACGTTCCTCGTCATAGCCATCATAACAATCACGTTCTTTAGCGATATCGTTAATTGAAAAAAGCTTTAAATCTGGTAGTTGGTCCGCAAGAGCTTGGGCATGACTTGATTTACCAGTACCCTGATAGTTACTAGTTAGTCTCAATTTCCAGTCAAGATCTTAAACTCTTACACAAAAACTTACTGGAGTACCTGTAATAACGATATTAACCTTCCTGGTCATTTTGTTATTTATTTACGAATTGGACTTTGAAAGTAAGATCTACCAATAAATGAAATTTATTTCAGGGCAAAGTCGCATATTATGCAGACAGATAAGATTGAAAATCATCGACTATCATGCGGCGTGTGCGGCAAGATTGAAATTTTTGAAAACTGAGTATTTACTATTCACAGTAGGGTAAGCTTTTATACAGGTCCAGAAGCAAACTTGATGCTAGACATAAGGTGGTATTCTCGAGAATTGGTAAGAGAAACGAAAGATTGTACTGAAAATGAATAGGCAAGGTAAGTACTGGATGTGTGATAATCACAGCTGTATTGCTAGAGGGGATGCTAGTTGCTGACTGGCTGTATATAATCCACTCTGCTCCCGATGGATCGGAATATGAGATGCTGATGGATGGTTATAGGGTTGAGATGGTATCGAGATCAGTATATCCATGAAGTAGATGTTGATTGAATATCTATTTCCAACCTCCTCTTTCTGCTGCGCTTCCTATTTGGTACTAACATGGCTCTTAGGACGTCCAATTGGTGTTCAACAGCCTCCTCAACAACGAACCATTTTGACCGGATCGAGTCGTCTTCCCAATGGTAAACAAAGTATGTCTTAGGAGGGTAAAAATGATTTTTTAACCTTAAGTTCAGCTGTGACCTGAATAGCGGCTATAAGTAAAGTCCAACAACAGGACTAATTACTAACAAGAAACTTTAGTTTTCAATGGTCAACCACATCAATCACAAACTGGAGGTCCCCCTCCATTAGCACCACTTCCACAGCAACAACAGCAGCAGCAATTATGGGGACCAACAGGAGTTACAGGTGCTAATAGCCCTAATCGGTCTGGAATTTTTTTACAAAATTCAGGGCCAAGCCCATTTCCTACTGCTGCATCAGTAGCTGCTTCGGGGGGTGTTCAGCAGCAACCATCAGCTTCCGTCACTAGCTCACTTACCGGAGCTTCTCTGGATTTATCTGATTTTCCTGCTCTTGGTTCGGCGGTTGGATCACAAATCTCACATCCTACTTCATCACAAGCGCCCCAACAACCACAAGGATTTGCCCAGGTAGCTAGAAACGGAACTCATTCGCCAGCTCCACCAGGGCTTCAGGGACGCCCTCTGCCGGTACAGCAACCCCTGTCCTCTGAACCACAGGAAGATTTCCCTGCCTTACCGGGAATGGCCCCAAAGGTATGCTTATTGGCTCAGCCTACAGCCGTTACCTACCCTTGTCATTCCTATATGATAGCTCAAAGTACTAACCAGTCGATAGCAACAAAGTCAAGGATCTGACCAACCTCCTTCTACCGAAAAACAAAGTAAGACCTTTCTCCACTCTTGAACTGCTGGAATTCTTACTAACGATTCTTATAGCCGACATGGATAAATACGGAATGAATGGCCTTCTGGGCGTAATTCGTATGGAAAACAACGACCAAACAACAGTAGCTATTGGTAACGACCTGAGGAACCTTGGCCTTAACTTTAATCCTACCGAGTAAGTCCTTATTCTCTCAGTCCACCGCTTCAGACTACTAACAAATTAAAAGTGAACCACTGTCAAAAAATTTTTCCTCTCCTTGGATAGAAACTTCAAAACATAAAACAATTCCTGAATTCAGGTTACCACAATGTTATGAAGTGTCGTCTGCCGTTCCACAACAACAAAAAATTCAAAACTTAACTGAAGAGACTCTATTTTATATGTTCTACACAATGCCTAGAGATAGCATGCAGGAAGCTGCTGCTGTGGAGTTAACGAATAGAAATTGGAGATATCATAAAGAACTTAAACTATGGCTCACTAAAGATCCTTTAAGTGAACCTGTTCAACAAACTGCCCAAGCTGAAAGTGGGATTTATGTTTTCTTCGATCCAAGTACTTGGGAGAAGATAAAGAAAGAATATGTGTTATATTATCCTGATATCGCTTAATTGAATCAAAGTCATTTCATGATACAAGTACTACCTCCGTTGCCTCCGGCGGCCGGGCTCTGCCCGGATCCGTTGTGGTCGCTCCGCGACCTATCCCCCTCGCATAACTTATCTCCCTCCTCCATTCCAGCAACTGAATTATACGAAAAGAAAGGAATAGATCCTCCCACTCGTGTAAAGCTAAAACGTCATCACAAGTTATCTCTGTACTGGTAGTTCGAATGGAAGATAAAAGATAGTGGTTAGGACACACCCTGTTTAGGATACCACCCCTGAAAGTTAACTCTTCGGCCAGTTCTCCAAAACATACAAAGTATTGTTAATAGTTAATCAAATTCTCATATGCAGAGTGGCTACCATCAGTCATTACATGTCCTTACTCTATTCTACTAGCTTACGCACGACACAATGCATCAGTCAATATTAGCGGCATGACTAGACCCAGGTCAGAAGTATATTCATAGTAAATTGTCTTACTCTTATTCAGCTTCTTTTACTACGTGTATTGTCTCAACCACTCTTCAACAATGGTTAAATTCGAATCAATTTCTTCCTCTTTCAGTAAGGGAAAAGCATCCGATGCCGGTCTCCCAGATTCTTCACACCTCCCAGTTGTTGTTGTTCCTGGTCCGTCTAGTCCTAAATTAGTTCCTACTGACATAATCATCCCTGACGATGTTATCCAACTTTTCAATGACAATGTTAATAAACCACAACTAATTGCCAAAAATCACTAATACTCGTTTAACCATGGTGTTTGATCTGATGCGGTTTGGATATGAATTGCCAAGCAATGTGTTTAACAACTTTACCGTCAAATTTTGTCAAGTCTGAAGAAGGTGGCCATTTGTGACAAACTTGGCTATAATCCACCTTGGTGTCATATTGCAGAGAAGCTAACATGGGGAGGAACTAATCTACGAACTATGACTCTCCAATTCACGTTTGACGTTACTCAACGACATGTGAATTATTTAGCTCAAGAGGCCATTCTACGAATGGGGGCGGGATCGAATCTTGAGCTTTGGCGAGCCGCTTTTAAATTAGCCTTTGTATTATAAGACGTACCTAAGGAGGAGCTGGTTGTGTTAATGTGGTCGGAGGAAGTGGTGATAGCCATAATGGTGTTGATGGTAGTACTGGCGTTGATTCTGCCCCATTTAAGAAAGTATATAGTCGTCGAGAAGGTGGAGATGATAACGGTCTATCCAGATCTGAATCAACTCATACTGGCTCCCTCTTTCAATCCAAACCAGAATAATTTCTAGTTTTTTATAGTAATGAATATCGATTACTGGAATCTATTGTAACATATAGTCGCACTGATCATCTAACATCCTATAAATACGATACCCTCTAGCTACATATATTAGTAGGCACCTAGTAATATACTGCCCCCTAACTAAATCTTCGTTTTTTTACGATGTCTCGAATACGGTCGGCCCTCCGCTTCATCATAGCCGATCAGGGGTAATATAGCGCCGTATGATCGTCATAATCTAAAAAAAGATCCCCTTGACAGCGTTTCTATTTTAAGTTAGAACCGACGCGTAATATCCGACGCAACAACTCAAAGTAGCTATATTTATAAACAGAGACATGTGAATACGTGCAGAATACGACTCAGGATACGCGCGGCTTCAGTTTTAAATTATACCCTATGCCCTATGTTTTGGGGATGAAATATTTGTTTACAGGTAATATAACGTAGTGGAAGAAGTAAGAGCAAAGCTGCAGAACTCATTTTTATATTTTAAAAAATAGTTTCTGAGAAGCTAACGATTTTTGGTGTTACACACGGGGTTGGTAACAGTTAACATTCGTTTTTGGATCACGTAGTAAACAGTCGTTTAGTAGAATCAGGAGAGTGGAGGACCGGGATACTGTTCGCATATTTTGTTCAACATTTTCTGCTCACAAGGTGATTTTTAAGACACTCGTTTTATTGCTATTCAGATTAGATCTTTTGACTTGTCTTGATCTTGATAGGAAACTTGCATAAAGTGAGTATTGGTAATGGCTCGCGTAGCGAAGACAACGGGTCTGGGCAGAGCCCAGCTGCCGGAGACAGAACCGGTACTAACAAAGGGTTTAGTGGATCGTTCAGGTTCTTTCAGAAAGTTTGTGGGAGTAGGAGGAAGTGGAGGAAATGGAGGACATGGAGGAGGTAGTGGTTCTTATGAAGCATTTGATGAGGAAGCTTCTTTTGGAAGAGTCGGTGCTATGCCAAAAAGCGCATCAAGTGGTACTATTGCGCAGGTTGAACATGATGGAGGGTATATAGGTAGAAAGAAATCGTTGGTTCGTCCAGAAAGATCTAGAATTGATCCAGATCATCCTCAATATCATTATACACAAGTTGCTGCTCAACAAGCGGGGAGAATTCAAGTTCAACCAGCTGCTTCGGGAGTAGATCCAGTTGCTTATGAACAGCAACAAATGAAAGATATCCCAATGACAGAAATGAGTCGTCAGGCATTAAATGAAAAGAATGTGTATTATGGTGATAATGGTAATGATGAATTTGTTGATTCAAAAGGTGGTCGTAATGTCTATGGATTGAATGATGAACAGGAAGATGATAATAATATATCACCTTATACTGACGCTCAAGAGTATCAAACTAATCCATATGGAGTTACCACAAAGAATGAAATAGATCAATATGGACCGCAGTTGAATGATGATGACGATTTACCACAAGATCAACCTTTAAATGGTGCTGGTGGCGCTGGTGGATCTGGCTCCGGAGTATCTAGACAACTGTCTGAAAAAAGGGCTTCACAACAAAAACCTTTACCGGGTGTTAAAGCCCCTCCTTCTTTTTGGCACGCTTACTGTAGAGTAATAACGTTTTGGGCACCTGCTCCTTTATTGAAGTTGTTTGGTATGCGCACAAAGGATCGTCAAATGGCCTGGAGAGAGAAAATGGGTTTGATTACAGTAATTTTATATGTTGCTGCGTTTGTTGCTTACTTGACTTTTGGTTTCACAAATACTGTTTGCCATAACAACCTAATTCGTATTCGTAATAATGAAGTGAATAATGGCTTTGTTATTATCAATGGTCGTGCTTATGAATTGGATAAATTCAAACATCCAGCTGCAATTGGTATTCCAAATAATACAAATGTTCTCTATGATCCAATTAACGCTGCTGGTCTTGATGCCTCATTTTTATTTCAAAATGTAAATGGAAACTGTAAAGGTTTAATAACTCCAAAATCAGACAGTTCCATTCCTCATGATAGTCAAGGTAATGTTGCATGGTATTTCCCTTGTCAAATGTTTGCTCAGAATGGTACTACCCAACCTAATTTTACATTTCCTCACTATAATGGATATGCTTGTCATACTTCAGCAGAAGCTCGTCAAGCATATTATGCGTTAGAAGCTTCTGGCGAGGTATATTTTACTTGGAACGATATTCACAATTCAACTAGAAATTTGGTTGTTTATAATGGAGCAGTTCTTGATTTAGCTCTCCTTAATTGGATTGACAAATCCAATTTGAATTACCCTTCTGAATTCACAATATTACAAAATGATACTACAATTCGCGGTGCTGATATTTCCCAGTTAATGTCTCATGGAAGAGACGGTCAAATTGCAAGATGTTTATCAGAAGTTATTAAAGTGGGTTATATTGATACTGAAAATATCGGCTGTATTGCTTCTCAAGTTGTTTTATATGTTTCTCTAGTTTTTATTATTGGATTAGTGGCCACTAAATTTTTGTTCGCTTGCTACTTCAAATGGTTTATTTCTGGACGTCAAGGTGCATTTTACATGGATAGAAAGCAATTAGAAAAGCATAATGAACAGATTGAAGATTGGTCCAATAATATCTATTCTCAAGGTCCAATTAAAAAGGCAGTTCCTCCGCCTCGTAGAAAAGATCGACAATCGAAATTTGGGATGAAGTCTGACAAAAGCCAAGTTCGCAAAAGTGTTACCATGATGTCACAGATTCCTGTCACGTCAACTTCTAAATTGGTTCCTGGTGGTTCTATTTATGGAATTAATTCAGGAAATGCTGCTTCGAGAAGTTCATTCCTAGTTAATAATTCCAGTAATGACATGGTTGGGGATCGTTCTTTCTTATCTGGTGATACATCATATCGTGGGGCCGGTGGATTTATGTTGGATGAATCAGAGTATTCTGATTATCCTGGTGTTGGTAGTGGTGCAATTACTGGACAATATGATGGACAGGATTATAGTGGAACTCCTGGTTCCTATGATTATGTTGTTCCTCAACCACCAGTAGATTATCAACCATTTGGATTCCCACTTGCTCACACAATTTGTCTTGTCACCGCCTATTCCGAATCCGTTGATGGTCTTAGAACAACTTTAGATTCCATTGCCACTACTGATTATCCTAATTCTCATAAACTTATTTTAATCATTTGTGATGGTATTATTAAAGGTGCTGGTAACGACATGTCTACTCCAGAAATTGCTTTATCCATGATGACTGACTTAACTGAACCCATGGATGAAGTTAAGCCATATTCTTATGTCTCCGTTGTAAGTGGTTCAAAACGTCATAACATGGCTAAAGTATATGCTGGCTTTTATAAATATGACGATAGTACAGTCGATCCATCTAAGCAACAAAGAGTTCCAGTGATGGTAATTGTTAAGTGTGGTACTCCTGCTGAAGAAGGCACTGCTAAGCCAGGTAATAGAGGTAAGCGTGATTCACAAATTATTTTAATGAGTTTCTTACAGAGAGTAATGTTTGATGAGCGTATGACTGAACTTGAATTTGAAATATTCAATGGGATTTATAAAATCACTGGTATAGCTCCTGATTTCTATGAAATTGTACTCATGGTTGATGCAGATACAAAAGTATTCCCTGATTCCATTACGCATATGGTTGCACAAATGGTTAAGGATCCTGAGGTTATGGGTCTATGTGGTGAAACCAAGATTGCCAATAAGACTGAATCATGGGTTAGTATGATTCAAGTATTTGAATACTTTATCTCTCATCACCAAGCAAAGGCATTTGAGTCTGTTTTCGGTGGTGTTACCTGTTTACCTGGTTGTTTCTGTATGTATCGTATTAAAGCTCCTAAGGGTGACGATGGATTCTGGATTCCAATCCTTGCTAATCCTGATATTGTCGAACGTTATGCTGAAAATGTGGTGGATACTCTTCATAAAAAGAATCTGTTGTTACTTGGTGAAGATCGTTTCTTGTCTACCCTCATGCTGAGAACTTTCCCGAAGAGAAAACAAATCTTTGTTCCTAAAGCTGCTTGTAAAACTATTGTTCCTGCCGAATTTAAAGTCTTGCTTTCACAGAGAAGAAGATGGATTAATTCTACCGTTCATAATTTGATGGAATTGGTTCTTGTTCGTGATTTGTGTGGTGTCTTTTGTATTTCAATGCAGTTTGTTGTTTTCGTCGATTTGGTCTCTACTCTTGTTCTTCCAGCCGCTATTACCTTTACCCTTTATGTTATTATTATTGCCATTGTTAGGAAACCCACTCCTACAATGTCTTTGATTCTATTGGCTCTTATTTTAGGTTTACCAGGTGTGCTCATTGTTATTACAGCCAGTAGAGTTTCTTACGTTCTTTGGATGCTTATTTATCTATGCTCTTTGCCAATTTGGAATTTCGTGCTACCAATGAATGCTTATTGGAAATTTGACGATTTCAGTTGGGGTGACACTCGTACTATTGAAGGTGGTGACAAAGGTGGTCATGACGATGCTTCTGGTGAATTTGATTCTTCCCAAATCGTTATGAAGAGATGGAGAGATTTTCAACGTGACCGAACCAGACAGATCTATGGTCCACAGTCAAATAGTGGATGGGGTGATCAAGGTACTGTTTCTATGTTATCTTCGTCGTCTATTAATGTCCCACACTCCATGCAATCTCACACAATGGAGCATCCATCACCGTCAAGTCATAGCGATTATATTCATAGACCTGAGGATATGACAGAATTTTGAGAGGGGAAGGAGATGAGAATCTATGGTGCATTATGGTTACATGAAGACATGTATTCTAAAAAGAAATTTATTAAAATTATGGTGTCTATTATATATTATTATATATTCGTTATGTTATGAAAAAAAATAAATAATTAATTTTTTATGCATTCTCTCCATGACCTATGTTAAGGATACATTTTTGAAGAAGAGCTAGAATCTCTGCGTCATTATATGAAACGGATATGCTAGCAGAGATTAATGAGAATAATTTGGACATGTTTGATTCTGCATGGTATTTGAGAATTGATTTCAGTAATCCAATTAATTCCAGCCGGCATATTTTGGGCATCGGAGTACGTCCTCGAAGTGGTTGATCTGCAACATACTGGTGAAGAATAATTGCTGCTCGCCAAGTAAGATATTGAGACGATTTTTCAATGACTATTGGAGAATTTTTAGGTGGTCGACTTGAGAGGCGGAATAGCTCATTGAGGCATAAATGGGAAAGATTTATTCGGGAGAGGGGGATGGCTTTCTCAGTATGACCATAGAAAGGACCATTTATAAGTCTTTGCAACGATTCCTCCGGTAGATTATTCCTGTAATAACTCTGGTTGAATTTCCCACGATAATAAATTGCTGATGATTCAAAGAGAGCTCTAAGAAGACGAGCCCAGAACTCATCAGATGTACTGTTGCTGTTTTCAACAAGGTTAATAAACCGTTTGTATGACTCACAATCAAATGTTTCGTAACGTAGTTCGAATTGAAGAGGGGAAGTTGATGAATTAGAAATAATTGCAATTCCAGATTTGAGTATATATTCCCAGATGCCATTCGATCGTTGTTCTGACTTCAAATTGTCCATCACAGAGTGCAACAATTTTTCACTAACGAAGAGAAATATTTGGGTAGCAGATTGCCACATTTGGAGTGGGGCGTTATCATCAGAGATTTTCGGTGAGATTAGAGGACAATTAAATTTCTTCTCCATCAATAATACTGAAGAGGAAAATATATTCTCAATCGTTTTATTTTCACACAGCTCTTCATAATCCGTAGAAGAAACTTTACCGAGATTTTTTTGCAACATTTTCAATGATTCGGCTGCTAGACTAATAAAAGTTGGCCTCTTTGAAGTAGAGTCGTTAGAATTCACACGATCTTCGGTATTAAATGGAAGTACAAGGAAGTCACATAGCAAATTCAGAATCAGACTTGCTACTTTGCAATCGGTGACATCTATTGCCTCGATTCGTGATAAACTTTTTGACTGCAATGGGGACATATGTTCTCGATCGGAATACAATTGCGGTATATGAGCAAAGGTAGTACACCGCTGAAGGATCGCAATAGTCTTTGCTAAATTTTCGTAGGAACATTCGCCATAATTGGATAATTCGTATAATGGCTCATGAATCTGAACGAGCACAGTAAGGGACTCTTGAATCAATTTGGCGTCTACTGGGTTTTTCGGAATAGGCTGAGATGTCCAGAATTCCCATGCTTTCTCAAGGCATTCTACTGGAAATTGGATAGTTACTTTATTTTTGGACAAGCTAGTCAATATTCCATCTAGTGCATTGTAGACTGGTAATGACAGATGAGGTTGGTCAACTTCGATCAATGTTTGGAAATAATCTATCAGTCCACTCCATAACTTAACAAAATCATCTTGGTTCACAAATTGATTGATAAATGAAGAATATAAATTACTGAATCCATTTAATACTAAAGTCATTGTTTCGATCCAAGAACTAATTAATTCTTTACCAGCCATGTTTGAAGGTGGACGAACTTTCATTAATATAGGGGTAACAATAGTTTGGACAGTTTTCCATACTCCAACTGGCAGTGAATTGCCATTTGAATCTAAAATACGGAACAAAATCTGAATTGAACCATTACGGACTTGTGCTCTTGGATCACCTGCTGTGATGGCCAACCGTAGCAACGATATAATCCATAATGCATGAATGTTTAGTGGAAACTCACCATTCACGGCAACTTCAGATAGCTTTTCAGAATCAGCAATTGGCTCGCTGAAATCTTTGGATACTGCATTTCTTTCAGAAAGCATGTTACGAAGGTGGTCAGAGACTGTCCAGAAGAAACTGATAGAAGTGAAGGAGATGTTCAGGTCACTTTCTTGATTGCAGAATTTAGAGAGAGTGACTACTAAATTCATCAAGCACTTTTGTGGCAAAACTACAAGAAAATCGTTGCAAATAAAATTCAGCGATTCAAATCCAGATTTGACTAATCGGGCAGTTCTATCGGTTTGTTTGGCCGAAGATGTGTTAGCACTCATAGATGATAGAGAAGTCGAAGATGAAACCGAAAAAAGGGATGTGAAGACAGTGTCAATTACATCAAAGACTAAATCCCAACCATCAATAATTTTGCCACCACAATGATCTAACACCTTGTTTAATGTATCGATTGAGGATACGTGAATATCAGATTCAGTGCTTACAATCGAAGAATCTTCGCTTGGAACTTGAATTTTAATAACTCGATTAATTTCACATTTAAGTGTTTGAATGACTTTTCGCTGGGCTTGACTATTGATGGCAGCGGCAGTAACCGCATCAGTAGACGCTCTGATTATAAGATCGTTCAAGACATTAGAAGAATGTGAACGAGCAGCCGTATCTACGGATCTAGTGTCGATGACCTTTAATAAATGATCGGTGAGTTGTTCCCAAGTTTTATCGGCAGGTGATAATAGGCGATTCATATTAATGATACCAAGTTCTCCTAATAAATCAAGACCAAAGAAAAGGTCGCCATTAAGTATTGTTGAAGGCTTTTGAATTCCAAGAATTTGCTCTGAAATACGACAAAGGGAAGATATCATATCTAAAAACGATGACTCAGGGAAATCCTTAGTAGAGTCTAAGAGTCTCCTAAATGAATTATCAACAGGATTAAAATCAGCACCTAGTTGAGAAAACACATGAGATCCTTTAACATTACGACCGCGTTTTTTACCTGAGCCATTGACCAGCGCATCTGATGATTGTATTGTTTTAAAAATAATATCCCAGCTTGTGGATAGAGTAGGACCTAATGTATGAGCAACATTCAAAAGAGCTCTAAAACAGAGAATATTACGAGAAGTTGGCATACCTGGGGCAATACCGGTTGATTGGCCACTGCCACTGCTCGGACGACTCGGAGATACAGGGGATGCGGGAGTTGGCAATCCAGCGTTACTTGCAGAACGCTGATGTTCTCGGATAGATCCTAATGATCCCACTATTGATTCAACACTTAACAGGTTTCTTGCCATATTGCTTGCAGTTGTAGCCACACTGGATGTACTTGCGGTCGCACTACTGCCAATAGAAGATTTTCTGCCACCACTAAAATCACCAATAACAAGTACAGAAAATTCTCCCAATAATGAGAGGAATGAATCTCGTGGTTCAACAAGATTGAGGAAACCTGTAGAATGAGCAAGTTTCTGAACTGATCTCACCAACGAATGGTATAAATCTAAATCAATTGTAGCATGGAAAAAAGTTTGATAACACGCAGATATTTCTCTCCAACATTGGCTAAGAAACTGGATAGACATTTCAGAAGCAGAAGAGGAAGATGAAGTCTGTGAGAAGACTTTACGAGCCAAACCTTCAGATAAAGAATTAATACAGAGCAAAACCAAATAATATAAATATGATTCAGGTACAATGGGAGGTTCGCCTTTATCTAATAAGTCAATACAAGGGACTCGAGCAACAGATGTTTTGAGAGAAATTCCCACTACATCTGAATAATCGACAGGATCATTTTCGTCGTGGAGAGTGTTTGATTCACTAACCCCATTACCATTATCATCTGGCAATTGAAATGGCATTGATACCGGTCCATAACCAATAATATCTTTCCTTTCAATACTTATTTTCTCAAAGGCAGCTATCAGACATTTAATAATTGCTCTTCTGGTCCCTTGTTGAGCATCATATTCTTGATAAATTTCTTGAACCAGAGAAAATTCCGAGCATACTCCCTGGAAAACTTCCATGCACAACAATCTCTTCCAGTAAGGAGCAGCATCCTTATCTAACATATGGGTCAAAAGAGATAAAATAACTTCACCTTCTACTTTCAACACAGGCAGCTGTCTCCTTAATAATAAATACAAAATTCTGGTCACTCTAACTGTGACAGAAAATTCTCTCTTTTCTGAAAATGCACGTAACAACAGGGGAACGACCCTTGTTCTCAATACATAAGCAAATTCAATATGCCTTAAGAAAATGTCACTATGATTTGTCATTATACTTTCCAGCAATTCTAAACCAAAAGTTTCTGGTAAATGATTGAATTTTTTTAGAAAAATTGGCTTCTGCTTTTCCGTCAGATTGCAGAGATCAATAAAGATCATTAAAGCATCATATGCTACAGGGCTTATGAGAATTTTACCAGTTTCTGACCCTCCGCCTATTTCTCCGTTGATCTTATTTCCATCCACGCTATCTACAGCCACTTCAAAGGTCTTCTTTGGTGGAACTTTTTCTGCATTTTTGTCTTCTTTAGCCACTCTCTCAAAAACCGATATGATTAATTGTTGTAAAGTAGCAGATGCAGTATTAACCACAACTACTGTCTTGTTACCACCTTGTAATATCGAGCATAAATGGAGGATATTTACAATCTGTTCACTACTCAATTCCTGCCCGTAATTCTCAATTAATGAAGGTAAACTCTGTAAAATCTTTAATTGAATATCAACTCCTAAATGTGTAGCTTCTTGTAATGCGTCGATAACAACGTCAATCTGTTCTAACGCAACTGCTTTGATTGTCAACAAACTATGCAAACACTGAATAGCTGTAGCACAATATTTTGCATTTCTTGTCGAACTAGCCAATAAAAATGGCGAGATAAACGTTGGATCTTTTGATAAATCTATCTTTGAGTTAGATTTTTGCCTCTTGAAGCTGGATTCCATTGGAACCCTTTCACGACCTCCTACACATACCCCTCAAGAACTCATATTCATCTTGCCCTGTCTTATACTTTTGTAACTTCACTAAACTCTTTTCACTTTCCTACAATCATCGTTAGTCTCAGTACATGATTTTTCATTGGAGAGACGAAACACTAACCTGTTTTAATTCGGAATTCCGTCTTTTTGTCTGAGAAATCAAATTACTCAGCTCCAGTGACAAAATATGTATCGTGGACATTTTGGCCTATCCTCAGCAACAGTTCTCTGCTATTACTCGTCCAATCCTACTATGCAATCAATCGAATTATGTCTGGAAATTGGGATTTCTCATTGGGCAATACTGAGATAATTTTCGATCTAGAACGTTTTATCGATGTCTTATCTTTCCAATTAATCACAGAACAAATCAATTGGATTCGCTATTGAAAGTTAAGTCAATCAAATTATATGTGTTCTTTCTATTTACAGTGAAATTGACGTCTACTGTAACCTTGATGAATGGTTAGTCTGTTTACGTGTTCGGCGTTAGATGCACGTCAAGAGAATGCTCATCGTCTGTTAAACGAATATGAACTTAGGTGGTGACCGTAAGAGCTATTAATAGCATAACCTAATCAAAAGATTTAATGCTTTTAATGAGTATCATAAGGACGTTTTCTTACTTTTGGTTGTCTTTACTCGTAGGAAATATATATCCTAAGTTAGCAATTGCTCTGGCGTCGATTGGATACAACGAGAGAGATATATTGTTGCCGATCATGTAAGGCTACTTTTCTTATCTTATCGTGCATATTAAAGAAATTAAGGGCGCAAGGTTATTGTTTATTTTTGCATGTATATTTATTGGGGTATTCTTATAAGAACATAAATTTCGGTATCATCGGTTGAATGATAAATATCTATCTAAGGTATAGTTGCGAAACAACTTGATATAAAATTACCTGAACATGGTCATCTTGAAGAATTATCTCTCGAATATCCAGTTTTAGAACATATTTACAGTATAAAGGTTATTTAATGAGTATATATAGGTAGCTAATGACCTGGATAACGAACGATGGAAATGTAATAGTTTTAATTTCACTAAATTATTAGAACTGCTTAGAGTTAGAGAATTGTGATAATAAATTTCTACTTGATTCAAAAACCAGGGGTAGCAAATCAAATGGCAGTATATCTGCCGGTTACAACTCTCCGTATACCGCTGCAATCAATGCCGGTTTCCAATATACTGGGTACAAACGCAACGACAGGACAATCGAGCGCAGCGAGCAACGGGTCCGGGCAGAGCCAGGCCGCCGGAGGCATTGAGTAGAGTGGAATGTTGAGGGAAATTACGAAAGATCAGGGGGTCGGTCGTGCATGGCCGATGCAAAAAAGTGGGTGGTGAAACAAACACCTCGATTATAGAATGAGGGGTGCTGAATTGCACCAATTGAAGGGCATGATACAACCGCATATTATTATTAGCCTTTGTTTATTTAACCGGAAGCAATGCATGTTTAATATCACATGGTGACGCTTTTGTTTACTCTACCGTTCAGTTTATAAGAAGCTGACTTTCCGCTTTGATTAAACAATTGTTGGGTTATTAATTTGAGAAATTGACATTTGTAAGTTTTAAGAATAGAGGAACAGGGATGGAATATGAACGGAATAGAAACAGAATAGGACGGAATATATTTAAGTAGAGTGGATAGATCGAATGGCAATTGAAGATCACCCAACCAGCTCAAGTCCTCTAACAATTCCTAGAATCATCCAATGACTGTCGTTTCAACTAAAGTTTTTGATGGCCAAAAGCCAGGTACTTCTGGACTTCGTAAAAAAGTTGTTGTCTTTCAACAACCTCATTACACTGAAAATTTCGTACAAGCCATTCTCTCGTCTATCCCCGAAGGTAGTCAAGATGCTACACTTGTAGTTGGTGGTGATGGACGTTTTTATAACAAAGATGTAATTCAAATTATTAGTGAAATTTCTGCTGCCAATGGCGTCAAAAAATTGATTATTGGTCAGAATGGATTATTAAGTACTCCTGCTGCTTCTCATGTTATTCGTAAGAGAAAAGCTACTGGTGGTATTATTTTAACTGCTTCTCATAATCCTGGTGGACCAACTAATGATTTTGGTATTAAATATAACTTGGCTAATGGTGGTCCAGCTCCTGAATCTGTTACTGATAAGATTTATGAAGTTACAAAAACTATTTCTGAGTATAAGACTTTGAAAGGTGATGATTTCCCTAAAGTGGATTTAACTCAAGTTGGTAGCATTAAAAAGTATGGTCCTTTGGAGATTGAAATTATTGATACTGTTGAAGGTTACTTGTTGCTTTTAAAGGAAATTTTTGATTTTGATCTTATTAAATCATTTTTGAAGAGTAATCCTCATTTTACCATTTTATTCGATGCTCTTAATGGTATTACTGGTCCTTATGGTAAAGCCATTTTTGTAAATGAATTGGGATTATCAGAAAATTCTATACAAAATTGTGTTCCCAAGCCTGATTTTGGTGGTTTACATCCTGATCCTAATCTTACCTATGCTCATACTTTGGTAGAAAGAGTTGACAAGGAAAAGACTCCATTTGGAGCTGCTAGTGATGGTGATGGAGATAGAAACATGATCTATGGAGCCAATTCATTTGTATCTCCTGGTGATTCTGTGGCTATTATTGCTCATCATGCTGATAAGATTCCATACTTCCGTGATGGTGGTGTTCATGGACTTGCAAGAAGTATGCCTACATCTGGTGCTATAGATTTAGTCGCCAAGGCTAAGGGATTGAATAGTTATGAAGTTCCTACTGGATGGAAATTTTTCTGTGCTTTGTTTGATTCTAAGAAATTGTCTATATGTGGAGAAGAGTCATTTGGCACTGGATCAGATCATATTCGTGAAAAGGACGGTCTTTGGGCTATTGTTGCTTGGCTTAATATTATTGCTGGCGTTGCCAAAGAAGATGCTTCTAAAGCTAGTATCTCTGCTATTCAAAAGGACTTCTGGAACATTTATGGACGTACTTTTTTCACCCGTTATGATTATGAAAATGTTTCATCCGAAGGAGCTGCCAAGGTTGTTGCAAATTTGAAATCTCAGATTGATTCCTCATCTTTTATTGGTTCTAAGGTTGGCGACTTAGAGGTCGCTGAAGCTGGCGATTTCTCCTACACTGATTTAGATGGTTCAGTTTCCAAGAACCAAGGTCTTTATGTCAAGTTCAAGGGTGGTTCTCGTATAGTTCTTCGTTTATCTGGCACTGGATCGTCTGGAGCTACCATTCGTCTTTACGTTGAGCGTTATGAATCTGACAAATCTCTGTTTTCTCTTGATGCTCAAGAGTACCTTAAAGGCACCATTTCTTCAGCTGTCAAGTTCCTCAAATTAAAAGAATTTGTGGACCGTGACGAACCTGATGTTCGTACCTAAGCATTTCTGTCGTTTAGCGTGAAATATAATTGATTACATTATCTTTTTTTGCCTCCGGCGGCCGGGCTCTGCCCGGACCCGTAGCTCCGCTCCGCGGAGGCTTAATCTGAATCATCAGCAAGAAGAGCATCCAAATCGATATTCGTTTCCGTGCCAATACGCTTACTCTTCTCATCTTCGCTCTCTGCTTTCTGCTTACTAGTCTTTTTCTTCTCAACCGACTGCATGTCAAATAATTCTTTGAGTTTCTCAATCTTACTTTGAAGTTCATCAAGAGTACCATCAGGTGGATGTGAAAATTTAATTAAACTGGGCCAGATCGGAGGAATGAATGTTTCCTCTCCTGTAGTAGCCGCAATCTTAATGGCATTTTTTAATCGATGTAATATCGGATTGAAAACATCATCAACATGCATATATTCACAAGGATCTCCATCTTCATCAACATCTGCTTCATCAAGGTCCATTTTTTTAATTATCGTGCCCATAAGAGCATTCATCTCATCAGTAGGTTCACGATTCTTCCGTTGAGCATTGTCTTTAGGTAATGGTTTACCTGATTTCGACTTAATCTCAAGCAGACTGGGAAACTGATATTGTCTATGATCTTGAGCAAATGGTAGAATATTAAGGATCAACGCCTGGAAATCAACGTCTACATAAGGCGATAATATTACCATCTGTGGATCGTATCCATTTTTATTAACGTATCTGGCAATTGCAACTCGCTCTTTAAGTTGAAGGGTCATTATCAAGGCGGATAGTGCTAATCGATCTCCTTGACCAGAATCAGGTGGATTGATAATATAATCAGCCGAACTCATAAGATACCATCTGGGGACATCCTTGGTATCGCAAAACCCATAAATTGCCAAGTCAGCTTCGTTATCCATGCGATAGGATTTAATAATATCCTTCACATCATCACTAAAAGTAACTACTTCTGAGCCAAATCTGTAGCCTGAAGCCAGTATCTTATGGTTTAAATATTGCTTTCCATCTGGTTCATTAGGGTTCTCAACATAATAATCTCGATTAAAGTTAACTGGCAACTTTTTTTCTTGGTAATCATGTTCCTCATCATGAGTGACCGGCTCAATAACAATTGACTTGGCAGATGGAACTTGTGCTCTTTTAGTACAAGGATACCCAACTACTGGGATTGATAAGGTGTTTTCCAATTTAATACGTTTCTTCTTTTGTTCCTCATCTTCAGGATTATAATTATCGTCGTCAGCTCTTCCAATATGTAATTTGCCGGTGAAAGATTTTATGACACGAACTGGCTGAACTGTGGGTCTAGAGACAAAATATACTGCATCTTCATATGGAGCAAACATATACAGATCATCTGGATCACCATTACTGTTTGGTGGAAAATAGTCAGATTCGATTTTTTTGAAACCTTCAATATTCGATGCTCGTGTCTCAGACTGAAAGTGACTCAATCCAGGTGAATCATCTTTCATTCCAATCATCAACACACGAAGGACTATATTTGAGCTTTTTAATAATTCAGCAATCGGTCTGACTTTCTTAGTAAAATCCATACTCTCAGTGCCATTTGTAATGACACAAATCATTTTCTTATATTTTAATCTTTTACAATGGGCATTAATCGTTGATATTGCCTCATCAATACCATCAAGGACTGTTAATTTGTTAGCTATCAGTGTAATATGGTTATCATACATTACTTACCATCACCATCGTCCGTAGATGATGGAGTTGTTTTATTCTTAAGCTTCATCAGATCATGAAGAAAGAATCTGCTAATGTTAATTTAAAACCAATTCTACAGGTCTAGTTTCACTTACTGTTTAATCGGAAAAAATGGTGTCACATGCTTGAATCTCAAATTAACATCTATTATGTTAGTAGGCGTTAAATCTAACCGTATCCATCCAGCATCAAAAAAAACATACCCTCGGTTCGGACGCCAATTACACCAACCATGTCAGTTTTACGATCAGAAAGAATCTGTAAAGGTTAACAATTACCAAAACATGTGATTTTTTTTGTTAAATTGTAACTTACTTTATCACTAATTTTATCATTAACCCATGTCATGGCCCATTCGATGTCGGTCTGTTTACGACCATTGTGCTTTTCACCCATGCTATGACCTACATCGAGCACAAATACGGTAGCCTGAAAAGTTAATAAAATGATCAGATTAATGGAATCTTATACGCACTTCTTTATCAGCCATTGTTTAGTTGAAGTTTAAGGTCTGTCTTTTTGATTGCTGATATACGTGATATCGAGCAAGATATTCATCCGCGCGCGCGTTTGTTTCGTGTCTTTCTGCACAATTAAATTAAATGAACGTATGCAGGGCAGGCTGAACATGTGATTGATATAAGCTGTATATACTCTTCCTGAAGAAGTTGAATTTATTGTTTGCAGAACTCAGTAGCAGAGCAAACAAAATGGCTCTATCCGCCACAAGCAAAATACAAGAGTTTATTTAACTACAGAGAAAATTCATCAATTTACCAATCGTCATCATCTTCTTCTTCATCGCTTTCATGACGCCCAGACCTAGCTTTAAGGGCATCGGCAAGTCCACCAGCAAGGTTGTTGGTAGCTTGGCTTTTCTGCTTAAGAGCTTCAGCTAATCCAGACGCGAGATTGGGTGAGGAAGAACTGGCAACCGGCTCAGGAGAAGGACTTCCAGCACTACTACCACCATTTGGGCTGAGAGAAGTGCTACCACCATTCGAGTTGAGAGCTGAAGCAATGGCTTTCTTCTTGGGTGGAGCAGGAGGAGGTGCTCTTCTTCCTGCAGCAGCAGGTGGCGGTGGTAACAGGATCTCTTCGACATATGAGGCAGGAGTCCAACCTTGAGCGGATCTATCCTGTTTTTCAGCAAGCCACCAACCATTATCTGATTTCTGTAGGATAAATACAATTTCATTCTTAGCAATGGGAAGTTCATTCGGGTTACTTCCGGGATAATCATATAAAGCCTTAGCAGTAGGATCAGCAGGAGGTGGAGGTGGTGGTGGGACAGTCCTAGCAACTGCCGCAGGGGGCGGCGGTGGAACACGGGAAACCCGCCTAGCAGCAGTGGTAGTATTTACTTGAGCAGGTGGTGGTGCAGCACGAACAGCTGCTGCAGAACTAGACGATGCGCCCTGTTGATAAGGAGTGGTTTGCGACATTGCGGCAACAGCAGCAGCTGCAGCAGCAGCAGATGTATTTCCAGCAGGAAGACCAGTATTAGAAGTAGAGGTCGGTGAAGATGCAGTAACTGGCGTATATGTTTTCTTTGGAGTGGCTGCAGTCGCTGTAGTGGTGGGATAATTATAATTATTTGCAGCACGAGCAGGACTGCCACCAGAAGCCTGTTGAGAAGGTAATGGCGTTACAACTGGAGCTTTTGGAGGTGGTCTTCGTTGCGTAGTCTTACGAGTAGCTGGAGGTCGTCTAGCAGTGCTGGTGGAATTATTCTTTGGCCGAGATTTAGGAACCGGTTCAGAAACTGAATTAGGCGGCTGACCAGAAGGAACTCGGATAGTACCACTCTTGTAGATATCATAATAAGCAGGTGCAGTTTCATCTTTTTGAGCTTTGATTGTACTTGGTTTACCAGGTTTTTTATTGTATTGAATAGTTGATCCAATTCTAACTGGGACATTTAGAAGATTGATAAGTTCGGTCTTGAACACACACCATAACAACGGTTCAGGCTCTTGAGGAGAACCAGTATTAAGAGCAAACCAATCATCACGAAGGTTGGTGAGAGAAACACTACGAATCGTTGACGTCTGATAAGTATTTTCAATTATATATGATAATTGATTTTGTAAAATTGATTCAGCAATGACATAGAATTTACCACCAGTAATAATAAAAATTCTTTCTAATCTTTGACTGGAACGACCGAATTTAGCATGCAATACTTCACCTCTACAAGAAAATCGGACTGTTTCATTTATTCCAACTGATTTCATTAAAAATCCACCAGGAGAATTCTTAACATTACAAGCAAGATAATCACCCCAAAATCGTCGATATCCTAATAAACTCATTCTACGACGCTCTTTTTGATTCTTCAACATAGCATGACCGCGATCACGAAGTTCAATATATTTTTTACTACCTTTAGCCTCTCTCCAAGCACGTTGAATTTTAGTAGCACAATCAGCTTTGAATTTTTGATGTCTTCTCCAAGCTCGCTGAATTCTACCTGCCATATTGTGCCAATACATATCTCTCATATGTTCAAGAGCAAATAAAGTTTCCGGAGTTTTAATGAATGCTTTTGTAACACCCATCTGAAATTCGGTACTGGGAATACCAGTATCTTTAAATATTTGTAAAGTAGCAGATCTCGAATCACCTTGCCAAATAAAATCACCAGCATATGATGTTTTACGAGATAGCAAATAAAATCTTTCAACGAATTTTTCAAATGTCTGTCTATAAGCAAATCCAGCTCTTCTAATTCGGACATTTTCCTTTAAGCCAAGATACTTGACTTGATGAAGAACTGCTTTTTGATCATATTCTGAAGGAGAACGATGCTGATTAGGTTTAATAGTACGGATGTATGATGGTTGGGCTAATGATAAAGTATGCATTAATGCATTTGCAGATTGTTTAATCTTATCACTAGCAGTTGGAGGTCTTCTATGATTATCAGTATCAATCTGATCAGGGAATAAAGTCTTCAAAAACTGATTATTTGAACCATTAATCAGAACTAAGATATCTTTTAATAATTGATCTTTATTCTTATCAGTCATTCCACCAATATCATACATTACATCACCGGCATAATGTTTGATGAGGAATTTATTCTGTCTCTGTTCAAAATGAGCATTGCCTGAGAGCAAACTTAATTTCATTGAAAAATTTTGATCAGCTGCTCCAGAATCAGCATGAGCAGTTGCACAAGCATCATTTAAAACTGAAAATATACCTGGAGGACGTCTTTCTTCAATCAAATCACAAACGACTTTATTATTGAAATAATCAATTGGTGTCCATTTAATCTGTTCCTTCACATATTCTTCCTGTTCCGATTTCAATGTCAATTGAATAAAAATTTGTTGCAATTTTTCATTCACATAGTTGATACAAATTTGCTCGAAACTATTGTTTTCAAAAATTTCAAACCCATAAATATCAAGAATACCAATAGTAAGTTCATGACTACCTTGTTGATCTCGTAATGAAAGATTAACCCTTGCTACAATCCAATCGAATAACTTATCATAAATAGCTTTTGCAAGTGCATCTCTTACTGCTCTGGCTTGAACGGGATTTAAAGGACTTTCATAAATAGATCCTCTACGACCACCACCTCTAGAAGTTTCTACAATACGAATGGTTAATGCTTTTTCAATATTTGCCGCATCAACATCTAACAAATAAGCGACAAAATTAGGTACTGAACTATCCCGAATTTGACTTCCACCATCATCATTTTCAACAAAATCGATATTTCCAATCCATAATATAGCTGCCAATAGCTTGAAAACTGAATCTTGTTCCTCTTGAGACAATCCAATAACTTGCATAGCTTTTAAAGTGTCCTGGAAATCCTTTACATCATCAATGCTATCAACTGAAGTACATTTACTAGCCGATGTATAAACATACGTCTCAGGACCTTGAATTCCATACAACTCTCTATACTGTTGAGTAGCACCTTTCGTAAACTGATAGAAAATATGAAAATTTCTTTCATTTTTGATTTGACCAACTACTCTAGCTTTTTCAAGTAAATAATTAGTAATATTAGCTCCAACTGGTTCTCCTTGTTTATTAAACAATATTTCCAAATATTTTCCATGACGAGAAGAATTGTCATTTCTTAAAGTTTTGGCACAACCAAATGATTCTAATAATGGATTTGTAGCCAGAACCATCTCCTTAATTCTTTGAATTCCGGAACTAGCGGTTCTGCCTGAAACCGATGCAATATATTGCATAATCCTCTTTGCTGCCTCAGTCTTTCCCGCACCAGATTCACCTGAAATAATAACACACTGGTTATCTGAATATGATTTCATATTATAATACATAGCTTCAGCGATAGCAAACACATGAGGTGCCACTTCTAAACGACTTTTACCTCGATAGCTATCCAACACTTGGTCGGTATAAATACCCAAATCTCTAAATGGGTTGACTGAAATTAACTATCATTTTCGTTAATGTCTGCCTCCGGCGGCCGGGCGCTGCCCGGACCCGTTGCTCGCTGCGCTCGTTCGTCGACCTTCCCAGTACTTACCACATGTCCAATATACGTATAGATGGTACCATTCTCAAATCTTTTCTTTAGATTGTCGTTAATGGCTTCTTCTGTCACTTTACTGAGGAGTGTCAAATCGGAAACTCCAACTTCCTTCTTCTTTGCAATATCAAACGTTGCTTTGTTGATTTTCGCATTGCCATCTCCTCGCTTAGGTGGAGGTGCCTTGGTTTGGCCCTGGGCTTTGCGGGCAGCTCGTTTCGTAATGGCCATGGTAGTCGGTCTATTCTATTACTGAATTCCCAATCGACACAGGCTACGGATATATTCGGGCGCTCTTCCTTCTTATCCGAGCTGATGTTGTAATGTTTTAACTTTGAACGATCTTTGAAACAATAATTCCACCTAGTTTTCTTCACAACCAAGATTTTGTATTTCACTCGTTTCACACTTCGTAAGACTCCGGCTCAACGGTCAATTGCGTTGGGGCAGTGACGATAACAGAAGTGAAAGTTCCGTTGAAAGCGAAGAGAGCGAGTTGTGGTTCCGGCTGGGCTTTATCAGTCGCAGTTGTATCTGGCGTAATTCTTGCCGCCGTTTTATTTGTTGCGCGCACGCGCTATAAGATCAGAGTATAATAGCAGGGTTCGGACTCCACTGGCGCAGCACGTTGCGATAGCGGTAGCATGTCTATAACGAGGTTTGATAGGTTTGGTAATTTGATTTAGGTTTTGAATTTTATGAACTAAAATTTAATTTGGAACTGAATTCTATAGAAATATCAACTATATTTGAAGCAATAGATAGTTTTTAATTAGACGAAGCGGAACCTGATTTTTGATGAGGTAAATAAAGTTCCGTCCATTCTTATATCCGGGATCAGAATGCAGATCATACCGTCAGCTTTGTCTGATAGGCCGGCCAATTGACGTTCACAGCCACCATGTCATGAAATAGGTGGGTTTTTTGCCTTCGTGGTGATTGATTAGTGACCGGCACAAGTGCGGGAGACAATAGACAACCTCTCCACCCACTCCCCTCTGCGGAGCAGAGCAACGGGTCTGGGCGGAGCCCAGCCGCCGGAGGGAAGAAGAGGTAAGAGTTAATGATTTTGCCTACCTAATTATAGCCCTAAAAGTTATTAAATATGTAAAATATAAAGTAATGATTAAATGATTAGTTGTGTATGTCTTTAATATTCTGGTTTTTGTAAATTTGAATCACCTCCAGTAAGTCCACCAGCTTTTAGCTCCGATGCAGGATCTTCAAATGATGGTTCTGCGGCGGTATATGTATGGGCTCCTGTCTTTGCTTTGAATAACTTCTTGAGTTCAACTTTAGGTAATTCCATACCAACATGGGGTCGAGGAGGGGTATGTGTATATTCACTTCCGAGCAAAGTGGACACTTTAGCTTGATCTCTTATGCCTGAAGAAGAGGGTTCAGAAAGTGACTTTTTGCCCGAATCAACAAGATGAGATAGATCCATATCTCCTCCACTCTCATGACCAGCTTCAGGTCCTCCTGGGAAATGAGATTTACCATGTTCCAAAGCACTCTCTTGTGCTTTAACTGCAACGGGCAAAATAATTGCCGGATCATGAGTAACCGAATCGAATTTACCCTTCCCAGGTACATCATTAATAATATCTTTTCCATCATCAGACATTGATCCAGCGGATGAACGACGTCGGAATAAAATATCTCCCAATGATCTTCTCTTTCCAGAACCAGAACCACCCGAAGCACTTGAATCATGGAAATCACCAGGGGGGCCAATTAAAGAAAATGCCACATCTCCTGTACTATGATTACGGGGAGCATGATCATCGTAGTACTTAGCGCCACTACGCTCACCATCACTAATAGAGGGAAACTGAGCAGAAACGCGAGCAGCACCGTCAGGAGTAACAACAGGCATGATATCAAGACGTTCACCACGGCTATCACGAATCTCGTTAATATCATTATCGGTAATAGTATCATTTGCAGTAGTAGATCCAGAAGAAGGAACTGTATTTGCACTTTTTGGATCCCATGGATTGATTAATTCGCTTTTCTTCTTCAACAATGATTTCTGAACCGCTTCTGGAAGATGACTTCTTGCCTTTGTTTTTGCTTCTTCTCTAGATGCTGCGTCTTTTATAACAATATTCTTACCAGTTTCAGGATCAAAAACAATATTTGGCCCTCCTTTTCTTGATTTCTGTTTAAGCTCTTGATCTGCTATGAATGCTCTGGTTTCAAATGTTTCTACATTAGGAGAAGGATTACTGAGTCTATGACGACTTGAACGACGTTGTCTGATTTCATCAATCGATTCTTCCATTCCATTCATGTCTCCAACTGTTGGTGATGTTGGTGGAGATGATTCCGATCCTCTACGACGGAAAACTCCCAAAATCGAGTCTTTAATACTCTTTCTTCTGTCACCATACGATCCAGAACTTTCGCTACGCTTATCTTTACTAGAAATAACTGAAACATCAGTAATTGCAACGGGCGAATTATCATCGATTGCGCTTTCATTAGGTTCAGATAATTTCATTTTTTCAAGTTTTAATTGTTCCGAAAATGTGGGCTGCTGAAGTTCTGTTAGTAAAAAAAAAACGCCTCCGGCGGCTGGGCGCTGCCCAGACCCGTTTGTGCTCGCTGCGCGAGCTGTTAAGTACACTTACTTTATTGGAACCAATTCCAGAATGCTGACCATCTAAATTCTCCTCTAATGATCTGTTCTTGGCATATGGATCTAATGATTCGTACGCTTTTCCTTCCTCTTTTCCAGACCAGCTTTTATCAACATCAATTGGCCCAGTTTTCATACTCCCTTGAGGCATCTGTCCATTACCCGCAAGAACAGTACCTGGAATATTAGTTGCACCTGTGTCAAACCCGGTACCTGCAGTCTCTGCACCACTTGCAGTTCCATATGCATTATCATACATATTCTGAGTGCGTCCTGCAGATGAGTTGTATCCGTACTCCCCCGAAATAGGCTCCTTGAATTCGTTGGATGGATTTACAAAAGACCCTGGAATTTGGCTTTCATCAGCATATCGAGGGTATGAAGTGTCCCCAGTGATTCCGCCTGCGGAATCACTTTCTATCTGATTCTTATTTTCATTAAAAATAACTCTTGAAGTATCAGCAATTTTTCCAGTTGACATTTCTTGGTTATGATTGTCAGTAGTTTGCGTTTGTTCGGTGTATTCCTGTTTTATCTTATCTTATGTGTTTCCTGTTATTTCTGTAATTGCTTATTCAATTACTCCTTATTTTCCTATCTTATCCAATTCAATTACTAAATTAAATATTCTATTGAATAAATCTAATATCTCTACTCTCTACCACCCTCCCCTTTATATACTCACGGCACCAATCACAAAACTTCCTTTTGTTCTCGAATAGTCTTGTGATTTTTCTCTTGTTTAACTTTCATACCCCTCCTCGTTCGGTATAATCTAACCGCAATGGTCTGTTTGTACGCAGTATCATCTTGTAAAATTTGGCTTCAATCATCGATGTCTCTCTTGCGAATTTAATCATAACTTTAATTAGGGTAAAGTGCCTAATTGAGTTACAATGTGCCTCTTTGCCTAACCGCAATATGGTAACTTTGAGAGGCGATATTAAGGATTATACTAGTTAAGCTTAGTAGGCATTAGTGAACATGTGATGATGATTGGAAAAACGAGAAGAACAATTTGTTACCGATAGGGCTAGAGAGAGGGTTTTTGAGGGCGAAAATTGGAGGGAAGGGAGGGTTGGGTTAGGTAGGCGAGCAGGTGGTAGTGCAGGTGGTAGTAAAACCAGCAGGAGGGAATTAAGGGGGAAAACATGGAGAAAGAACGGCGATGTAAGCGTGCGGGAGTGTGAGACAGGGGAGGAGGGAAGAGTGGTATGATTGTTATGGAGATTGGGAGATATACATGATAGGGAAGGTACGGCTAGCGAATAGTGAAACAGACAGAGCAAAGAACATGTGTAGGTAAAATTATACGCGTCCATTTATAGGTGTAGGTTGACATAATGATTTGCTGCTGCTGCTGCTGCTGCTGCTAGACACATCAGATTTCAAGGCTGAGTGATCTGATCTCAATATGATAGGCAGGGGATATGTGATGATAAACCACTCACAGGCTGTGTAATGCATACAGAATGATGTCAATTGAGTATATTACTGTTAATCAAGCAATTATATCAGTCTGTGGCGTCGTTTTCAGCAAGAAAGCCAATCAGGGAGCAATAAATGTAGGATTATACGAATGCGTAGATACGTTTAGTTACATAGATAGCGGTTAGATAGCCGGAGAATCGGAGATTCAGATTGCTAGTTACGCTTATACCTGCTTCCTTATTCATTAGATTCACAAATGATGAAAGACAAATTTCAAAATAGAATTCAAAATAAACAATTATAAATAGAAAACAAACAGAATGCAATTAATAAAATATTTACATGGGATTTTACGATGGGCTCCATTTTATAGATAAAATTGGATAACTCCCATTTAATATATACATTAGTGATAGTTGTGGAGTTGATATGAGGTAAGAGGAGATCAATTAGGTGTGGTGGTGAGCGTACCACTCACGTTATCAAGTAGCGTCTAATATAAAGCATAACAGCTGACTCTGAAGGTAAAGCTATACGCATAGTATTCTACTAGCTAGCACCATAACACACCTATCATACTCCAGACCCTGCCAACCATAGTAGACCTCCTTAACTGACTCCATACAACTATAATCGTCCCTCTCGACGCAACTTCTCCTTCTTTTCAGCAATATATCTATCTTGTACTTCTTCAAACTTTTCAGTACTTCCCCAAAATGCAACACAATCAATCATAGCTTTTTTCTCCTCAGCACATTTCCAAGAAAAAAGTAATTGATTTTTTTCACTACATCGCCCAAAAGCTAGGAATTTCTCGGCACACATTTTATCAGATTGCTCCTGGCATCTTGCTCGTACTTCTTTTTCTTCGTATGGTGCCAACATCCAAGCAGGAACTTTAGATACGTTTACAGGCCCGCTGTGAGATGGCGTAATAGTATTCGTAGACATGATAATGTACAGAATTAAAAGAGAGAATAGAAGGTGAAATTGGTTAAGTAGTAGTATAAATATGAGTATCAATAGTATGATGATAATTATTTTAATAGACAGGAGTAGTGAAGGTTCATGGGACGTGCTTCAGCCGTATAGTCCATTACCTATCTATACCCTACCTCTATACACAGAATATATCTACAATATTCTAATCAACGGGTAATAATATCAATTAATGTCAGACAGGTAAACATTGATTTATATAAACAAACAGGACAGAGATAACAGAATAAGAAACAAGTTCCGATATTAACAGTTATAATATAATCAGTAGTAAAAGAAAGGAATATCTTTACACTCACTCCATCATGGCTCAAGAACTCATGGGAAATTACTTCCCTCTGATCCAAAGTACTATGGAACATTTCGAAATCCAAGAAGATATAGATACATGTGACAGGACAGAACAAACTTTTCAAAGAATTCAAGAAAAACGTAAAAAGATTATTGACGAATCTATTGATTCCTTACGAACTTTGACTCGTAAGGTAGAACTTGCAAGAGCTAAAACAGAATCATCAGAATATTCAAACTTCCATCGTGAAGCTTCTCAAGAACTTATTCAACTTGATCGAGAGAAATTCGCAATTGCAAAATCATTAAATGAATTAGAACAATCAAACACTACAAATCAAACTACAGTAGATATTCTAAGACAAGAATTGGAAGATTTAAAAGATGCAAATATTATCCAAGAAGCTACTAGTCAATATGTTGACAGTACAGCTATATTACGACTTAAATTTTATAGGTCATTAGGTGTTAGATTTAGTGAAGTTGGGGATGAAAGTGGCAACGGCGGCGGTGTTGATGATCATGAAAAGAAAGAAACAACCACCACGTTAAAAGCGTTAATTCAATCATCATCAGAAAACAGAGTGCATGTCTTCCCAATTGACAAGAATTATAGTCGTCAATTTGTAGCAAATTATATTTGGGAGCATATGTAGATATGTGCTACTTCTTCTCCGACTACCTCTATCTACATCGCACATGGAACATTCGTGAGAATATCTTCTATTACCAACTCTTCGTCCCATTTCATCATCCATTGACTAACTAAATCAATATCCCCTCCATAATTCAATGATGGCTCATCAGTTGGATTACATAATTGAATTCGTAGTGGAAACAATTTTCTTGCAGAAATAGACACGATTGATGGAGTAACAAATTCATAGTCATGAAGAACACTCAATGCTCGTACTAAATAATTGAAATCTTTGACTGCTCTAGGAGACACGCCTGATCTTATTAATCGATGAGTACGTAAAGCAATGACAATATTTTGCATGTATCTCTGAATACTTGCTGAGATTGTTATTTGAGGGATTTTTACTGCTACAGAGATCAGGAAAGATTGAGTTGAAGGAATAGTGGCATGTGGCTGAGGTATATTTGGTAGTATTCTGTGTCTGTTTTTACTTATCAGGTTATAAGTTGAAGAGGGTTGGGATTTTGGTGGGATTAGGTATGGAAGATGGCGAACCTGGTTTCCAATCTCTCCAATCTCCTTTTCAGGCAATGAGGAACTTGTATTTTGTGATTCCGTTTGCTCCTCATTTATTGTAATAGCTGATGTTGTTGCCTTGGTGTTTCTCATTTCTCTCCCCGTTCGTTCCTCTACTCCCTTATCTACCGTGCTATGATAATCATCATAATTGATTTCCACCACATGCTCTAATAACATATAATCACGTAAATGAGGAACTAGATTCCTACCATGTCCTATAATTATCAAAACAAAGTCATCCGGCAATTGATATATTTTCTTATTTACAACAAACTTCCTCTCAACCAGAGTAGAGACCATCATTGTTTGCACTAATTTAGACGCTTTATCTAGATTCTCTATAATCAAGAATGAAGGTACTTTTATAGCTGTACTTCTCATATCAGTCTCACCATTTTCTGTATTACCCTCTACCAATATTGATTTAGCAAGCTGATGCCATGTCATTTCAGCTGCACAATGAACAGCCAAGGTTCGATTACTTCCTCTGAAGCCCAGGACCTCTTCTGCAAGATATTGCAGACTGACACGAACATGGCTTGGTTTTTTGGTTTGAATTACTAAATGTCTTTTGTCTATTGAAGCCACAATCAAAGCAGCAAGTAGATTATCATCCAGTTGATCATATTCTAAACGAACTTTTTCGCACAGCTCTTCGAAAGAGTTTGTCATTTCGCTCGGAGCAGCTTGTCGTCTCGTCGTCTCTCTCCTATCCTCTCTGCTATTACTTCATGATCCACCTTACATCTTATCTAATCTCTTGATGTTAGGGTAATAACGCCGCACGAGTTATCCTTCTTACGAGGCCGGACTCTGCCCGGGACTATATGTCGATGTGCTCGTTTTTCAGGGAACGTAACATTTCTGGAGTGGAAAAGCCCTCCGCTACGTGGAACCACCGGTCTAGGCAGAGCCCAGGCGCCGGAGGTAAATTATGCGGCGCGAAATCATCGCCGCATATGTGCAGGATGATCGGCGATGTGTAGGAAATATTTCGTCGTAGATCACGAAATTTATCTGAGAGGAAAAGAAAGGAGAAATATATTCAGAAATATTTAATATTGGTATCCTTTATATTTATTGCATTAGAAAATGGTTGCCTTGACTCATAATATTGCGAAAAAGCAACATAGGGAACGTGCCCAGCCAACAGAACGACGCAAATGGGGTCTGTTAGAAAAGAAAAAAGATTATAAGCTCCGTTCAGCAGACTTTCATAAGAAAGAGAGTCATTTGAAATTATTACGGAAGAAAGCCATTGATCGAAATCCCGATGAATTTTACCATGCTATGGTTAATAAGAAAACAGATAAAAAAGGCATTTTAATAACTGATAGAGGAGCTCAGGTGTTAAGTAACGGAGCTGCTCAGCTGTTAAAAACTCAAGATTCTGGATATGTTCGCACTTTAACGACAGGAGAGGCTCGTAAGATTGCAAAGCTGGAAACTCAGCTCACTTTTAATGGGCAGGGAGAACATACGGTGTTTGTGGATTCTGACAGTGAAGCAAAATCATTCGATGCTGCTAAATATTTTGACACTCATAAATCACTTCTTGATAGACGAGAAAATAGATTAAGGAAAAGTCAATTAGAGGATGAGAATATTATTTCCGCGGATATTCCTAAAGATTTATATCCGTCATCTGAAGAGCAAATCAAAAAAGCCAAACTTTCCAAATACAAAGAGCTTGATCGTAGATTAGAACGCCAACAACAATTATCTCAAGTACAACAGGAGATGGATCTTCAAAGAGAACTTATGAAGAAAGGAGATAAGAAGAAAATTACAACTAAAGACGGCAAACAGGTTTATAAATGGAAATCTGTTCGTAAGCGTTAGTATAACATTTGTAGCATTTTATTTAATTTCATCATTATATTTTATATACGAAGGCAGGGTCGGCCGGACAGAGCTCCCAGACCTGTGCGTCTCCGTTAGTTGCTTCACTGAGGTTAAAATTCACTTGCCCAGATATACTGGGTCGTAGACGGAAGCTAAGTGTTCTGACAGAGTCCGCGAATCTGAAAGTAGTCTTCTATTTACATAATTTATTTGGTGATGCTATTTACATTAAATTAATATCCTTTGGGAGGGGATCTATTGGATATTTTTGTCCATTTTGGTTGTCTATGAGCACTTTTACGATATCCTTTAGAAGTCTTACTGAAGACCCAATATTTATCTTTGGCAGGCATATCCTTCTCTTTTGGAAACTCAAGCTTTAACCTTTCTAAATTATTAACGGTGATATTCTTGAGACGCAGAGCAGCTCCAACACGCTCGATATTTCTATCTACAATGGACATCCTTAATCTATGACGGGCCTTCTGGTGTTTACTCATAGTATGAGGAATTTTCCTGAGAATTATGTTAGCTTAACGGTAATGATATGTACACTATCTCATACACCTACCATAAAAGACCACCCCAACAGGCGGCTGTGCTTTTAAAGGCTCCAAACATGTTGTCTTTAATGTGATACTATGTCGTCGTTCAATTCGAAATTTCAATATGATGAACTTGAAATTTCATACCTGCAAAATTAAGATCGTTGCCCTAACCCAGTGTCAGAGGTACCTATTTATATTATTGTGTTGAAGGATGCCGTACAAGGTACTTCAGATTCTTAATATTGTTAGGAATATTGTCGTTAGTTTCTGAATATTTCATCTTGTTATGAGATTCTTCATATATAATAAGAAGGTAATTATTTGATTATATTTGAAAATTAATTATAATGCAAGTTGAGTCTTTATGATATGCATCCACTAATGTAAGGTGCTATATAACTTTAAGATATGGTCATCGATAGAATTTACTGTTCTACCTCGACATTACGAGCTTCCTTAGATCTCTATGTATCTGACTAATAATGACCGGGGGAATTAACTGTCAAATCGGCACTACTATGTAATGTATCATCTAAGCGAACGAGCGCAGCGAGCAACGGGTCCGGGCAGAGCCCGGCCGCCGGAGGCATAGTGTAAGGTCCTAAATCAATGCATTTTCTAAATAAAAGTGGATAATAAAAAAGGGGGTTAGATATATAATGTAGGGTCTACCTCCTGGAGGAGGAGTTGTTGAATTTTCTCTTTTTGTAGTCATTCTGACCATTCTTTTTAGGTGCACGACCTGATGCTCCAATGGTAATATTAACTTTAGGTGGGATATTGAAACCAAAGGACTTGGCTACCTTGACAAGATCAAGCTTATCAACTTGGTAGACGGTTTTCAGGTGATGAGAGGAATAAGCTTGGAGATAGGCACGATAACCATCTTTAGCCGATTGATTAAGCCAATAGTTGGAGGAAACAAGCTTTTCTAATTGGGTTTGAACATTGGCAATTTTGTTGGAGGGGAATTCATATTCATTGAGAGGAACTTTAGCAGCTTTGAGGTAACGTAAGAAACCAAGTTCTGAAGGGGTGAGGAACATTAATGATTTGCCTTTACCTTTAGTACCCCTAGCTGTACGTCCAACACGATGAATATAATCACGAGGATCATCTGGAGGATCGAATTGAATAATCCAATCTACGGCAGGAATATCGAGTCCTCTAGCTGCAACATCAGTACAGATAAGGATACCTTGTTTGGCATTGCAGAATTCAAAAAATGTGTTTGTACGTTTCTGTTGCTTCTGCTTACCATGAAGGTCGAGGACGGGGAGGTCAATGTAATTAAGGAGTTCTCCATAAAACTTAACACAGTTACAAGAAGAAAGGAAAACAATGACTTTTTTGTTTTTGTTTCTCTTTAAAAAGGAAAAGAGAAGTAAGAAACGCTTGTCGGAATCACAAACAACGTAACCTTGTTCGAGACCATCGGCAGTAGAAGTTTCTTTTTCCGAATCAACATTGATATAAAGAGGTCCAGGACGCAATGAAATTCTTGCTAAATCTTCAACTTTGGTGGTTTGAGTAGCAGAAAACAACATTGATTGACGGTCATCTCTTTGAGGTAAAATTTTAATAATTTGTTTCATTTCATCTTCGAAACCAATTTCCAAAATACGGTCAGCTTCATCAATGACAAGAGCTTTCAAGTTCTTAAATACAAATCCTTTAGTGTTTTGTAAATGATCTAATAATCTACCAGGAGTAGCAACAATTAAATTAACGCCCTTGGCAAGTTTTTCAGCTTCAGCTCTACGATTAGCACCACCAATTACAATTCCAAGAGTTTGAGTATGATGAGCCATCAGTTCACGAGCAACTCCAAAAATTTGCAAAGCTAATTCACGAGTTGGAGAAATAATGATAACACCTGTTCCATTTCTTGGTTTAAATTTGAGGGAATATAATAATTCGATAGCTGGAATAAGGAATGCAAGAGTTTTACCAGAGCCCGTTTTAGCAGCTCCAAGAACATCTTTACCTGCTAAGAGAGGGGGGATAGCACGGGCTTGTACAGAAGTCATTTTTTCGAAACCCATTTCAGTGATTGCTTTTGATGTGTTGTGGGAGAGTTTAAGTTCTGAAAAAAGAGTAAGATCAGAGGATGAAGTGGATGTGACAGGAGGTTTAGAAGGAGCAGTGATGTTACCATTTTCATCTTCAAACTCATTTTCTTCATTCTCATTTACGACTTCTTCATCTTCTTCTTCGACTTCTTCAATTTCTTCCTCTTCGACGGCTTCTTTCTCCTCTTCATCTTCATCTTCATCTTCTTCAGCTTCAACATCTAAAAGATCTTCTACCTCTTCGAATTCTTCATCCAATCCAACAACTTCCTCTTCTAATTCCTCTTCTTCTTCCTCTTCTACCTCTTCTTCTCTCTTCTCTTTTCCATTTTTTCCCTTACTCTTACTCTTCTTTAAGACATCAACTTTTCTCTTTTCCCCGATTACCTTACTCTTCGTCGTTGATTTACCATTTGATAATGAAGACCTAGGTTTTGCGCTCTTAACCGAGCTACTTTTCTCTTTTCTACCCATTTTCTTTCTCAACGTCAACTTTCGAGTCAAAGAAAAAAATTGAAATAAAAAATCAAACCAGTTCTAAAACTTCTCCAGTACTCTCTAACACTGGAATGTCGGTTTACTCGACTTAATAAATTTCAAATTTTTCTGCACGCTCAATTTTTTTTTTCATGCATCTATCTAGATCTGCACGTTAGATTGTCGATCGATCATCACCTTTTCAGCCGTTCATGACTTGCCCCCGCCAACCCCCTCTTTTGAGTTTACCGAGACCTCTCAGCTTCGAGGTGGTGTATATCGTGAAACAACGATAAGTAGACTAGAATCTAAACTGCGTGGTACTCGGAGCGACCTGTGCGCTTTTTTCCCAAATGTTCCAGGGACGATAAATAACTATAACTTGCCCATAGGATTCTACAATATAAGCCGATGATCTTGTCCGGTGAGGGCATTTCATACTGAGCCGATAATAACTCACTTTCCCGCTAAGTAATGCAGTTTTTGCTGCGATAATTTACTGCCTATACATAGTTACGACAAGAACTCGTTCACTCTGTTATAATAAGTCATGGGTTAGAGATATGGTCAGCAAGCTAGTCACATTAAAGGGAGCTATTAAATTTCATATATTTAAAACATTCTTTGGAGAAAAGGATACCTGCTTATAAATGTCCTTACTTGCTTATAAAAGACTGTCTCTTATACGTGATTAGCGATCGCATACACCACTCAATTTTGGAAGAAAGTAGCCAAGCGAGTAATAACAAAACAGAGAAGAAATTTAATCAATTCAAGCGATATCAGTACTACAATAGTAATCAGTGAAACTACAACAGACAGATGTCTTTTATCATGATGAAAGTATAGATGGGTATGGGTACACCCCCAAATTGAAATCTATCAGGGGTAATGCAAAAACAACAGCCGCGCTGTAATGGCGCGTTAAATTGAGGTATTGCCAAACCATTCTTCATTCTTTCTATTGTTTACTTTTCAAACACATCGATCAACATGCTACCGCGACAATCAATCGACCCACTATCTGGAAATGGTTCTCAAAGAAGGAAAACGGCTACCACTTCTTCGTCGACGTTGAAATCGCGACAGTTGGCGTACTTAAATGCCCAACTAGCACAACTGCAATCAAATGTATTAGATCTTGGAAGTCATGTCCAGGTATCAGTTGAACATGCTGAATCAATTCGCAAATTAGGAATTCTCCATGGCGCATTGTAAGTGATTCTAATAGAAAGTACCTGTATACATGATAGTATTTCTATTAATGCAACAAACTAAACTAACTATATAGACTAATGGCAACTCATAAAGTATTTGAACAGGAAGATATTGAAGAAGGTGATGAAATAGCTGAACAGAGAGAATAAATAATGGAGTTTAATGTATGTATAACTATCTCAGCATCAATCGCTTCTTTTGGAATGATTGAATTTTTAACGGCCCTAATTCAAACCCACTCAATCGACTTTGTTGTTCTTCGATTGTCTTTGAGTATGCGTCTGATTCGTAAACATCATCCAAAACGATTTTTGGCCCTTTCCCTTTAGTCCACTTCTCAATCCATTCTAAAGCTTCACTATTTTCATTGAAATTAGATAACTTCGATGTAGTTTTAGTGGGTTGTTGTTTATGCACATTTTTTTCCTTCCCATCTCTACCCTGTTTCTTATCCATTCTCTTTCTAAGTATACTTCTTAATAAAAATTCAATATTATTAGTAGGACGATCTGTATACTTCAAATATGGCTTACCGTCTGGATATTGTTTGTTAATTCGATAAAGCAAGTAATCTGCTAAAATAACTGGATCCACATGACTTCGTTTAACTGCATTAATCAGACACATCTTCAGCATATCTTCAGAATTCTTAACCTGAGGTACAAATACACCAGGAGTGTCGAAAATATAGATATTTGGATCTCTTGAAATTCTAATGGTTTCTGAAACACTTCTAGTAACTCCTGGCATTTCGCCTGTACTAGCCACTTTATGACGCTCTCCTGTACCCACCTTTCTCAAGGTATTTAGAAATGTACTTTTACCAGCATTAGGCATTCCTGTAATCAATAGCCGTAACCCTAAAGGTGGCTTAGGTTCTAGCTCTCCGTATAGCTGTTTTGCCACTTCCAATACTTTCCTAGCATCTCCACTGCTCCTGCAATCAATGGTAAGAAATTTCTGAGTTGGATGCCACTTCTTAAACAACTCATCCGCCTTTTTTATCCCACTTAAATCATTCTTTGTATACAACACCAACTTGTTCTTATGTCCTAATACCTTGTCAAATAATAAATTAATCGATGATAATGGAGCTCTAGAATCTCTCAGCTCTAAAACCAAATCAACTTGTAATGCTGTTTGATGCATGGAATGCAATGCCTTCCGATGATGACCATGAAAATTTGCTAATGGAATATTATAATTAGGAAAGGTCTCTCTTGGTATGAATTCTCTTTTTACTGCGTTTGTTGCATTCCATCTAAACATCTTGTTAGTCCTGTTTGGCCCTTCTACATATCGTTGGACTCTGCCTAGACCGATAAATATGCTTCCTGAAAAATTAATCTCACCTAACACTACCAACCCTGGGATAAACATCCCAGAATTTCGCTAATCGGAGTCGGATATTGCTCATAATACCGACGTCAACTGTGAACTATCAACTTTTCAGGGTCTGGGGATCATCAGAAGAAAATAATCTAACAGACGCAGGGGGGAGTCAAAATATGCATGTTATGCTATTGCCAAAAAATTCTGCGATCTCTACTTCACCAGTCCTTTTTCACTTTTAGCTGTCTTTACAATTTCATTCTGTTACTCCTTTTATTTATCTTCTGCATTTTTAACAAGACTGTTAAAGCATTCTTAAGATGCCATTAATAACAATATCTGGTCTCCCGTCATCAGGAAAGACCACTCGGGCACACCAACTAAAAGCTGGCTTGGAACGTAAGATCGCAGAAACAAACTCAGATTTAGCGGTTTATTTAATAAACGATGAAAGTTTATCCATACCAAAAGAAACTTATAGGGAACTGCATGCAGAAAAAGCTACTCGAGGATCACAGATCTCCGCTGTGAAACGACATCTCGGCAAGTCTACAATAGTCATTTTCGACAACTTATCATATATCAAAGGATTTCGATATCAATTATTTTGTGAAGCAAAGGCATTATCTACTAATTCATGCTTAGTACATGTTGGCGCTCCAAAAGATATGTGTATTAAATGGAATTCATCTAGACCTGTAAGTGAAGCATGGCCACAAGATTTATTTGATGCCCTTGTATTTCGATATGAAGAGCCTAATGCCATGGCTAGATGGGATTCCCCTCTATTTCCTATATCTCACGAAGATTCGGAGGCTGATATTCCTATTGACGAGATCTGGGATACGTTAGTTCTTCGAAAGCCTAAACCTCCAAATGCTGCCACTGTTCTTAAAGCAGTTACACCCGGTAATTATCTCACAGAACTTGATAAAATCACGACATCAGTAGTCAATGAAATTTTAGAACTTCATAAAACCTCACCAGGAGGCGTTGTCAAATTAGCTGATTATGACAGTGCTGTACAGCTGCCGATGCGATTAACTGTCGGAGGACTTAATAGAATCCGACGGAACTTTGTCACTATCAATAAGATGAAACCCATAGAAATGTCACGAATTCGTCCTCATTTTATTGATTTTGCAATCAAAAACCTTAATGCCGATATGTAATAAACTTATGATTCATTTTTAATGACCTAGTATACCTTCAGTGGCTGGGCTCTGCCCAGATCCGTAGTTTTATGTCTTGTGGATAAGAAAGTCGAAATTCGAAATGACAGAAAATATTATTATACATTAAGATACCCAAAATTGCAAAGTCAATAGAGGAGCGCTTCAACTACATTGTTTGAATAGAAGTTTGATAACTCCACAGAAAATATTCGTAAGAACATCGTTGTTGCCTTGGCCTTGTTGCTGTTGTTGCTGCTGTTGGCCATAATTTGCCTGTGGTCCAGGTGCATATTGTTGATGTTGAGGAGCATTTCCGTAGTACTGATTTGCTCCTCCTGGGGCTACAGGTGCTGGTTGCTGTGGATATCCTCCTCCTTGTTGGTTGAGATAGAGAATGATAACTCCAGTATTATGAGGATCAACTTGATGTTTGATACCGTGAGTTTGACAAAGCTCTTCTACAGCTGGCTTAATCTTAGCGACATGATTCGCTGAATGATTTCCTTTGCCTACAATAGCCTTGATGTGTGATTCATTGCGAGAAATACCAGATCTAATTCGAGTATCAAGAACTTGAATGGCTTCTTTTACAAATAACCCATGTAAATCAATCTCATCAGGTGCTGAATCGGCATTATTTGCTCGAAATACAAAATCGGCTGCCTGTTGATTGTATTGGTCCATTTTCTGTTCATGTGCTTTAGCCTGTTCTGAAAATTGCTTGGCTTGTGCTCCATCTCCTCGCTGATAAGCTTGTTTTGATTTCGAAGTACAGTCGGCTTTACGATGATACTCCTGTTCTGCCAAATCTCTTAATCTCTTATATTCCTGATCATCAGCATGATTGTAATCTCTCCCTGGAGTAAAAGCTTGAAAGAGCGTTAGTTGAGTGAACCATTCCATATATCTAAAAAGAAAAATTAAGAGTCGTAATAATGAATATATATAAACATATAGATCGGAATAAAAATTATATACAATTAGTGTGACCACTAGTTCACATAGTTACTTACGTGAAGATGTTAAATATTGAGTAGAAGCAGAAGCACTCATTTTGAACGAAAACTTGTTAGATCGACTTAAAAGCAATTTCCGATATAAACACTAAAGTGTCTTTTAATTAGTTAAGCAATCAGATCGATTGTAAACGATAGTAAGGGCCAAGAAATCCCGATGTTTATTGTCGATGCAGGAAAATAATAAACGCCTGATGCGGCTCGATCTAGACTTAATTTATACAGCCTTATACTTCCCCTGAATTCCAGTGTGGGGGTTAAGCAGTATCAAGGAAATTTCTTAAAACTTCATATCTAGCTTCGGCAGGGTCAAGGTATGATAAACTTGCTCTTAGTGCTTGAATAGTCTCTGGTAATAATTTGATATCCTTTTGTGACAAGTCAGTCAACATAGGGGGAAGATATCTCTCCAACATGTAAATAATATTCGATTCATTGCCAGTTTTCGCGACTAATGATACCATAACTGCCAGTAGGTCTTGATCAACGATTGTGTACCTACTTATATTACTCCATAATGACCAAAATTTGTCCCATGATCCACCATTAATTAAAACTGTGAGAATTAAAATCACTAATGGTTTAGTCATGGTAACTCCTCCTTCTCCTCCAAACAATCCAAGCACAGATGATGCACGACTATCTACAAATGCTCTTTTGCCAGTGACTTCACCAGTAGACTTGGGTTTACCTTTAATAGGAGTGGGGTCCTTCAAAGCATGATCAGGCAAAATTGCTTTTCCTTCCTTACCTACCGAGCCTTTACCTAACGAAAAACATAATCGATATAATAACGATAATAAGGAATCACTAGCAGAAAGAATTTCACCCGTCGATCGGAATGCAATTTCATGAATTTGCATTACTAATCGTAATTTTTCATCACAAACAGCTTCCCATTCAGAAATCGTCCTACTATTCACTGGTTTATTACTAAATTGATTGGAATAGGCAATAGTAGCCACTGCCATTTCAACATCCCATGATTCAATAGGAATTCCTGACGCTTGCTGAAGTACGATATGTTCAACTAATAAACTTAATGGGAATAATTGTTCGTTTATACTATGAAGTTTCTGTAAAAAGATTAAGCGTAGCCTCCATTGTAAAGGCGTTGGATCAGTTGGGAAGGAGTTGATGAAGGACGTGATTACATCAGATTTGGGAGTCATTAGAGTAGAATTTTTCTTTTCCTTCTGTTTGATTGTTATGTTATTAATATGAGCTTTTAGCAGGAAAGTATGGGCTTTTTGAGATTCTTCATGAGTGATATTATCAGGTGCGAATGAGGTTAATCGTATGCATCGTTTATAGTCTCCTAATAACGACCATTGCTGGAGTTCATCGAGGTAATTTTGGTTTTCCGATAGAGGCTGTTCGTCAATTATTGCCGAAGAATTAGAATTGGAGTCCGAAGTAATATTACCTGTCGCACCAGCATTCGCGTTAATAAAACTGCTCTTTAAAGACGTAGTAAAATTACGGCGAGACCCAGGTAAAATAAATCTCTTGTCAAACTTTGATTTTGGCAAATCAACTAACTCGGATACACTGCTGATACCACCCTGTCTTTTCTTTTCGTTCCAAAACCCTTCTAAATCAACCTCTCCTCTTCTCTCCTCCGTAAATAAATGCACATAAACTCCATCAACTTTGGTATCCAGAACAACCCATGATCCAGTTCTATCAACCATAGTACCGTCACTACCACCCAAGAAACTTCGATTTGCAGTACCTTGTCGTTGAGCTTTTTTCCTCAATCGTCGATTATAAACTCGCAAGAAGTTTGAACTCAAAATCCCTTCAGTGTCTGCGGTTCGATTATAATTCCCTTTAATATAACTAATAAGGCTTTGACCAGCTCTGTTTAAATGACGGGAACTTTTCCCTGAACATAATAACATAATAGCATGTGGACCGAATGGTGATTCAGGTTGAAGATTCCTCAAATCAATCACTTGTAAATCACCTAATCCTAAATCATCAATCATGTATTTTGCAAAGTTCTCAACTGATTGCGGGCAATAAGGGGGGAATGCTGGTAATGGTTCGCGAATCTGTAAACTCTCGGTTGCTTTAATGGTATCATTATTTCGAAGATACCAAGGAATATCTTGAGAATTTTCATTAGATCTATGATGATCCATACGAGCTGCAGTTGATGATTCGCTGCTATCCTCGGACTGTGAATCTTTTGAGAGAGTCGTATTCACTGTCCCAGTAGATGCATTAGATCCACTCACGATTTGAATATCTTCATCATTCCACTCTTGAGTATTACCACTACCATTATTAGCAGTACTTGTGATCCACTTCCTTTGCAGAGCTTGCTGCCGTTTCTCCTGCTGCCTTTGATTATAAGTATGCCTATAAGGAGCAAAATAAGGCCTTGTAACAGGCTCTAGAAGAGTATAAATAACTCTTCTACTAGCCATGGCTCTTGCTAAATCAATATACTAGTGAGAATCCCTTCTCCTCTACTATTGTGATGAGACCACTTATAGTGAGGATGATCATCATCCAGTTAGAACGAGATTTTTCAGGTTAAGGGTTGAGGCAAATCCCGTTATGCCGCACATATATATGCAGATCATTTTAGGACCCTTATACGGCTTAGCAATCTAACTTCACGAGATCAAACGCGTTCACGCGTTAAATTAAACGATTTGGTCGTATATCGTCACACACCACTTCACCTTCATTATAACTCTCCTCCATTGTAATGTCAGACTTGGATATTCAACAAATTAAATTAGAAATAAAAAAATGGGAATATCAATTTCAGACGGATCATGGTCACAAACCAACTCATAGTGATATAAAAGCAATTCCAGAGATTCATTTGAAGTATAAAACTTATAATCAATATAAGTCACGTGGAGGTGCTAATTCAGAGTCAGCGAGCTCAAAAATAGCAACCGAACTAAATGATTCTATAAAAAAATCTACAAAGCATTCATTCTCATCGTCTCGATCATATCGCAATGACTCTACAGTCCAGTATATACCTAGAAGTACATCTAAACGATCTTTGGAATATGAGGAAGGATATAAGGGAAATGCTGCTGCACATACCAATCCATCTACTCCTCAGAAGAAGAACGCCGAAGTTCTGGCTGCCATTCTAGCTGCTAAAATAGGTCCCACTCCTAAAATGAATGGACGCGTGCTTGGCATATTCGACTTGGGTTCCCCCGAAATAATACGCCAAAGTCCGTTCCAAATGAGGAAAGTTGATTCCACCATATCGATTGAGGAATCTACTATATATGCTACACCTTCGAAGCGAAAATCTAAGCTAAATCCTGATAATTCTATTTCTCCTTCGAAAATGATGTCTCCCTCGAAGTTAATGCCATCTCATGCTACCACGCAACCTCCTGATCTCGTTAATACTCATTTAACAACCCCCATCAAATCAAAGCCTTCATCTCCTATGAATATAGAGGAAACACCTTCTAAAACTCCTACCTATTTAAACCACAGAATTATTTCTACCATTTCAGATTCTCCAATAGCACCTCGTCGTCTTAACCGAAGCTTATCTTCTATGATGGCAGAATTGCGTGATATTAAAGAAGAGCAAGAGAAAAGCAACTTCAACCCTGATGAAGATGGTTTTGATATTAATGACTTGTCCGATTTCAATGACGACGAACTTTACAACTCTGATACGAACAGTATCAACTCATTTGAAGATCATGATCTTCCTTCCCACTCATCCTCTCAGCCTAACAAGTACAAAAAGAAGACTCAGAAAAGAACTACTAAACGAGTGATAATGAGACCAACGTTTAACGCTAATGACCCTATTGATGAATCTAGCGCCGTTAAGCGACCAAAACCCCTTCCAAAGAAGCAGCCAGAAAACTTTCAACGTCTCAAACTGCATAATTCGGGCTACAAGACCAACAGATCAAAACTTTTCTTAGGTAGAAGGTCCCGATAGTTCCATCGACCCATATACCCATCCTCTATTTAACGACATTATGTAATTAATTTATTATTTACCTACTAAGCAATAACTCTAACATACCATCAATTCTTTTCGCCTCCTTAGCTCTCTCAATTTCTAATGCAACTCGTTTTCTCAACTGAAGGATCAAATTTTCCAATACTGGCGAACGATCAATCAAATTAGCATACATGTCAACAATGCATCCCACCCAATCAGCAACAACAGGAATACATCTAGTATCCGGCACAGCTTTAACTGCCCACTTAAGAATAGGTTCTAATGAATCCTCATCTCTTCCTGAGAGCGAAACAATAACTTTACCTCGGCGCTTGAGCTCCTCAAGAACTGTGATTGTCACATCTGGAGTCATATCATTTGAGAATGCTGAATCAAGTGCATCACCCCATCGGAACCCTTTAATGTGTCTCTCATATGCTTTCATTTTACGACTAGGAGCAGATTTGGTTTGAAGTACTCGATGTTCTAATTCACCATGATATTCAGCTCCTCTAATCATACGAGCAAAATTACCAACTTTAGCTGACTTAACACCTTGCGCAACTTTTGGTTCTGTCTTTCTCGTTCTAATTGACAATAATCCACTGGTCAATCCAGTAACAAAATGTTTGTGGTCAGGTGATACTCCGGTGTTAAGAACAGCGCCACCAAATTTCCAACCGAACTTAACTTGCCAATCAGGAGATGATGAGTCTAGCACTTTAACATGACCATCTAAAGAACCTGCTAAAACACCTCTTTCACCAGCATCAGCAAGACATGTGACGGTTTTCTGGAAATTACCTAATTCTTTCACTTTTTTACTGGCAGCTAAATCCCACACCTTAACAGTGGGTCCTCCAGCTGATAAGAAAGTTGTAGTATTAAGTGCCAAAATGCTTTCTACCGAAGCTCCTTGGTCATGACTAGCAACAGGTCCTTCCTGTGCTGATATACGACGATCATATATTCTAACCAATCCATCATAACAACCAGTAGCAATAAGACTTGACGATGGGATAAAACAGGCAGTACGTACGTAATCAGTATGATCATCATATGAAGCGATAGGATTTGGTGAAGTCAAATCCCATAATCTAACTACACGATCATCAGATGCGGATAATAATGTGGACAATTCTGTAGGATGGAACTTAGTAACTTGAGTAGAATGTTGTGTAGGTAATAAAGTGACCAATACACTTCTTGAATTAGCATCGAATACTTGAATTAAACCCGTAGCATCACCAGCAACGAGAAGTTTACCATCAGATCGGAATTCTCCACTATAAACAGTATCTTTAAATCTTGCAATTGTTCGTATTACTTGACGGGTCTTGGCCGAGAATATTTGTACTCTAGTACTACTAGTAACTGCGAAATCATGAGGAGATTGAGGGTTGAAATGCAAATGATTAACTGCGTTGTTTTCTTTTACTAGTAATGGATTTTTGAATCCTCTCCAATATCTTAGTTCTGGGGTAGTTTTAGCAGGTAAAACTGGGTTTCTAACGGGCTGAATCCTCAGAGCAGGGGTTGACATTATTAATGGATAATGGCAATATAAATAAAATTATTTTAGTTGAGACTAGGAACTAGTAGTATGTCGGTCTAGAAAGCTAACAAAAAGTCTTCATTTGATAAGGAGGAATATTTTTTTTGGCCGATCATTTTTCACATTCCTTACCCTAGTTATGTTGAGAAAAGGTCGGGAATCACGTGATTTAAGTATGAGCAATGTGAACAATTGACATAATTATAATATGTAATTTATAGTATAGAAATTCAACTATTTTCGGCACGCTTATAACTATGAGTTGAAATTTATAACGAATGAGGGAGGGTCGTCGGACGTACCAGTGGTAACCTTAAAATATGTCAGATTAAAGTTGCATGCATCAACCGTTGATGCATGCAGCCCTAGACAACTTTCTCCAAAGGCAACTATTTCTCCTAAGAAAACAGTTTGAATGCAAGCACAACTATGCACCATTCAAGCTAAAACCTGTTCACCTGTTGTGAATGAGATTAGAATGAAGATGCAAATGAGATGTCGATTCTGAATTACTAAGAATCCTTTATCCTATGTCTCCCTCCAATCGGAGTTCAGGCTAACATGCAAAAGTTTTCTGATTACGGTGAAACCCACTCCTCAAACAACATACGAATCTGCTTCGGTATCACCAAACTTGATAAAAGAAATTGCCCCTCTAGCCTCGATCTTTTCTTTCAAATTTACAGTCCTCTTCTAATCTTTGGTTTTTGTTACATTTCTCTTTTATTCTCCAACTTTACCTAGGTTTCCAACTCTGAATCATCTTTCTTCTTGCCAACTAATCATATCATTAACTCGACCACGTTATCCCTGTTATGGTAATCGTCATGAAAATAATCTCTTTCTCCCTCGTCAAGTGGAGTCTATAACGTCAAAAGTAATTCCAGTCGGTTCCTTCTTGTTCTCATACTTTTTCGTACGTTATTTTGTTTTCTTCTTGGCTATTTTGTACTCATTCTCACAGGTTATAATATAAGGAGGCATAAGATATTAGCAGTAGGAAGTTTGAGTATAAAGAGAGAGGATTCTAATTCTATATAAGTATCCTAGCGGAGTCAATCACTTTCATTGCTAAATCCACCTCTCTTTTCTCAAACAAGATTGGATTAAGATGAACATTACCTTCAGTCGCTGACATAAGATGTAAATATAGCATCCACAGATCTCAAACAGCAATAATACTCTTATAACCGTAATCTGATTGTTCCCTTTTCACCGAACTTTGCCGACAAGAAAGCAGAAACTATAAAGTAACATAAGGGAGGTAGATAAACACAATTTATTATTCTAACAAGTAAGCGCCATTATCACTGAATATTATTGAAAATAAATATCAAAATGTCTGATAGCGCGTAACTATTTTGAATATGACCATTGTTACTAAATAGTTGCATTTTTACAATTTTTTAACTGATGTGTGAAAATTATCTATAATTAATCCGCTTCTGTAGCATATTATAAAGGACAGAATATCATTTAATTCAGCCGGAAGTAAGTAAAAAGAATACTGCTTTTCTTGTCCCACAGTCTGGTTAGAGCAGCCTAATACTAAATAATAGATATATATAAATTATTTGCCACACCTCCTTATTCGTACACTTCAGGGAACTATAGTCTCAGTGGAACTCTTTCCTACTGGAAATTTTGTAGAAGCTCCAAGAATGTTACTTTATTTTTCTAGCGGGGAACCAGCTGGGAACGGAAATATCAACTCGTTTAGTAAGCACTTAATCGCCGACATAGTATTAAAGTATTGAGGCTTTTTTTCTTTCCCTTTTCTTTTTTCCTTTCACTTTTGATTTATTAAATATGGAGTACCGCAGCATCTGTTTTCAGGTAGATAACCGCCTGCTTAGGTAGATCAGAAATACTTATTCCACACTAATCCAATGATAAATGGTTGACAACTTTGTACATATTACTTCCAGTATCAAGTAACTGCAATTTGCGTGCGTTATGAATAACTCGAAGCTACGTTATCTGTATATATTATGGCCACTTTGTCGACCAATTGCTACTATTTTCAAATTTTTGAATATTTAATTCCAAACCTTATCCAGGGGAAGCATTGTAGTTCCGCCGGAATGCCATCTCGGTGGAGACTATGAAGGCGGTTGTTTATTGGCGTGCAAATATAAAATTATAAAGGTATGGTGGCAACAATTTTAGAATTATTTCCGTGAAACCTCAGTAGTTTTCTCTTTTTCACTCTCAATAAACTAGCTTCTAGTAATGAGAAAAATAAAAAGTGAAACAATCCCTTGTTTACTTTGTTTGAAGTTTACTCAAATACTGATAATCTGATGCTTTATTCTTGTTTTCTACTAGTCTTTCTCCAAATCCCACCTCTGTTCAGTTCCCAAGTCTCTGAAAGAAGTCTGACACCGCTCAGATGGGGAACTCTTTGTGCAATTCAGATTGATTATTTTGTGTAGTTTTATTTCAAAAGGATTTCCTTTATGTTATAGGAAAAAATAATAAATACATACCCTTCCAAAAAATCATGCCCTATTAAAGAAAAAGGTTTTTCAAAGAAGAAGACGCTGCTGCCCTCCTGGACTTTAACCACATAATATGGATATCTCATGGAGTACAAGGTCTGTCTGCAACAGTTACGTAATCCGTGAATTGACATTGTGCAAACAGATAGAGTAATGTTACTGAAGTTTGGAATTGTATCTTATCCACGGTGGATATTATACATCTCAGACACTGGTTTAGAAGTACAGATCTTCGTCCTCTTCGTCCTGTAATATTGTATTGCTATCTATTTCCTCACTAAATCTTCATACTTGAACTAAAGATTGGTTATAAACAGCGGATCGTTTTCTTCGTGTCGCTGGCCTACGGTGGATAAATATATATTTAGGAATCATGTATCTGAGGTAAATTTGAATCGCATTTATTTCTATTTCAGCGCAAATGCAATTCATTTTGTATCATGACAGGATAATTATTTTTTAAACTAAAACTAACAACATTCCCTGTGACAGTGGTACATTGAAAGGGAAATATATTTATGGTTTTACAAAGTAAGGGAAGGCTCCCTATACCAGAAATTATCATAACTTCTATACCAGGAGAAAGATATATTTCTTAATTGTCAGAATGTGTTTTTCGCGAAGTCTGCAGACCACTCAAAATAGGAAATTAAGAGCTCCATGCCAACAATTCAAAACAGATAACATTACAAGCCTGTCTGATTGGATATTTCTCTGGGTCACAATCAGACTCAAAACTATTATTACGAGCATGGTATAGCTTTCGACACTTCTACCTTTATAGCAATTATTACTCTTCTAACTGATAACAAATAATAAATCAATAATACGTATATTGCATATATGTAGTCTCAGAAATGCAATTTAATTCGGCTCTAATGAGATCGATCTGACTGGTAGCGCTTTTTATGCCCCATCGGAGTACCTGCTTAGATTTACTAGTATAAATCTATGGGCCCGATTTTCATCCGTTCTTAGAGCTAGTCTACTTAAGTAAACGATGGTTTGATAACCAAGTGTGTCTCAAAGATACTAACCAAAATACAGATTTGATTACATATTATCACCTCATGTCGGATCTATATCCGGGTCCAATAAATCCCTATCCAGCATCCCTTATCTTGAAATACACCTTCCTTATCACGTTTCGGCAAAGACTACTGCCGACAATTTTTGGCTAGGCGGGATAATTGGAGAACCCCCACCACGCACCCCCACCCCTCTCTTATCAGCGCCATGTGTCTAGCCGAGTTGCTGCTAGCAACGTTAAATTTGACAGACACTTCCGTTACCCCCTCTAACTAATTTACTCGGGGTTATTACGGAGCTCCGCCTTTGCAGTATTTATTTCCCAATTAAGTAAGTTTTACAAGATATCATGTAGGGGTATGCTGATAAGCGCTTTATCAGTTAAGTTCCGAATTGATGTACGTTATTCACACCTATTATGGGAATGATCGTCTCTTTGATTGCTACTAATTGTTAGGCTAGCTTTCCTGCATAATCATTAGTTTGAATATCAGCGCTAAAGTATAAGGCCAAATTGATTGAGCTGCGATTCGCAGTTTTTGGAGAATCAAGCGCCAAATGGATCTGATAAATATTCTTTCTGCAAATTAACTGTCGACCCGTGTAAAGAGCGATCTAAATTCGCTGCAGATAAGCCTTATCGAACGTCATGATAGGCAGATTGGTTACTGCCGGGCGTCAATGAGAGTTGAAAGAGGGGTTGGTCATATGTTTCGATTACATCAAGCTCTTATCATAGATCGGTCTTAAGCTTAACCCGACGATTTATCTCATCTCGAAACTTATATAAAGGTATCAGATCTGCAGTTTAATTTTGGAGTAAATCTAAACTTTCTGTTAACAGATTCCAAAGAAGTTTAATAGTATTAACACATCATGATTACAGAAGGTAATATCAATAGAGATTCTAAGGATCCTGGCATTGTAGAGAAAAATGTGGATGTGGTAGTTTCAGAAATGAAGGACTTTAAGGTTAAAGGGGCCGATTTGGCTATGGAAGTTGCATACCAGTCCTTAGGTATGGAAATTGATGAAGCAACAAACAAACGACTTTTACGAAAGATAGATCTTTACGTCTGTACTTTAATGTGCGTTGTTTATTGTATTCAGTACCTTGATAAGGTAACAAATAGTTATGCGGCTATTATGGGTCTTCGAACTGATTTGAAGATGACTGGATCAGAATATTCTTGGGTTGGAAGTGCATTTTACCTTGGTTATCTTGTGTTTGAATTTCCTGCTTCATATTCCTTGCAAAGATTTCCCATTGCAAAGACATTAAGTGCTTTTATTGTTGCATGGGGATTCGTTCTTTGCATGACAGCTCTTCCAAAATCCTACGCCGGCTTTGTTACTACTCGTGTAATTCTCGGTATGTTAGAATCAGCTGTTACTCCAGGATTTGTTCTATTGACTTCAGCTTGGTATCGCTCAAGTGAACAATTTACCAGAACTTCTATTTGGGTCAGTTTTAACGGTCTCGGTGGTATTATCGGATCTTTGACTGCCTATGGTTTAGCTAAAAGACAAGCTGAAGGAACTCTTCCTATGGCCGGATGGAGACTTCTCTTTATTATTGTCGGTGTCATAACTATTGCTCTTGGTATTGCCTTTGTGTTGGTTATTCCAGACACTCCATCCCAAGCTTGGTTCTTGACTGAAGAGGAGAAGTTACAGGTTGTTGAAAGAATTCGTTCCAATAAGCAAGGTTTTGGTAATAGAAACTTTAAATTAGAACAAGCAAAGGAAGCATTCCTCGATCCTCGTCTTTATTTGAATTTCTTTGTTATGGTCTTGGTTGATATTCCTAATGGAGGATTAACTAATTTCGGATGTAAGTATGGAATATAGGGCCGGACTTCGTCCCTGCATATACCCTAACCACTATCAATAATGCGTGTTCTAACTGACATAATAGCTATTCTTCTCACTGGTATGGGATATGATACCTTGCAAGCTCTTCTAATGAGTGCTCCTCAAGGTGCTGTTGAGCTTGTTGGATTAACGCTTTTCGGTTTGATTGGTGGTAGATTCCAACAACGAATGCTTGTTGCTCTGGTTGGTACTATGATTAATATTATTGCTGCCTGCTTGTTAGCATTCGCAAAAAATCAAAAGGCTCAATTAGCAGGATACTGTCTTTTCGGATTGTCCCCACTTTGTTTTGTTTGTTATTTAAGTACTATTTCTTCTAACACTGCTGGTCATACTAAGAAGATTATCTTTGGTGCCACAACCTTGATTGGATACTGTGTTGGTAACCTTATCGGACCTCAAACATTCCAAGCTAAAGATGGTCCAAGTTATAGCCCAGCTAAGGTCACTATTGTTGTTTGCTATGGTTTAACTTTGGTTTTGATTGCTATTACTTATTATATCAACCGTAGAGCAAACAGAATTCGTGATGAGAAGAATGAGAGACTTCCAGAGGAATTTATTAACTCTGAATTTGCTGATTTGACTGATTTCCAGAATCCAGAATTCCGTTATGCTTTGTAAAAATTTATAAGTTTTATAAGTTGAATTTGTATTGGTTTTTATTAAGCCCTGTTACGTAACGCACATTTGTTTAAGAATATATATTTGAAACGACATCAAACCCTTATTAATATTACAATGATTAAACCCTTAGATTATCACATAATGACCAATACAGTCAAAAGTGATACAAACGATACAGCAAGAATGGTTACTGATGTCTTGACAGAAGAACTATGAGTGGTAGTGGTAGTAGGTGCAGATGACGTCTCACTAGCTGATTCACTACCACTGGCCGATTGAGAAGCAGAGGTTGTTGCATGAGTTGTCGCAGAATGGGAAGTTTCCTCACTTGAAGTATGACTGGATTCGGTGGTCGGGCTAGGAGAAGTTGTCACCGATCCTCCTGTAGAGGATGTTTCGCTGGTTGGTGAGGATGTTTCACTGGTGGGTGAGGATGTTTCAGTGGTTGGAGTTGTTGTAACCGATCCACCAGTCGGAGTGACGCTTACCGAAGGAGAAGCGGCTGCAGTTACTTCTGAGCCAAGACTTCCAGTTTCGAATGGGAAAAGACTACTCAAATCTAAATGAAATGTTAATATTTATGTTTTGGTAATTTTTAATTAGTATACTTACCTCCGAAAGCTGTTGCTTCAGCAGAGGCAAACGAGTCAAGAGCAGGTAGAATACTAGTGAAGGCTAAAATAAAGTGTTAGATTAAAAGTTGAATTTTGAATTTATACAACCGTATCAACATACCTCCAAGTTCTGCGCTGAAAATAGATTCAAAATTAGGAATTTCGGTTTTAAGAGCTAGAAATGGGTTAGATTTTATTGAAAGAATGACCTTCACTATCACTAACCTGCCAAAACAGTGCTCTCAATTGCAATAATTTGAGTTAATGGTAAAGTTCCAGTGATAGTAGAGAACTCATTAATTAGAGTCTGAATAACTTCGTTCCATACACTTTCCACTGCTGGATCTACTGAAACAAATGGGAATCCAGAAAATGGGAATTGAGCAACAACAATAGAGAACAAAGCGCTGAAAACGCTGATGAAATAAATAGGTTTAATAATCATATTACTTTTATTCGAACTCTGTTAGTATGTAGAAATCAATTTATCTTCAAATACTAGGATGGATGGAGATGCAATTAAAATTAATTCGAGCCGACAACTACTACTTTATATAGTTATTGAAAGTTACTAAATTTATCTGGGCAGTGCGATATGAACTGACTTTGCAACTGGTCTATTGTTGTACAATCTATAAAATGTCGTCCTAAGCAATTTAATTACTCGACCCGTATGGGCTAATCCTATAGTCAACCCACCCCTTATATCCCCCCACAATACGCACGAACCCTATAAAATATGCCAAGGCAGCCCTATGGCCAATCCAATTAACCACCCTATAGCTAAGCCAGACCCAAAGCTATGGAGCAACCCTCATCACCACCACCCAAATTTACAGCTTATGCATGATAGACAGACGCGGATATTCTAGCCAGACTGGAAATTTCGTCAAACCAACATCTCATAGAAGCTTAATCTTGACTATAATAGTATGTTATTTCCTATATTTTGTAACGTTCCAGAACAAGTTAAGCATGATTGGAAAGCGGGAATTTTTTCGACTAATCCACATATTCATTGGGCTGTATCCTCATGATCATTCTCAAGATGGCACTTGTGAAAGTTAGAAGCTAGTTTATTGGATGTTTGAGACAAGACTGTGGGCGGATGGGCGGAGACCTATTGAAGTTAGAAGGTGCCTTACATGAAGGAATTGGTTAATTAATTTTTTTAGTTGAGAATTTCTAACTAAAATTGTTTGATTTGGAAATTTAATAAAAATATTAGATTATTTATAGTGGTGATAGCGTGAGACTGATAGTATGTATCACTTTAAAGGGTTTATTAGCTAGTTGGTTATTGAGGTGATATTTTTATTCATTATTTAGTTTATCTTAGTTACTGGTTAGAATCTGCTATACTGTAACGACAAAAGAAAAATTAAACTCAATTTTAGTCAGTTGACTAACTTTTTAGACATGCTTCTAGAGAGAACGGGTCTGTAGTCTCAGATTCCCCTGACTTAGACCCAAACTTCTCTGGGTAATAATACTAGCTTTAGTACGCAGGCAGTGTCTTCCGAATTACAGCTATAGTTATCTCGAGGAGAGGATAAGTGGGTGAGTGAGTAATATCAGTATATCAGTAATCCCTGACAGAGGAGAGGCAGTGTTACATCAAGATGGCACGTAACATGATAAGCAAATGCACGCACTCATATCGTCGTCACCTTTCCACGTCTCCTTTTGTTCCTCTTCTACCTCCCTCCGGCGGCAGGTCCGACGGCAACCAGTTGTTGGACTCCGCCGAGACGTATCATCGCTCGTGTGGCCCGAGTCAAGCTCAGTCGAACTATTCTACCAATCTACACGCGCGGATTTGTGAGTCCATCCAGCCGTCATTCAACCTACCCCTGAAATAGCAGAAAGGGCACTGCTAAATTGCTGATGCTCCAGTATTTTGCCAGAGCCCTACATACATGCTGGAAATTTATGTTCAGCCGTTTAAGCTAGCTAGTTGAGCACAAATAGCATAAACCCACATATTGCTAACATCTAAATAGTGTATATTGATATTTAACAAAATTGCTAGTTGCCTCACAGAGAAGCTTGTAATGATGTTAATTGTCTACGCCGTAGTTCAGGAAATCTCCAGGTTCCAGAATAGTGACCCTGCTATTTAGTAGTTCAGTGGTTTACCGAGTGGACCTGCTCTCTGCTGCTTATCCGGACTGCAGGACATTGCTCTGCTCTACATTAGAATATGGGGGAATTAAGTGTTATTACGTGTTTTCTAAATCCAAAAGTGCATAAACTTCGCGATCTTCACCTCTAATCCTCGGTGGCCGATTATACCTCTAATTGACTGAAAACCATAGTGAAACGAGCGAAGCGAGCAACGGGTCCGGGCAGAGCCCGGCCGCCGGAGGCAGAATGTCGTATTGGTTCCGCCGTGCCGTTCGTGCTCGCATTCACACTACGTTTATTACCCGGCTTTTATTAGTCCCAACTCATAACATAACTGTCAATATATAAATACGGTCGTGATGGCGCTACATTCGCGTGTTCTTCTTTTTTCTTCAGTCCGAAACTCAAGGATGAAGTAATGTTGTCCTTGTTTTTCGGGGGCTCCTTGTTACCAGATGGCAAGTAAAATATTTGAACTAGCCAACGTTATAACCTTCTTCAGTTATTCTTTCGTTTGGACAAGTTGACTGAAATTTTCTATGTATCAAGTTTTAGGTCTGAGTATAACTGTAGTACGTGTCTATCGGTACTAATCTTTAAACTTGTACTTGTGCCTATCCAATGCATTTGAAATTTAGCATTTGATTTATTATTTGCATTTCAATCAGTTTTCAGATTCGGTTTGTGATTTAGAACGGCAATGAGATGTCTGTTATTTTATTTCGTTCGCTTTAAATGAGGTTTAGTATATTGTTTAATCAATTCGAGAAATGTTTTTTATGGAGTGATGTGTAATAGACACGAAAATTGTCCGAGAGATTAAGGGAAGCTACATCTTTCACTCTATTTTAAGTATCTTATTCAGTGGATTAAACTATGAAACACTTTCAGGCGGGAATCTAATATTCAGTTGAAAGATATATTACTTTTAGTCACTTGTTTTGCATTTCGATGTGAAATTATTCCCTTGAAAATATTTCGGCAAAGAATACGTTACTTGTCCTTGGTTGGGTATAACATATAAGAGTGTGATTCTTATGGTTGGAGTTCTTCATCAGGTTTCACAGATTTGTCGGCTGCCCTTCAGCGATAATCTGTATAGCCTCTATGTCTTTGGCTTCAAGGAGTCCATTGGGTTATTGAAAGATAAATAATTTGGAAAGAAGTTGAAATTAATAAGAGCAAAAGGCAATAATAGTGGTCATTCTATTGATAAGCTTTAGGCTGCGTCAGCCATAATTAATTGAGCAAACACTGAAAGAGTTATTGGTTTTGAGAAAACCTTATCATTGTGGGACTCCTTGTCAAGTCTAAAGTACATCAGGCCTTATAGCTTTATAAGAATTGCTTGTTTGGCTATTGAATACGGGCATCTGTTGTGTAATCTCAACGTTGTCCCAGAACAAAGTTATAGGTGATCATCTGTAGCGAAACAAAAACTTAGCGTTGTTGAGTAATATTGAAACTGCAGTATCTTCATTGATCACTGCACTGCAAAAATGACCATATGCTAGATCATCACTAGCTACACAAAGTACAGAATGCTACTTCTTCAGGGAGTTAGTGGTATTTATAAAGTCCTATCACGATAGGCACATAAGTCCTACCCTCGATAGGCATGAATAAAGTCCTTGATGTTTACGCATTAGGCAAATACAGAAGCCCATTCTTCTTTGCAATGGCATGAATACAAACCCAGAGGATGACATGTATTTTTCAGTGTTTTCGTACATTTGTCATTGAGGTCTTCATACCTCATAGTGGTTCAAGTCCTATTGACGTAGGCATATAAAGTCCTTGATATTACACACATTACAAGGCAAATACAGAAGCCCATTGTTCTTTGCAATGGCATGAATACAAACCCATAAGATGAAATATGCTTGTTGGCGCATTTGTCATTGAGGTGTTTCTACCTCTAAGTGGTTCAAGTCCTACTGGCGTAGGCATATAGAGAGAGTCCTTGATGTTTTACACATTACAAGGCAAATACAGAAAAAAGTCCATTTTCTACAATGGCATGAATACAAACCCTGAAGATGATATGTATTTTTCCTGTTTGGTACATTTGTCATCGAGGTTTCCCATCAGCTAGGATCCTCATAGTGGTTTAGACTAGTTCCAATTTCGAAATCCTCGTACGAGGTGGCCCCGCCATCGGGCAATAATAGATGGTAATTCTTGTTTCGAGTGTAAGTTTGCCTAAGTCAGAAGAGTTTTTTTTAAATAAATTTTTTTCTCTCATAAATCTGCCTCCGGCAGCCAGGTAGGAGGAGTCTTTTTGTCGACTGACATCGCTTGTTGGTTTTGCTCCACGACACAGACGGTATCGGTCTGACAGCCGCGCGGGCTGTTGTTTGCATGGCGATATCGACGACGTCACTTCTCCATGTTAGCTGAATAAACAATCCAACTCCCGTGGTCTTCGCAAAATGTCCATTAATCAAGGTAAGTGTTTGCGCGACCCAATTGAAGCAAAGCCAGCGAAGCGAGCAACGGGACTGGGCGGAGCCCAGCCGCCGGAGGCAAAAAACGGCCAACCTAACAGCAAGAAGAATCGATCTGGGCTGCTCAGCCTACCACTACCCGAGGAATTGGCGTTCATTTGTCTTATGACCCTCGCTCTAAAAGAATTGTATATGCCTCAAATAAATCCATCCATGTCCGTTCCGTAGAAGAACCGGAAAAATCCATTCAATATACCAACCACTCTCAATCGACTACTGTGGCTAAATTCGCTCCATCGGGATATTATGTTGCCTCGGGAGATTCGGCTGGTAATGTTAAAATTTGGGATGTGGCAGGTGAAGATATGATCACCAAGGGTGAATATCAAGTGATTCAAGGTAGAATTAATGATTTGGCTTGGGATACCGATAGTCAAAGAATCATAGCTGTTGGTGATGGAAAGGAGAAGTATGGGCATTGTTTTACTGCTGATTCTGGTAATACGGTCGGGTCCATTGCTGGTCATTCAGCAGTAGTAAATGCTGTATCAATTCGTCCCGTTCGTCCATATAGAGCAGCTACTGTTGGTGATGATGCTAGATTGGTGTTTTATCAAGGTCCTCCTTACCAATTCTCATTATCTCATCAAGATAAACATAGTAATTTTGTTCAAGATGTTCAATTCTCCCCTAGTGGAGAGTTTATTGTCTCTGTAGGTTCTGATCGCAAGATTGTATTGTATGAAGCGAAAACGGGTGAATTTTTGACTTATATTGAAGATTCTGAAGGCCATAAAGGAAGTATTTTTGCGGTTGCTTGGTCAGCAGATTCTTCTAAGTTTGCTACTGCTTCAGCTGATCAAACTGTAAAACTTTGGGATACTTCATCTAAGAAATTGTTAAAAACTTGGTCTTTTCCTGCTGGTTTGGACAATCATCAAGTCGGGGTTGTTTTTGCAGGAGACTTTATCATCTCATTGTCATATTCTGGTTATCTCAATTATCTTGAAGAGGCATCTGAAACTCCTGTGAGAGTTGTCGTAGGTCATCAGAAGAGTATCACCAGTTTAGCCTCTATTGGTTTCGATAAACCCTTAGTTAGTGGTTCTTATGATGGTAGAATTGTCCATTGGGATAATTCCAATTTTTCAGCGAGTTCCACAATCCAAGGTCATTCTGGGCTTGTGGTTGGGATCTTGTCAGATGGTGAAAAATTATGGTCTGTTGGATGGGATGATACTCTCAAATTAGTCGGTACTGACGCATCAGCACCCCTTTCCGGTCAAGCCAAGGCAGTATCCTCGAATTCTTCTGGTCAAATCGCAGTGGTAGGTGAATCATTTATACAAATCTTCGAAAATGGCAACCAAATTGCATCTAAGAATTCTTTGGATTTCTCTGCTCAAGCTATTTCCATCTGCAACTCTCTCGTAGCTGTTGGATCTTCCAACAACTCAATCCATCTCTTTAACACCGACTTATCTCCCTCCAGCATCAAATTTGAACCTCTTCGTTCCTCTGTCACGTATTTATCCTTCTCTCCCGATGGTAACTACCTTGCTGCTGGTGATGCTGCTGGTAAGATCAGTCTCTACAGTATTCCCGAACAGAAACTAGTTACTGGCCGATGGGCATTCCACACCAGTCGTATCACTGGTATCCATTGGCACCCATCTGGTGAATACATTGTCAGTGGCTCAACCGACACCAACATCATCATTTACTCGGTTGCCAATCCAAGTAAGAATATAAAATACCTTGGTGCCCATAAGGAAGGCATCAACTCTGTTCTCTGGACCTCCCAGACGACATTTGCCAGTGCTGGCTCCGATGCTACTATTAAGCACTGGTCTGTAACCTTCTAGACTAGACTCAATAGACTGTTAAATTTTGTTTATCACTTTGACTTCGGTGGCTGTAACTCCGCTACGTGGAATGTATAATACCACCTTTTATTATCTATCTGTTTATATATACTTTTTCAACTTTTATTAGAGCTTTCGTCCCTGGTTTAACCTGTACCGGCAGCCTTGAACCACTGGGACATACAACTCTCAGGATGTAGAACATCGATTTCTGTGAACATACCAGGTTCGCAACCTCTACATTTAGACGAAGCCGGACAGTTGTAGTATGGGAAATGCTTATATCCTATGTCCTTGAAATAATGAATTTTCGATTTGTCGGCCATCATGGCTAATGCTATGCTATGAACAGGAGCGTCCCCCCATCTCTCATAGAAAAATCCTCCTGCTTTGTCAAGATAGTCGAAATAATCTTGGTACGGCTTTGAACGGAAAAACTCTAAGCTTCCAATCTCGAAATTACTCCAGAAATGACACGTGGAATATCCATTTGCTTTATCGAAATGTTCTTTTCGTTCTTCATTGACGAGCCACTGAAGAGCATTATTTGGATGGATATATTTAGGATTTAGTTCAAAGAACTTTTTCGAGGTGGGCCATAATGTACGAATAGATTGCGGAGAATCGTAAATGTTAATAACAAATCCATACACCTTTTTGTTCTTCTCCATATAAGCAAATAGATCGTAATCTATATCGCAGTAGAAGTCTGTCTTAGGCTCGACTCGCCAGTAATATTTATACTGGTCAAGTGCGGGATTAAGAAAGAATTTACCTGAGTTCCATCTACACATTCGATGGTATGAAGGCATATCTGCGTATTGGACGTCATCTTTTTGCTTCATTTCAACACCCAGCTTTGTGGCCTTTTCACGATCAATCCATTTTGGTTCCATCCAATCGTCAGATTCTATTTTAACAAAAGTACAATTACCACCAGTAGCTTTAAGTGCAGCACTTTTAAATTCTTCAGTGAATTCTTCATCATTGAAAAATGTCCATGGATAGTTAAATTTGGCATTAAATGCGCTTTCAATTTGAACAATCGTCGTCATAAGGTCTTTAGCCTCATCATTACGAACCAAGGACATCAAAGTTGCTGGTACTCGCTCATCTGTCTCAGTCAATCTCGATAATCCTCCATCAGGTTCTAACTTTTCATCAAAAAGTGGATTCTTTGCATCCTGCTGTTTGCTCGGATGATCAGCTGAATAACCTTGACTTAAATCAACACTTTCCTCAGGCACAAAATCACTCTGAGTTATTTTTGTTCCATAATTAGATCGATCATAATATGGGAGAATATTCATATCAGTGAAAACGTATGTTATAATTGTCAGTGTTATGAATCCAGATAATAATCCGGCCACAACTATCGGACGTCGCAGATATCGTATCAGCATTCTAAGTTAGATTGCTATGAAATGCTTAGTGGAAAGTTAATCTTTGCTGTGTTGCTTTCCTATGTCGTTCTGATACAAATTGTATTTGATAACACGCAATTTAGAACTAACGCTTTAAAGCCAGCGTTAGATCTTATAGTCGATATATCTAGCAGGTTCACTATATTCTATTCCACTAATAAACTCCCTAGCCGTATTTTAAGGACGCGAGTTTCTAAAAATAATGAATCTCACAGTTCTATATCAATGGTATAAATAATAAATAGTGGTTTTTTCTAATGGATTCGCACGATGTTTCACATATCCATCCACTAGATTCCCACTATCTCTACCACGCTGTAGTCCGCTTTCAGCCTTTCTTCCACTTTTGGTTGCTGCCTGGCTTTATCAAACTGAAGTATCCATAATTTATGATCTCATTATTTATCTGCAATATACACACAGAAATTATTCTATTTTATTGGTTTATTGACCAGCTATATCTGAGTGAGTGATTTGTAGTACTCCTATCCGCCACTGTTTATCGTCGAATAGTGCTTGTCCTGTGCTAGACCCTGCAGGAAGACCCCTGCATGAAACGTTTATTTTCCAATAGATCCTGAACTTCCTGGGCACATTATAACTGAAATAATCAGGAACAGTTTGTGATCTGGTCCAATGTTGGATTAAAAACAGTAGAGGGGAAAAAGATTGTTTTTTTAAACACTTTATTTCTAATTGGATTTTGGATGTTGGGAACATCCACTTTCCAAACGCTTGTAATTTATCACAAGTCGTATTTAATAATAAGCATGCCCGCTACTTATTTAGAACGCTATCTCGAGGAGAGTCATTACCGCGAGGAAGAGGTATGATCATCCATTGCTGTTAAAAGTAGTTATTCTAAGTTAAGTTCAGTCAACTAAACCAAACATTTTGAAGTCACCCTCACAACCTTATACAATGTCCAGTACCACATTCCAGCCATCCAACCATTCAACCATCCGTCCAACCAAACCACCTCTTCGAAGCCTTATTGACAGCTTGCCGGATAATAAGCTATTTTTGCGCCTGAAATTTACCCCTTGCCCTTATCGAATATTATTTATTTGTCACGTGCTCAGGGCAAGGACATTTTAGGAGTACATAAGCAGGGCCAGTCTCAATCACTAAACTTCAATCTCGACATTCATTGATTTGTAACGAATTTAGATTGAATCATAGGCAAGATGGCTACAACAACTCAAACATTAAGCAATGATGGAGGTAAGTATAAAAAATGTGAAGCGACTCTAGGTCAGATTTCGTTGCCGGAAGGAAGCGACGAGAAAAAGTCAAGATCGGTTACTAACATAACTCGAGAAGACATGTGCCCAATTTGTAAATCATCTCGCTATTTAAACCCAGATATGAGGTTTCTAGTTAATCCTGAATGCTATCATAAGATGTGCGAGAGCTGCGTGGATCGGATATTTGCGGTTGGACCAGCTCCGTGTCCATACGCAGGATGCGGAAAGATTTTGAGGAAGAATAAATTCAAGACCCAAGTATTTGAAGATTTAGGAGTTGAAAGAGAAGTAGATGTTCGAGCTAGAGTGAGTAGAACATTTAATAAAAGACAGCAAGATTTTGAATCATTAGAAGAATATAATGATTATTTAGAGGAGGTGGAAAATATTATATTTAATCTCGTTAATGGAGTGGATGTTGAAGCTACAGAATTCAAATTACAGACATACGAACAAGCTAATAGAAATATTATTCTTGCCAATTCATTAAGACAGAAACAAGAAGATGAACAGATGGAAGAACTACAATCGTTAGAAACTCAACGACGACGGAAAGCACAACTATTAGCATTACAAGCAGATGAAGATGAACGACGAATCAAGGAACAAACTGAAAAGGAACTTGTTCGACAGTTGGCTACTACTGATGGAGATGCATCTGCAATTATGAAAAAAGTGTCAAATATGGCACTCAAACGGTCGAGCGCGCGTAGGAGACAATTAGAGGATGATTTAAGTTCACCATTAAGTTTTTCTTCGCGATTGTCGCCATATGGTGCAAGAGGAAGTACTCCAGGAAATTCCACACCATTCACACCGTTCAATGGAGATCGTCAAATCGATTACCTATTCACTGTTAATGATGAATATTTTGATCCCCTAATGAGTGATGTAGTGAACAGTCCTCAGTATCGAGCATCTGGATTCTCGACAAAGGATTCCTATAGACAGGCCCTTGTCAGTGCATTCTTTGGTATCGGATGCAATATTCAGCAAGAGAAACAAATATCCACAGCCGTTGTGTAGCCTCCGGCGGCCGGGCTCTGCCCGGACCCGTGGCTCGCTTCGCTGTAAGCACAGCAAACGGATTATAATTTATACTTTCAATTAATGACCCCGTAATGAAATAGCAGCTACTATCGCCGCACTGTCTGTCGTTTTGTAATTCTATATTGAAATGTTAGCATCTGGTCGCCAACAGCCGAGTGGACTGACTACTCACTTTTTTCACGACCGCTAGGTCGGTATATGGGCAGATCGATGAAATAGAGGTTTCTTCGACCCCGTTCACATGCTCCGTTAGAAATGCATGATATGATTCCGGACTGTTGGTGGAATTCGGTGGAATCAGTTTGATTGCATAGAAGGAAGTTGTCGAATCGGAAATACCGAATCGTCGAAGTCCGTCCATGATGTTGTTATTAGGAGACATACAGAAGACTACTTCGGCATGGATGTTTCGTGTACGTAAAAAGCCATTAGTAGTGTCATTGACTGCTCTATAACCGGCGACAAGGAGCTGATCAAGAGAGATTACTGTAGCTGCGTCGATGAATGCATATTCAAAGTCTTTACTGCCAGAAAAGAGTTCTTTCCTGATTTCGGCAGAGTTAGTAACGTCAGCAAACAGCGTCACAAGCACCGTGTAGTCGAATTGTTCAAATTTCGTTACCAACATTGGATATCTATGGCTCTCAAACTGGTTTACCAGTCAAAGATGAATATATTTAGCCTCACCGAATAAAGGTGTAAGGCAGAAGATTTTGAGCCGCACTCAGGGGGAAATCTGGGCTGTCACTCCAAGAATCTTGGCAGAGTCAGAATAAACTTTTTTTAGATTTCGGTGATCTCGTGAACTAGATCTTAGTAGGTAGTAATATATCTTTTCTAAATAGGAGTAGATCAAAGTAATATCAGAACAGAGCCCGGTACTTGTGTGGAGTGCAGATATAGAAAATCAGGCTGTGAAGCGGCGTAGCAGCCGCAAGACAAACTTGGATCGCGACGGAAAAGAGGAGCAACAAATCCGCATGGAGGCGAAGTGGTTGCAGTTAAAACAAGAATAGCTATTAGATAGCTATTTCTAAACACGTACGACGTATCATAGTCGATTATAAATAAGTTGGTATAGTGGTCGTACAAAGGAGGTATAGACGAGGTGTAGTATACCTCGGATCCACAATTTAAAGAGAAAACTGGTTCGTTACTGGTGGTCAACATGTATTTACCTCTATTAATATCTCCTATACTGAAACGCGATGATAATGATGATGATGACATCGTCTGTAATTGGGATGACTACTGTTATTATGATACCGGGTGGTATAGATATGGACGATGGTTGGTCGTGGCTGCTATTGCTATAGTTTTCATTCTTATTGTAATATTTATGAGACGAAATGCTGCTAGAAGGGTTCAAATGGGTAGAGCTCCAATGACAGGCACTGGTTGGATGGTCCCACCGTCGTATCATCAAAGTCAGAGACAATATACAAATCAAGGACCACCACCTGCTCCTGCCTATAATCAAACTTTAGGTCAGGATGATGCTGGTTATTATGATGTTAATGGAACTTTCATTCATCATTCACCACCAGGACCCCTACCAGGGCCACCCTCCGGACCTCCCCCTGGATCGTCTGCTACTATTCATCCTCCCACAGCGGCCTTACGTCATCAACAATTTGGCTATGAGTTGGGAAATATTTACCTTACTGATAGAAAATCTTCTTCTGCATTTGCATCTGGTACTCCTCTACTACCACCTTATCCTGGCGATGGCTCTGCTTCCGGCTCTGGTTCTGGCTCTGGTTCTGGTGGTGGTTTCGGCCTCCGCTCTAATGTGGACCTTGGAGGTGCATCTGAACCTCCTGTCGATAATCCTGAAAATATTACATCTGAAACTACAGTGAGTCACCCTCCACCAGCCCGTACTTATGGTTTTCATTCAGATCCTCCTCCTCCTGACCGTTATTAGTTCCCTGTACCCCACCCTCATCTCTATCCGCGCTATCCGATAGGCACACTTGACCAATCTCCGTGTGTATTTCTCTGACGATCAACGTTATGTACTTTTCTTTTTGTAGTTTTTTATATTTTAATTCATTTTTTAACATTGCCTGGTCCCGTACCCATTGGCAAAATGAGCTCGTTGAGCTCGTTTTCGCTGCGCCTCTTACCCTCTACCCTACCTTATCGAGTTCTTCCATGCAAGGACCCTGCATGTTCTCTCGCATAATCGCGCATTCACGCACAATATAAAGCTGATGTCTGTCGTCTCTACCACAGCTCTTCTTCATAAATCCTCTCTAATTAGGTCAATATCACATATGGCTCTTTCTAATCTATCTTCTCCCTCTTCTCATAAACCTGTAAAAAAAATATTTATTCTAATTAAAAAGCTACGCACAACACCCACTACCAATGACCTCCTTTCAACTTCTGAACCGCCAGCTTACACCGCAAGTCAATGGCAAAATTGGAACCTTTACTCGTCTGAACAAAACCAGTCGGCCTTTTTATTGGAATCTCTAAACTTGCCATCACTTTCTGCTTGGTCCTCCATTCACTATGCTACACTATCAGAACCAGATCACCAAGACTCCTCCCCTCCATACTCTCAGTGTCTTGGGGAACAAGATTTAGCGTTCTACGATTATCGAGGGAATCTCTCCTTTAGAGAGTATTCACAACGTGAACTCCCTCCTGAGTACGCAATTTAGAACACCTACAACTATAGAACTATCTCGCCCTGAACGAATCATGTCAATATTAACTCTGATACAATCGCTATAAATAGCTTGTCAAATAACCTGTTGAAGCCTTTATTATATATACAGAAATAATAGAATAATTAAAAATAACAATAATAATAGAATTACTAATCATAGCAATAACAAAAAAACCACCTCTTATCTTCCCTACTTGTCATAAAAATCGTGAGTTGAATCATGCAAATTTTGTATACAAACATATACACTATCTACTTCTTTAATAAACTTAAAAATTCTTCTCTAGTTCTTTGTGCTTCTCTAAATCTTCCAAGCATACAACTAGTAGTAGTACTGCTTCCTGGTTTTTGTACTCCTCTCATAACCATGCACATGTGACTTGCTTCCATAACAACGGCGACTCCTTGTGGTTGTAAAAGTTCCCATAAAGCCATAGCAACTTGTTTTGTAAGCCTTTCTTGAACTTGTAGTCTACGAGAAAACATCTCTGCTAACCTGGCCAATTTGGATAGCCCTAAAACTCGAGAATTGGGGATATATCCAATGTGAATTTTACCATAGAATGGTACTAAATGATGTTCACATAAACTGAATACATCAATGTCCTTTACAATAACCATTTCATCATGATCCTCTTCAAAAATAGCGTTCTTGATAACATCTTTAACATTATCTTCATATCCCTTTGTAAAGAATAGCATTGCACGAGCATATCTTTCAGGAGTTTCTAACAATCCCGATCTATTGGGATCCTCTCCTAACTCTACAAGTAGATTACGAACAGCATCAGCAATTCTCTTTTCGCGGTTAGCTTTTTCCTCTTCGCTTGATTCAAGTCTCTCTCTAGCTCCAACACTTGGCCAAGATAATCCATCGTAATCAATAGGATTCAAATAAGGAGAAGGAGGTCTAGCATCTGCTAATCTTGTCAAATGTTGAATATATTTTGGATATTGATTAGGGGCATTAGCAACAGGGCCAGAAGGCGCTCTATGATGAGTTGGTGCAGGGGAGAATTGTTCGGGATTAAAAGGAGGGACAAATCCAGATCCAGTGGGTCCATCAGAATCAGCGACAGCATATTCATCAGAAGATGAAGGATGGCCAGCAGGAGCTGTTAAGTCCAGTTTAGAAGGTTCAGTATGAGCCATTGTGGAGAAGAGTGGGGGTATTGAACGTTGATTTAGTAGTAAATGAAGGATTGGGTGTCTAAAGAACCCAAATTATGTCGATTGCGGAAATTTCAGTCTCAGTTCTCCGATTTCTAGCTATTTTTCTACTTACTTCTTTATTTTGAGTGATCAGAGGAAAAATAGAAAAAAAGTTTCAACATGTGAAACTCCGATGTACGGCAGCATTTGACTTACTGATAGAGTGACTCTAACAGTCTTCGTGTAACTTCCACCCTTGCCCTGGGGCATAAGCCTCGTACGCCGCAGTTCGTTCGCTGAAGGCAGTTTTGGTTAGATTTCTTGATCTATTTTCTTGATGTACTTTCTTCCTTCTTTGTAGCATCCAAAAGTAATGCTCAATGCCCTCATCCCGAGCGTGTATCAAGCTACTGGTCCGAGCAGGGCCCAGCTACGCTAAAGTGAAGGTATGTTCAGCGCCGCATGTAGCCAATACGATTTTACGCATAGTAATCTGGCCCGGAGTTGACCGTCCGACCGGTGTAAGATTAATTGGTCCGAGTGTCTTCGCTTCAATAACAGAGGTCGGTCCGCTATAAAAGCCTTCAGGTTTAATGAATCCCTGGGCAGAAGAAGAAGGGACATTGTCTGTTGTAGACAAAGGTCATGAGCATGATGATTTAGCGGTTTGGGGGGATGAATTAGATTCGTCGGAGTATAACTCAGGGGGTGGTGTTGGAGAGTGGGCGGAAGAAGTTGGTCCAGATAATGAAGTTAGGAGTGAACAAGGATTAGAAAGTGATAATTTTACTGAATTGAATAGAGAATTGCCTCACGAAAATATTGGACTGGGAATTCTCACTGACCTGAGAGGAGATAGTGATGGCATTTCTGTAGCTTTTTCTGACAGACCTTCCAATAGCCCAGAGGATGTGTCTAATAACTTATCAGAAACATCACAAAGCGAGGAAGCTCATAATACCTCAGATAAAAATACAATTAAGGAAATGGCCTCTGTAGAAAGCGCGACACTGGAGACTTCGTTAACAAATCATGAAGTCGATGAAACTGATTCGGATGATGACGGTTTTGGTGACTTTAATGAAGGTGTAAATAAACATGAGGAATTTGACTCTGTTGATGATTTTGATAATAATTTTACCTCTCATCAACCTGTGGAACCAACAGCCGCAGATGCTAACCCCGATATTCGAAATCAAACTATCAGCTTCCATAAGCCTTTGCATTCTTTAATTGAAAACTTATATTCCGACGAAAAGCATTTAAAAGAACCGAAAGATACATCTGTCCCTCTATCAATTCTAGACCTCTCTGTACCAAATTCCCCTTACACTCCTCGTAAATTGTATAATGAATTCAATAGACCCACTCGTCAATTCATCGCTGTTGAATCCAAACCAGAACCGATTGTTCGGTGGGATCAGAGTGCAGTTTCGAAAGAATTATCCAGTATACTTCAAAACTGGAAGCAGAAGGGATATCATCTGAATCAACTGGATAGATTTGGTTGGAATTCTATAAATAGGAGATCTCGGCCGCCTAGACCACCTCCTGTGTTGACCATATGTTCAAATTCTTCTGTAAAACCTGGTTCAGTTATCTCACCGCTTAACCCCACGTCTAGAACTGATGATATTGATAGTGAAGGTCACACTCACGCACGCGATAACAGACAGACTCATGCTAACTCGCACAATGATAAGCAAACTCATTCTCATTCAAATCAAATTCATCGACAAGCTTCTCCTGCTGAGAATCTCAGAGTCAACAATACACACCCATCGAAAACCCCAGTTGAACCCTCTTCTCCCAATATACATTCTCATCATCTGCATGCCAATTTACAGTTCTCATCTCCTCCTGGAACCCCATATGAATCTCTTTTCCAAATGTTATCATCTCCGCATAGTTCTAAATCAAACAGTATCAGAACCTTATCACCTCCTCAAAGTAGAAAAACATCTCCAGAAGCACTAGCAGCCAACGATAGTGTTTCACCTCTTCAGACGCCCTCAACCGATTATATGCCAACTCTACCTCCAAAAGAAAAGGTATCTCCCTCCAATACTTCTACTGATAATCTCACCACAGCTTCAACCAATCACTCGTACGATTTTTCAATATTTGAAGGCCCAGTTAATCCTGTCAACATTTCGTCGAACATAGATCCTATTGTTTCAACCGAATCAACAAAATCGACCGCATCTATTGATTTCTCAATGTTCCAGTCACCTATATCTAAACCCCAATCTCTAAAATCTCCAAAGTCTCCTCTGCCACCTAAACCCCCATCCTCTATTGCATCTACTCCGAGTCCGACTTTATCATCGTCACACCAGCCAGCGGGACCCTCAAAATCTCCTCTCAGCCCATCCTTGGCAACATCTTCTGTTTATATGCCCCCGACCCTCTCGAAACCAAATCATTTTGCATCAACCAAAACCTCCCCTCCACCGTCGGTCAACTTCGGACCTATTGTTCGCCCGACAGATAATGAAGAAACCACCATTGATAGAATTGTCTCTTCATTACCAGATCTTTCCTTCATGTTATGATATATATATTCTTTGAATTGAAACATGATGAAACGCACTGGCCTCCGGCGGCTGGGCTCTGCCCAGACCCGTAGCTCGCTTCGCTCGTTCGTCTACCAACCAGCGTAATCGAGCATTTACGCTCTATCTTAAAGTAGAACAAGCCTGGCAAAAGCCAGGCTGCAAGAGGGATATTTTAACAAAGCTATTCATAATTCATAATAATCTACCTACACCTCTACAAGTTGGACAGGTTTCATCTCCAAAAAAGTCGGAAATCATACCACGCCCTCTGCATCTTCCACAAAGGACTCCTCCAATGGAAGGATCACCAGGCCGCACAAATCTTGGAGGTGGAGCCCCAGCATGATGCGGTACGTAACTGGTTGTTGGTCCCATGAACGATCCAAAGGGACTATAATAACTCGGGCCAGAGTTGACAACTTGAACATTCCCCGATTGATGAGCAAACCGACCATAGCAATCTTGACAGGTTAAACCGTTCTTCAGTTTGATCCCTGTGTTATTACATTTATAGCAATAGTAACCAGGGGGATACGTGAATGGAAGATTGGGATTTCTAGGAGGCGTTGGTGTAGGTCGATGATGATACTGCTGAGATTGATTTTGACTGTACGATTGATAATTTGTTCCAGGGAATGCAGATGATGGTGGTCTTGGGGGTCTTGGAGAGGTCGTTGAAGGTCGGCCAGACCCATAAGTATTATGAGTCGGTCGTGGTGGCTGTGTAGGAGGTCTTTGCTGACTAGAATTGGCGATTTCTTGCTGTAAATAAGGCGGTATATTACTCATTCCTGCGACGGCCATCCCAGGCTCTGCCTCAGGGGTATATGGAGGGGGATCTTCCTCTGGTAATGATTCTTCTGGAGGAATGACATGAGTTGATGAGCTAGCACTATGAGCTGTAGAGTTACTACCGGTCGACCCAAGAGGTGGTTTACCACTCATTTTTTGAAAGATTCTTTAAATCAAAAGAATATACAAGAGTAGTGGAGGTTATGATAGAAATAAATAAGCTGATAATGGGTGGTTAGGTAATGTATAATCGAGTTATCAATCTCTATCCGCGTTGTTTAATACGCGGGTAGCCTGCGCCCTGCATTAATTGCCTGATCGTCACTGTCGTCATCATCCGTTGTGAGCCGGACCTGGGCTCAGGTGCCGACCCTTGCCCATTCTCAGGGGTAATTTTGGGTGGAGTTACTATCTTTTGTAATAGTTAATAGTCTCATTAGTTGATAAGCAAGTATAGTAACGTGTTCAGCAGTTATTATGGAAATCAGTTTTCCTATAATTGGGTAATAGTGGAATAGATGACTTTCGGTTCATAGATATCAGTTAGTTATTTTGACAGCATACTTTAAAATATGAGCTACAGTTTAAGTACGATATAATCCACTTGAAAACTGGAGAGACAAAGCATGATCAGCTGTTCATAACCAGAAAGACCGGATTTCAAATATATATATACATAAATTAACTAATGGGCCCTTTATTTATTTCATCAATGCGCTCACCAACTTGGCCATTCGTTACCTACTTCTTTTGATAATAGTTATGTTACAACACTGCCATTTGATAATTTTGGTTATGTCCCTTGTCTCTTCGTTACAGGGCATCTCTTTGTAAGATACTCTTTGTACTTCAGACTTAGTATAATATCGAAGATCATGCCGTGATACGCTTCGGTTCGGTACGTAATAACCATTACCGCTCATCCATAGTCTATTTTCAATTATTTTGAAATACGTTATAATTTTGATTGCTCAATTAACCTCATCTGAGTTAATGTGCCAGTAATATTTTCACTAGCCAAATTTACTTTAGTACACTAGCGTAAAGCTGCCAAAGTGCAGTTGTTCATCCCGCATATCCCCATAGTCATCCTTATTATTTAGTTCACAACGCATCTTGCCTGTGTTTGTAACGTCAAATGACGATACTGGTTGCATTCTGTCATGTGTAAACCTACAAACCAATTTGACATCGCAACGTATATCATATTATACGAACTCATGAGTAGTAGTAGTACAATCAATTAACGTCAATGACCCAAGCACTACAACTACAACTAATGATAATTTGTAATTCAAGCCATACAACGAGTTTAACTAAGCTAATACTGATACGTTGGTCATATCAACCTCCCGTTAGTTGAAGTGTCATAGAGGCTATTAATCAAAATTACCAATAAACTGTTTTTAATCTGGAAGGACAATTACCTTCGCCGGGGTGTCGAAACCGCAACTTTCGTCCTTAATCCCCACAAATCGCCCTCATGGCCAAGTGGTAAGGCGCCTCACTAGTAATGAGGAGATCATCAGTTCGAGTCTGGTTGAGGGCATTACTTTAAGTAGCTTCAGCTGCTTCATCTTTTTTTCTACCGGGCTCAACCAGGATCCGCACCCCACCGACCATCTGTCTCATGCGACCACTATCTTCAAATGTAAGATTATAACCGCCCATGAATCAAGTTGAAACTTGTCTTGATATTGCAGGGAACAAACATAAACTGAAACGAGTTTTTTTTTTTTTTTTTCTTATAAAAATAGAAAAGGAAACCCCACTTCATTTTCAGTAAGCATTTCGCACGTCATATAAAAGTAGCAGTTTGAGAGGTTCGTCTAGAATGTTAAAAGTTTCCTGTAAATGTCTCTTCCAACAAGATATTATCTCGTAAAACTGCAATAGTTACCTAAAAGACCGATTTAATTTGGAAACCATGTACTATTATTCGCTAAAAAATTATTAATTAATTTTCTATAACATCTCTGATAAAACTATTCTTCGCAAAAGTTTCTTCTGGCTACTTTTGCCGTATAAACCGGGATAATAATACCCGCTAATATATCAAATCGGACAAATTACCCCGCTGCACATATCTAATTCTGGTAATAATCTGCCGGGAATGGCCCTAATTATCGAATGATTCATACCTATCACATCGCAATGCAGTTGTCAAGGATAACATTTGAAACAAATAATTTTCAACTAGTAAACTGGTGGTTATGGTTTCTTGCATAATCTCTGACAGCAAACTGTTGTATATGGAACTGATCTAAGCGCCAGGCGTCTTTCGCGTCGAATTACTTGTTTAAATCGCTGCTTAAAGTGTGATTTGCAACGGTGATGCATGCAGATTGCCCATTAATAGGCTAAAATAGCAGCAGTGAGGGCAAGATTATAAGTATTGAAACCTAATTGGAACTATCGATAAAAGATACTTCCTGATCATCATTTAATTTCCTGTTTCCGAATATTGTTAGATATTAAACAAAAAAATAAAAAAAAATTGCTCATATGTTGTCTCAGAGTGCCGTCTACAGAGAAATGAGTGTAATGTAGATTTGAAACAGATTTGTATCGCGCCCATTTTATGGCCGTTCATGTGAACTAGTATGTCACACTTGGCGATGCCTTAATTGAAGACATTTTTTTCCCTGTGCCGGGTGTCAAAGTGAATCATCTAGCTTGTCATTATCTAAATAGCTAGGTCATTAATGTCTCATTTGACACATGCTCCCCATAATTAGAATTATCGAGATAGCAATATTACAGTATTAACAGTTGAAGATATAATTTCCAAGAAAGTCAAACCAGGATTACGAATGATGCCTAATGTTGATTAATCCAAAGCAGTCCCAGAATTTCTAGCTTGGCGGTCTACTCGTTAAGGTTATGGAATCCTTTCGTGGGGTTGCCAATTCAAAGATGCATGTGTATTGCATGGGAAAACTTGAAAAAATCGTGCAAAACTTGTGCAAAACTTACGAATGATTTGATTAAATCTAAATGATTTCACATTCAATATAGCGAGAAAGAAGCAATATATATAATAAGTAAGGTAAATAATTTCCAAATCTTCCGTCGTTAATTATTTATAAATCTAGATACCCATTTTCTTAGTTCAATATGGTTACGTATTTGAGTATACCCAATTTTTGGAAATACTTGAAACATTACAACTGGAAATAATCCTACGATTTAACTTTATTCCAAAGTTGATGGTGGTGCATGATAACAGTTCAACCCATTAAATTCTTAAACTCTAAATGATACTAATTATTTATAGAAATAAGAATCTACAAGAGGGATAGTGATGTTTTCTGCTGATCACCTAACATTGCTGGATTGCATCAACTGTCAACTCTCACTCCACAATACCATAATTGTACAATTGATCTAGAATACTGAGTGGTAGATATAAAAGCTTTTGTAGTATTTCAATATACTTCAGTTATTAATGTTCAGTAATAATTTGTTGGCGAATAAGTTGTTCAGATTAGCCGTTCAGATGATATCATCCTCTCCCACTAACTCCTGGTACGCCGTATATTAGTAAAGCGATGTTTATCAGATCAATGGTACTATGCGAGAGATGACTTTCGTTTTATTCTCGCGCTGATAGAAGACAAAAACAGGAGGAGGTGAGCCATAAATTTATAATCAAGGGTCTTGTGGGGACAAGGATGGAAAAAGAAAGTGGTGGATGAATCTATCAAAATAGAGATAAAAGGTAATTAGAAGTGAAGTAGAAACCCATAATTAAGAGTATTTATATAAATCTGACTTCAGATTTACGGAAATAAAATCCAGGAACGACAGTTTAAGTGAGTTAACAAATATGTTAATATGCATAATCTTTCAAAGAGAGTTGATATTGAAAAGACGCACAGGAGCCGGAGGGGAGGTCTTCTTTTCTAGTAAAATTAAAAAAAGTTCATATCTAATCTTCAAAAAAGAAAAAAAAATCACTCACTGAATTAATATTTCCAACAAATACCTTCACAATTAAAGTTTAAATAGATAAAACAGCAATTCTGAAATGTTATTCTGAGAAGATGTAATCGGCTTGGTTAAATCTGCAGCAAGGGCCAAAAGTATGGCCCACCCGCTAGTTATATATACCCAATGCAACCCCTTCAGGTGTGCAATTTGTTCTTATTTTTTGGGATAGATAATTAATAACAAAAACATTAACTAATTGCCTTAATACCTTCAAAATCTTTTTATCAAGATAATTGTCGTCTAAATGCCAAGACTGTTACTGCCTAAAATGTTAATTACATAGGACTTTATACCTACGCCTTGAGATCGTTCCAGTAAGTTTTCCCCAGAAAAAGACACGCTTATGCTTCTCAGTATATGATTATATTTATTTCACGTTTGAACTATCGCTTCATTACAATAGGAAAAAAATAATGCGAAGCCAGAGAATTTATTTAAATGCACCATAAATACTAAAGAATTCATCTTCATAAATGTTTTGGAAATTTAGTTTAGAATGGATGGTCGTTAACGGGCACGTAAGTATATATTAACTTATGAAGTTTAAAACAGGTGATAAACAACAAATCGAACGACCTGTATTGCAAGTGGCACATAATCGAGTTCGTTACCAAATATTAACCTTGGTCATTATAATAAAGATCGTTTTAAATAATCTGCTTTTTGACTGGTTAGCCGGGCACATAGATACCTTAATATAAGTGACAGTAATCGATGACCAATTATCTATACTAGAAGTCAGGTACTCATTCCGGTATAGTTTAGAAAAATATTATACGCATTTATTGAATTTATAAATCTTAAACGGTATGTATGGAACTGATAACTTGGATTGTCAAGAGCAGCCTAAACTCAGCTTTCGAAATCATATAGTATACTTTAATTAACGTATATTATACTTTAATTGAATATCTTTAGAATAATTAATACTCGCTATTAAAACCTTTATATTTTTCAAGGATGGTCCAGCTAAACCTAATCTAAGGAAACCATCATTTAACCGTAGCTTCGGCTTCGGCTAGTTCGGAATTAAGTGAGTTAAATATATATCCGCAACTCTTTATTTATCTTCCAGCAGTATGTATTTGTAATTTAATAAGAGAAATTACAATATGCAAAATATTTATCTGGAACCCAGAATAGTGAGCTACCGGCCCTATATTGAATTGGAAGAAAAAGATGACACAATACTTCAGAAATTAAAGATGAATGACAAAAGATGAACTGATAGGAAGAAGACAAGAGAAGATAGGGGTAGAGATAGTAAATTTGCAAGTCTTAACGCGGACTTCTCGTTGCTTTCAAATTCTTTGAAAGTGTTAAAGTACCCGTGAAGATACAGTTAAAGTCCATAAAACACCACTAGTTATTCTAGTTCGTATTTGGGATCCAAGAATTAAAGCCAATTTCACTTATGGCTTACAAGTTATAAACATTTATTCAGCATTCGATAATTTGAACAGTTTTTGAAGTATATTGCAACAACAATTCTTTCATTTTGACAAAACTAACTATCTTATGGCAGATTTTTATTCCGATATCTCGCTATTGTGGTATTATACAGCATGAGCTTAAATCCAGTGGAATGTTCTCGACATGACAGGCACCTCGCTACGGTATAACTTATGCTCACTCTAACCTTTCATTGTACCGACTGGATATAACGAATGGTTCTTAACTTCTAATTTTTATTAAATAAATGACAGCTTTGAAATTCCATCAGACCCGGAAATGGTATTTGATTCGCCTCTAGTAAGATAACTTAATTCTTCCTCTCAGTTCCTGGACTTCGACACGTTATTCCAACTATTTCCGACTGTCCAACAGAAAAGGCTAGAGTAGGAATTTGAGCATTGCCACCCCTTTAAATTGTAACCCCCCTTCGTTCAATTGCTTCTAGTTTAGGCAGTGCCTAGCTAGAAGAATAACAATCACATTGTCGTCACGCCATAAATTAGAATATTCATTATTTCGTCTCCAAACTTTAATAACTTTGTCGAGACAAGAAAAACATGTAGAAATATATATAATGCAATCATTAAAATTGTGGACTATCCACTCATTTTTTCCCTCTTCTCTACAAACCTTCACTTTTCGCCCGGCGAAGTATAACTTTCCATCTATATCGTACAGTTTGCGCATCGCGTTTGTTTAGGATCCTGGCATATTCAGCAAAATCCTGAGTCGGTAACGTGCTCATTACCAAATCCACCAATCTGCGATCATCTTCAATCGTCCAGGTAGAGTTTTTTGCTTTTGACCTTTTAGATTTACCCTTTTTATCACTCCCTTCTAATTCACTTCCACTACCGCCTGTTATGTTTGTAATTTGGCCTTCTGTTTTTACCTTTGGTTCTTCTTCTTTTTCTGGTCGGCTAGATCCTAATGAAATTGATTTCGATTTACGGTGTGTTATTATTGAATCACTACCACTCGTAGAATATGTAGATGGGGTTGACATTGCTCTTGGTGGAGATCTGGAGGAAGGAAGCGGTAGAGCGGGGAGTACTGATGCATCTAAAGGGTCAATGCCACCGCCAGGACTCAAAGGACGATCTATATCAGGGGAATCCCTAGGTCTCTTGCCAGGAGATCCGAGAGATGTGTTTTTGGAGGTTTCATCAGAGGTTCTTTCTTGACCATTGTCATTGTTCAATATTTCAGCGATGTTCATGCGGACTCATATGTTAAAGAAGAAGCAATGAAAATCAATTATCTCAAGAAGAGGTGGATGATATATATATATAATCTACTATAATCGGGTTAGTGATAGTTTGTGCGGATCACGATAATCATAATACGGAAGATCCAAACTAGAGTTAATAGGGACTATCTAACCAATAATAAACTTACACAAAAACAATACAATTGATGAATATTAGATATGATAATTGAATTTAAGTTTCGATGAGAAAATTTCTCACTATTAATAATTCTTGATGTATGAAAAATTTAATTCAATGCTGTAAAATGAAATGAAAAATAATGCTCTCCTAATGAAAAATATGATGCTCTCCTATTGATTATTCTAGTTAATTTCAAATATCAGTAACAATTGTTGTAGATCGTAACTATCCAAATAAATCCTTTTATCAAAAAGAATGAGAGAAAATCTAAATATCGAAACTTATACGCAATGGCCACTGCCTAAATAATATAAAATTGTCTTGCTGCTCTTGCATACCAGCTATACATATATATATAATACTTTATGTAAGGCGATATTATAGAAGATAGATTTAAGCAGTAGCAAGCTATAACCGAATAGGTGGAGTACTGTGTTACACGTAACTTGAGCCAGATGACAGACAGGCATAGGGGGAAAGATAGGCTGTTTCACCAGTGGCCCATAGTTGTACATCAGCTCATGCAGTTCTACAGGCCTTCCCGTCGAGCCGCAGGGTTTCAGCGGTAACTAGCATAGAAAATCGAATATCGAAAGGATTGTTCTGACCGAATTCGATTGAGGGGAGGAATCAGCTAAAAAGCAATACGATTTAACGGGAACAGGCATATGAGCCATAGCAAAGAATAAGCGGGGGTAAGTGGGAGAGAGAGGTGATTAAGCTGAGGCGAAAGGCGAGGCGAGGTGGGGCGAAAGGCGAGGGAAAAGACGAGACCCTAAGGAAGGAGTGAGAGAAAGAGGAAGGGCGTGACAGTATGAGTATGAGAAAAGCTAGTAAAATGAGGATTAAATTTGCTAATGTCACGCAGTCCTCTAGTTTTCGTCTTTTCTTCCTTTTTCCTATTCTTTTTCTTTTTCCGCCCGTTGCATATGGGTTTTATCCATGGATTTCTGATATGATAACTCGCTTCGTCATTCTTTTATCTATGGTATATACCCGCTCTAACCCTTACCATAAACAGAAGACCGTATCTTTTAGCCAAGTCATAAAAAAGCAACCAAAATAAAATCCCCATAAGAGAATAATTACTTTTTGACTGTAATTGGCGAATCAACAGTTTCGGTTCTGAGATCTTCGTGAGAAGAAAAAGGACCGAGTATTTACAGGAATGCTGGGCAAAAGTGTAGAAGTAGATTACGTAGGGATTTTGAAATTCATGATGGTATAGAAGCACATGTAACGGTCGATTCTGCATGATTCGGAGTCAAGCACCCACAGTTATAGTGAAAAGGGAATAGTTGCGGGATGAAAAGCCGAAGGAATGAGCGATAAAGCGAATGTAAGTTAACTTACCACTTGGATGGGATTCACAGGCATATTTTATGTACGTGGTTGATGATATACATTAAGTGGTGTTTGACAATTGAACGTGACTTGGTAAAGCATATTATAGATAACAGCATAAATTATACTTTGATATAGACCCAACAAAACCCCCAACCACAAGTTCCACCTCAACTTAGAATATTTATTCCTTTACATGCATATATTCCGGTCAAATTTGACAGGGCCTTACGTTATAAATATTCAACCTGAGACAAAAAACAGAGGTTCGTCCGATACATATTCCCCACGACGTAAGCGCCTTGAATACCCCAATCGCCTGTCTCGCTTCTCTTCGCAACCTGCTGCTTCGCCTCAGGCTGCTCGGCTGCTTACATACCAGATTAACTCTAACCTTTTCAATTAAGCTCGGTTAATATTTATGGAAAAATGGTTAGAAGAATGCAAAATAAAACAAGTAGCAAAAGATTGAGTTGACTTGACCACATAATTGTATTTTTTATTTCTTATGCAATTATAAATGGTAGGATACCAGCGATAAAAATAAAAAATTTAAGCACGCACGGGTTTTCCCGATAGATAGACAGGCACCTCTCCCCGATTAATTACTTCCATCCCCCATTTGGCTTTGTTTTTATGATATTTCTGAGTGCTTGGTGTCGATCAATATTCTGCAGGTAGCCGGCGCATGTTTGATCTCAAATTTTGGTTGGGGGTAATATGTAGCGGAATAGACCCGAGTAGAAGTTCCCTTGACAAGAAAAGAAAAAATAGTAACACTAAAATTTGAGGTTACATATGCAATTCTAGAATAATAGAGTCGCCGACTTTGTTGGTATTTATTCGATTTACGTTCACTAAATATAGAAAACACTTATAAGCATAAGGTTGTATTTATCAAAACAATGAAACGGCTATTGTCAATAATAACACACAATTGTGGCTGAGTTATGTATGTATCCTTAGCGTTCAGACGCGGAGTACAAATTGAAAGCCGTTTGCATGTGATAAGAGTTTGATTACAAAGAATTCTAGATACGACTGCGACGACTCTTTACTCTCACGCCAGGTCATCTACCGATTCTAACTCCCGATCATAATATTCAAACTCTTACTATACTCTAGATTAACCTAACATTATAGGTTTAACTTTTTCTAGCCTCAATTGGTAATAATGCCGCGCTCACTACCCACCACTGGTTAAAGTTCTTCTCCGCTACTTTGCTCTAGCCTATTAGATAACAGACATTTGTCGATTGATAACAGTTATATTTTAGTATAAATGTGGGCATACGCTACGTATCAGTGGGGTTTTCAGTGGGTTATGGGTTATACTCGGTAAGAACTTCCCGATTTCTTATCGTCCTTAATAACTCTGCAGATATGCAGGGACGTATCATCCCTGACCCTTATCATTCACGCATGGTGCAGCCTCACATGATGACTTTCCTTGACACATCTAACTCTCAACTAAGCCTTTTAATTAGTAGTTTTCAAAACAAAATAAACAATGGACCCTGTTGATATATTTGATGCTTTATTTTATGTTGCCGCATTTAGTTTCTTCGTGGTTTTCGAAGCTGGTCCTTTAAATACTTTTACATTTGTGATTGGAGCATTACCTTTTATATGTAAGATTATATTATAGTTAGGAATTTTTATTCAATTTCTAACAGTTTAGTTGTACGACTTCCTTTGCGCCTCTTGAATCAAAGAGTGTTCCAAACTTATGAGTATAGAAGTCCATTTGGACGTCAAGCAAGTCTCTCAGAATATGTTGTAGTTCAGTGTGTGGCATGGGTTCTGCAACACTTAGAACCAACAAGTGTTTGTAGGGTTTTCTTTTCTCAAAAAATGTCTCATTTATTTTATAAATTCCGTAGAATGCATAACGGAGCATTTAATCAGGGAGATGTTGTTTATGAGCCTTTAACAGAAGTAAGTGGAAGTGTGTGTATATACTACAACAGAAGGGCGGTGATAGTAACATTTTCAGGCCAATTTCAGTGGATTGTGGATTCGCTCTCCTTCTAGAGGAGATGAACATGATGTGGTAATTTACTATATTCATGGAGGAGGTAAGCGCGACCTCACCCGTACGTATAAATGAAAGTCGATATTAACATTACTAGGATTCTCTATGACTTCAGTCTACTTTTATTTGGAATATTTGATTACCATGCTGTGTAAATTACATTCAGAAGGATTTAGAAATCCTGCCATCTTTGCAATTGATTACCGGTCGGCTCCTGAAGGTAGATTCTCTGACCAAATGGAAGAAATTATTGCAGGTTGGAAATATTTAACAACTGCGTTTGATACATCTCAAATGGCTCTTGCAGGAGATTCCAATGGAGCTACTTTAGCATTGAGTTTATTATTACACATTGCTCGACCTTATCCAACACTTGATGTTTGTAACCCCGAAAGAAAACCCTGTGCTGCTATTCTTGTTTCTCCATGGACAAAATTATACTCTAAAATAGGTAATAATAGTAGCGATTATCTCAATCACAAGGTTTTATTGAACTATGCTAATCGCTATCTTGATAAAAACCAAATTCATGGTGATATTCATCATAACCCTGGCCTTTGTAGATCCCGAGAATGGTGGACTAGAGCATTTCCTGTGCATGGAATCTATCTTACATATGGCCAGGATGAGATTCTAGCTCCTGATATTGAAGAGTTTTATTCCATTGTTAATCAATGTGGTAATATCCGTATTGAGGCAGAGCCAAATCAAATCCATTCGTGGCCCATTGTCATGCATTACTTGGGACGAACAAAAGAGTCCAGAGAAATGGGAATTGACGTCATTTGTCGCAATTTGTCTAGTATGGTATTATGGCCCACTTCCACAGATCCTAAGAAGTTTCAAGACTCAAGAAATCAATAAAAAGTTTTTAAGGCCTGGGTATTGAAATTGTTTCTTATTTATTATTGCTCTTGCTGTTTCTATATTTTATTCTATTGATGGGTGTTGTAAGGTTATAAATATATTAATTTTATTGAATGTCGAATACCGTGCGATATTGATCACTTAATCGAAAATGTAAACAATTACTTGAAAATTCTATTTAATCACTATCATTATATGGTGAGTTTATACCCTGCGTAACAAAAAGCCATATTGAACGTTCCACTTAACTTTGTCATCAAATATCCGACGTTGGAATGAAGCGATTTCATCAGAAGTGGGTATCGGAACTGATCAAATGGTTGGGGCAGGACAGGATGAATCAATAAAAATAAATAGTAAAGGTCTTTACAAAAAATAAATATTTTATGCCTTCGACCAGACTTGAACTGATGATCTCCTCATTACTAGTGAGGCGCCTTACCACTTGGCCACGAAGGCAGAATGAAATAAATCCTTCTGTCAGAAAGAAATGCCCTCAACCAGACTTGAACTGATGATCTCCTCATTACTAGTGAGGCGCCTTACCACTTGGCCATGAGGGCATTTTTGATTTTTCGAAATTTATATAATATTTCAGTGTAGACAGAAATTTTTTTGGTTCAATCCCTATGGAAATTTTTGGGCACACAAATGGGCCTAAATGCATTGGGACTCTTCGCCAGAGGAATAATAAGGTATATCACCACGTTAATTCTTTAGAGGTGTCTCTTAGAACGTTGATATGATCACAATTCCAGCCACTTGCGCGAAGGTCTAAATTTTATTAAGTGGAAATCCAACCCTGCCATAATAGTAGTAGTAAAATCAATCAACGCCTATGTCATACACAATTATAATAATACAATTCAATAATAAGATAATTTAGACCAGTAAAGAAAGACGAGTGCTGCATGTCTCCAAGATAAGGACTAGTCAGCGTTTAAAAATTTTTTTATTTCGAATATTATGGCAGGGTTGGATTTCCACTTGTTCATAGGGAAACCATTTCTCTTACGATAATTTGGGGAAAACCTATTCATTACTGCCGAGGAAATTATCTTAGCTTCTTCAGCATTAACCTGCCATAATATTCGAAATAAAAAAGTTTTTAAACGCAGACAAGGCCTTATCTTGGACACATGCAGAACTCGTCTTTCTTTCTTTTCTGGTCTAAATTATCTTATTATTGAATTGTATTATTAATAATTGTGTATGACATAGACGTTGATTGATTTTACTACTACCACTATTATTGTAACATAGACGTCAACTATTAACTATCTAAAATATTTAACCATAGGGTTAGGAACAAGGTTGGCAGCTGCAGGACATAAGATAAGATAAAGCCTCAAAGGCCTGAAAACTTACATTTCAAGATGGCTATTGGGTTTACGATAAACGATTGAGTTTTTGTTTTTAAATAAATCTTGAGATTCTTGAGGTTATAAAAATATCGTTTCCTATCCTCTCACTGACATTATGGGAAAAGAGAGGGATGGCCGAATAACCGAATATTATTCTATTTTATCAGTCGTCATAAGTTATGCTTATAAACTAAAATCTGTGCAAAAAAAATTAAAACAAAAAGTCAATTATGCGAGCAGATGTGTGATAGAATAATATAAAATGTCCAATATGTTTAAGAAATGGCGATCATAAATTAAAAGAACATCTGGAAGGGATAATGATCCAGGTCTCTGGGCATCTAAATATGGAATCGCAATTAGAGGTAATTAGTTTTGTAAGTCAAAATTGGCTGAACTGGAAGAACGACTTGAACAGCATCAATCTTTTTCTTCTCAAAAATAGTCGATAGATTAACTGAACTGGGAAAACAACTTGAAAAATATCCATCTCAGCAAATAGTCGATGGACTGAAAGTACCATTTGAGAAAAATCTTAAATGCCGAGTAGGCTCTGCATCTGGACTAGCAAAGCTGTTCGAAAATACACTTGAAATATGGTTCAACACGCCATATTTTCGACAAGCAGTAAATATAGAGACTGAGCTGAACAAGCTAATCAAGAAATGCGAACTCGTTCCATCTTATAAAAAATTAAGAATTAAACTGGACAGCCTATATGAGACATACAAATATTCTCCGTGTTCTCAACAATTAGAAAAGAAGATTACCAAGTCCTGTTAAAAGCATAAGTGGTATTAAAAGTATAATGGAACCAGATCGAAACCGATTGAGAGATCGCCTTTATAAAAAGGTCAAGCCTTACTATGATTATATTCTTTCTAACACGGCGGTTGAGGCTAATGATATGAATCACAATCACCGCACTCAACAAAGAAATGATGTAGGTCTTTCTATTCCAAATGAAGGAATTGAGCAATTAGACACCCAGCTTAACCAAAAGGTTGGTGTTCCATCTACTGCAAGTCTAGAAATTAATCGTTTTACTCCTAAGACTGCGGATCTGGCTAATGATATGAATCACAGTCACCGCACTCAACAAAGAAATGATGTAGGTCCTTCTATTCCCAATGAAAGAATCGAGCAATTAGACACCCAACCTGATGGAGTTCTATCTCCAGAAATTGACGAGCAATTAGACCAGCTTGCTGTTACACTGCGAAATGATGTCCAGCCATTGTCGCGCAGTTGTCCAACCACATTTACGGTATAGCATTCAACCTTAAAATTAAATTGGATAGATTGCAACAAACTTCACCTTTGGAGCCTTGCATTTTATAATTAGATAAGCAAATGGGCTGGCCCCATTATTAGATTAAAATTTGGTTCTCACTTTTGTAAATTTCATCTAACTTCATCAATACAAAAGTTTGTGCTATATCTCCAGGTTATATTAAAGCGAAGAGACAATTGTGGTTTAGGAATCATATATAGAATATCCTTAAATCGTATAGATTACGACTATAGTCTATTCCCTAAACAGTACTGACCTCTGTTACGTATTGTTCGAGAGACTTCCCCTGTGTACGATATGTTTTATCTGAGCGGTTTCGAATCTATTTCATTCAATTACTTACCATATTGCAGGTGAAGCCAATATCAAATACCCTCTGACTTGCTTCTGGAGGGTGGGCTTTACCCAGACCGGTTTACTGACTCCTTCGGCTCTCAGTGTGTAGCCCAGTCGCAGAGGAGTTTAAATTAAATCTTATACGAGATATGATAGAATAATATTGAACTCCTAATCTTATGCGAGCAGATATGTGATAGAATAATATTAAGAAATGGCGTTTATAAATCGAAGGAAGGGACGGTGACAGCTCGACCTCACCATTAAAATATGGAATCCCAATTCGAAGAAATTAAAGAGGTAGGTCAAGAATAATTGATGTCGTAGAAGGACTTCTACATCTTGAAGTGGAAGCAGAATTTGATAAATGGGTAGCTCAAAGAGCGGTCTTTGTTTTTGGACCGGGAAAGCAAATAGAAAAGCTACTTGAAGAATGGCAATCTTCTCCATATTTTCAGCAATCAGTCAGTATACTGGTTGAACTGAACAAAGTAATGAAGGAATGTGAATCCTTTCCATCTTATGAGCAATTAAAACGTAAACTAGACAGCCTATATGAGAACTATAGATCTTCTCCGTTTTCTCAACAACTAGTCATTGAACTTGAAAAAGTATTCGAGGAATATCAATCTTCTCCAACTTCTCAACAGTTGATCAATAAACTGATTGAAGTGGAAAAGCTATTAGTTAATGAGGAAACAGATCAGAAAGCAGAAACACCTGGAAGAGCGAGTCTAACTGGAAGAGAGGGAGCTTCTGGAACTACACGAACTGCTGGATCTGTTGCAAGTGCTTCCGACATCGAATGGCTGGAATGGCTAATCTTTATTTTAATTATTATTTGCGCTCTTAGAAAATGGTAAAACACGAATTGACCTGTAATATTCTTACGCTGAAAAGCTGCAGATGCACACATAGTAAGTCCATTTATATCTTCGTTTTTTCTTACTCATATCTTCTTCTCATAATAAATAACAAATTTATATTCATCGTTTAAAATAATTATTTATTGTATTAGAGAACAATCAACCATTGTTTAAATATTTAATTAAATATAATATATATTGAAGCTCACTCTTCAGATCGAACGTACAATCTAGTCCACGGTTAAACAAGAGCAATTTCTTACAAGGTGTAAGCAAGCTAAGTTGTATTGACAAAGCTTTTATAGAGCAAACGTGGAATTATAATAAATTCCTACACACTAACTTTTTTAAGTACCCGATCACCCTGTTGAAAAGTATGTGTGGCACGAGTAGCTTTGAAAGCTGGCGAGCACCACAAATAAAATACTCTTACTACAGTTACAGACAGGAATACGATCACATTCATGCCAACGGCAAAAAAGCCACCCTGCCACCAGTTAAATCGGTTACAAAATTTTACCACCTCAGAAGGCCCTTTTACTGATAATTCGGGGTTTAAAGGGCTGGTCTCCTGTTGGTTGGCCACAAAATACGCCGAGAAGAACATGTTCGCCACAAAAACCACAAAAACTCCTGTATCAACTAACCCGGACCGGTTACTCGGGGTAGGTTCCCGGTCCATTGATAGCTCGTTACAATTTTCGGATAATAAAGAGTCTGAGCTTGGGGTTTGGGGAAGTTTCAATTCACCACCGTCTTTTATACCGTTCCAAGTATCCCAACACCACGAAAAAAAAATCATTGCCGTAAACCCAAAAACGACTACAGATATGACTATACCAACCGCAACGACGCCACCCTGCCACCAGTTAAGCCCCTCAGAACATTCTACCAATCCAGAAGGCCTTGTTACTGATGATTCGGCATGAAAACTATTTGCTTGTCTTTCTTTGGCTTGTCCTTCTTTGATGATGTAATATCCTGGGACGCCGATGACAGTGAAAGCTGCTATCAAAACTACTATGCGTAATAATCTGTAATGGCGATACGGGTCAGGTGGCCCGTCCATTATCATTGGCATCTCTTCCATTGATAGCTCTTCCATTGATGACTCGTTATTGGTTTCGGATAATAAGGAGTCTGAACTCGGAGTCCGGTCCATTTCCATCGACAGATCGTTATAATGTTCAGAATAATTAGAACTTGGGGGTTGCACGCTCATTTTAGGATATTTTTTAATCTTTTGTAAAATTCAAGGGACAGTAGGATAGATATAGATTGCGAAAATCATAGAAACAGGGTTAGGAAAGTATATCTTGCATAAGAAAATTTATTATCTCCCAAGGGAAGGGAAAAGGATTGGAGTCCGCCATCATTTTTCCTACGAATAAAGAGGGAGATTCGAGATATTTTGGATTCCGCAAAACATTCAAGATTATGGAGGATTCGGGGGCTCGTGTGATTAACTGGCAGATTGCCTGAGAAGCGTCATGGGGTTTGGGAGTCGTGAGATATAACCATGTGCCGTCTAACGTCCCTTAATGCAACGAATATGCAAGATAAACTTAGTGTTTATTACCTGCAACAGCAAAGACATTGCGTTCTGATTGGTAGACAGAGTCCATCGGAGCTCCGTTTAATAGCCAGAGAGATCTCTGGTCATTTAACATTGATATTCCTTACCGACAGCAATCGTATATTCCTGCCATAAATAAGCCGATGATTATTATATAGTATACAAAGTGGTAGGCGCGTAGAAAACTTCTAGTGATGCTGCTCATATCTAGATTGCAGTGAATTGTCCGAGTATAAAAAGTCTCTGCCTGTCTCACAAATCTCCCTAAGAAAGTGCTTTCTTACCACAAATGCAAATAAACTTCAATTACTACATATTAAATTAAAATACTACCTGATTAACGTTAAATTTTCTAATCAATTAAGAATGGGTTTGAAAAATTCAATAATATCATTTCCGATTTCATTTACATGCTCTTCAAGGGCAAAATGACCAGTATTATAATACTTCACTTTGACATTCTTTGAATCCCTCTTGTATGCTTCTGCTCCTGGATGAGCAAAAATGTAATCATTCTTTCCCCAAGTTGCCAAAATAGGAACGTTAGAAGAACGGAAATATTCTTGGAACTCAGGATAAAGTTTGACATTTGTTCCATAGTCGTAAAATAAACCAACTTGAATCTTTGATTGGCCAGGTCTTTCAATGAGTGCCTTATCCAAGTAATAAGGAGTTGGATCAACAGCATCTGGATTTGCAAATCCAACACTATACTGATCCTTAATATTCTTAGGATCTTGGACAAACCCAGTTAATGCGTCAACAAATTTCGAGTTATTTGCATCAGTCTTCCAATATTCTTCAATAATACCCCAGAAATCATGATCCAACCCTTCATCATAAGCATTACCATTTTGGGTAGCAATGCCAGTAATTTGATGGGGACGTTTTAGAGCTAAACGAAGACCTACTGGAGCACCATAATCGAAAATGTAGATAGCAAACTTAGTTAATTTGATTTGGTCTACGAAATGACCAACTGTGTCAGACAAATTAGCAAAAGTATACTCAAAGTTTTCAGGGGCCTCAGTGAAACCAAATCCAGGGAGATCAGGGGCAACGACATGGAAATGAGGAGCAAGTACAGTAATTAAATTACGGTACATAATTGAAGAAGTAGGGAATCCGTGAAGCAAGAGGAAGGTAGGTTTGGTACTATCACCAGCTTCTCGATAGAAAAGATTAACTCCATTGGAGAGTTTAGTATAAGTTGTAGTAGGAACAAGAGACATTGTTAAAGTAGCGTATATAGAGAGTAAGAATAGAATAGAGACTAATAAGAAATTTTTCGATGAATTCTTAAATTGAATTATGAATATCGAACAAAGATGCTCGTATTTATAGACTTTGAAAGTAAAAGCTATTGTCACCGCATTTCGTCATATTAATAATTTCAATAAATTGCGTTTGGAGCCTGTTGATAGTTAGATTTGTTGGATTAAACTTGAAATGGAATAGTCGAGATGGGACCCTACCTAATCCGCGGTAGATCAACAATCAAACTGCCTATATTGGAAATTGTTACGATATTCGGAGATCACCGTTGGGCTCCAACCTCCGACTTAAATACCGATTACGTGAGAAGATGACGACAAAAGATGAGATGTTTGAGTTAATTAGAGTTCTTTGTGTTAATATTCTGAGAGTAAAAGGAACATCTTGTGGCAGGGGCGGGTATTAGCTTCTTAATAATTGTCCTTCTTTATCAGCTACGGACATATTTGACTTTAGAAAATGATGTAAGACGTACGGCTTGGCTAGTAAGAAGTTGAATGATAGGTACCGATTCAATTATGGTACACTGGTATTCAGCATGGTAATACATAGTGACTTAGCTAATTATTCTTAAGTAACGAGCGGGATGCTATCTGCAACCTCTTCTTCAATACTAGTATCTATGTAAGAAAAATAACCATCCTATAAACAAAGTCATGTTCAATTTGTTAATAATTACATCACAAACCCATGCGATACACAAATTTCATTACTATTTTCATTAAATTGATATATATTTTAAGCAGAAGCAACAATCTTCTCAACAACTTCCAAAAGAATATCAGCGTGTTTCTCTTCAAAAGTCAAAGTAGGACGAAGACGAATAGCTTGAACACCACATCCACCAATATTGACACCTAATTCTTTAGCCTTCTTGATAAAGCTATCACGGAATGCAGGGGAAGAACAATCCCAAGCAATGAAAGTACCTTGACCCTTACCTCTTAAGTTGGTAAGATTTTCAGGATACTTCTTAGCAAGTGCTTCAAGTTTACCGTAGAGATAATCACCAACTTGAGCAGTACGCTCGACAAGGTTATTCTTCTTAATTTCCTTGAAAAGAGCTTGCGCAATAATAGCCTTAGATGGGTCACCACACCAAGTGTTGAATTGACGATAAGCAAGCTTGGGACGTAACTCAGGATTACTGAAGTAATAACCAGCTGCTTGAGCCTTCTTGGAGAAAGTGACAATATCAGGAACACTATCAAGATTCCAATGTTCATGAGCCCATAATTTACCAGTACCACCAACACCAGTTTGAACCTCATCAACAATCATAATAACATCGTGTTTCTTGGTAATATCACGAATGCCTTGGAAAAAGGATGGAGAAGCATGGAAATCCCCACCTTCAGAAAGGATAGGTTCAACAATAATAGCAGCAACTGGAGTTTTCCAAGTAGTCAAGATTCTTTCGAATTCTTCAAGACATCTCTTTTCTTCTTGTTTATTAGCTTCAACATTTTCCTCAAGAGGATATTGTAATCTTGGGAATGGAGCTTTGGGCCAATCAAAGGCAGGAATATCCAATTTATGAATTGGTTTAGATCTAGTAGCAGATAATGAACCAAATAATCTACCATGGAAGGAAGATTCAAAGGAAAGAATAGAACCAGCTTGAGAACCTGGAGCCTGATTAGCCATTGTTGAGGTTAATTCTTCTTGAGTGAATCCAGCAGAACCTCTCTTCTTTTCAGCTTGATAAATAAATGCAGCTTTAAAGGCAGTTTCATTAGCATCTGAACCGGATAAAGCAGTCCAAACGTTTGAAAATCCCTTTGGAGCGGCAGCTAAAATACCTTCTTCAAGAATTTCGGCATAATCATTAGATGGGAAATTACCAGTAGCAGGTCTGTTGACAAGGGAATTAACCATTGCATCAGATTTAGCAGCTTCAATTAAAGCAGGATTATTATAACCAAGGGCAATTGAAGCAATTTGAGCGTAGACGTCCAGCAAGACGTTACCATCAACATCGACGATATAATTACCAAGAGATTTATAATAATCAGCTACAAAATAAGCAGATGGGATATCGAATCCTTTGTTAAGTCTTTCAAGAGCAGCCTTAGTTTGAGGGCCAGGAATTGAAGTTTTAACAGTTGGCTTAGTTGGTTCATTAGGGAAGTAAGTAGCAGCAACGGAAGAAGATAAACGAACTAATCGTTGACTAGCAACGCGAGAGCGAAGCAATGCTGATGATCTTGCTACTGATCTAATCATTTTTATATGTGAAGAAGAGAAAAGTAACTAATGAGAAAAAAAGAGAAGAAAGAAAATGAGCAGATATTTGGCACTATATATATTGGAAATTTACATGCTTGTTCCCAATTTGGTGGTTCTTCCCCAGGTTAATGCGGCTATAGAAGAATTATGAATTAGGCGCCGACAGTGTGTGGAACAATCATGCATTTGACTGATAATATTTTGGTCGGTTAAGATATCGCGGTAAGCTGTCACGTAACGGTCAGCGGTTATAGGGTAGGAAGAAAATGATAGGAAAGATAAGTGTGAGTGTACAGTGTGTACAATGAAATGATTTACCTTGTTAATTTGTTTATATAGAATCAGAAAGAATACAGCGAATAACAGAAAATAAATATTCGAATGTAGGCAGTTAGTGTAGTTACGAGCAAAATAACATGAGCATATACATAATAGACATCATTTTCATCTCCAATGAATGTTAATCTGATCTCCATATCGGAGTTTAATTCCGGATACACGGCATCAGTTTACCGCTTTTGAGATCCTTCTACTGAAGTCTCTCACCTAATCATTTACTTCTTCAAATTAGCCGCCGAGACTCCTCTATTTCATGCAACTGCAAAGTAGATCTGAGATAAGGTTGCAATTAGGTTACCTCATTAGGCAGGCAAAGCCATATTTCTCCTAATCTTTAACAAAACCCTTAACGCTATCGCAATGAGCTGCTATTTGTATGTTAATTGTAATATAGAGGATGGTATCACGTGGAAGAGGTTAATAAAGGACTTTTTTATAGTTATTTGTTAGGAAGTATATACATTTTAGGATATTTTCAATGGTAACAGATATGTAAAGATCTCAAGAAGGCTTTTAAATATTCAAAAAAATTATGAGAAGATTGGAATATCCCATATCAAGCAACTTGTTTTCAGTACTATAACGGGGGGATATCTGTATTACTACCTCTGATAAGCGAGATCCGCCAATATCCGTCAGGAGCTCCTCCATAGCTATGTAGGGTAGATGATGGGCAGTCCATTCCAGTTAAATAAATTACATTATAATTACAAAACGACATTTACGTTTAATCTATACGCCGTCGCTTATCATCACCGCCATTGCTATCAGTTAAGCGCTTTGGCTTGTTTTTCTTCTCTTCAACTTTTGCTATGGCCTTTTTCATGTATGATTTAATAAACGCTTTAATTTTTGTCTTTTTCTCGTCTGTCAATTCTTTGGGATTTTTGATTTCTCGGCCGGATTTAGTCTCTTTTGCGACCAGGATTTTGACAATGTCTTTTGAGAAGAGTTTGACGTTGTCATGGCTGCCAACTTCTTCTTCATATCGGCCGACAATATTGGGAACGTACTTGGCGAACTATTTGACGAGTTAGTGATCCCTCCGCGGAGCGGAGCCACGGGTCTGGGCGGAGCCCAGCCGCCGGAGGCAAAATAGTGGCATACCGTTCTTGTTAGTGTTGCTTCAACCGTTTCATCACTCTTCGGTTTGGATGGTTTTTTCGTACTGCTCTTGGAGGAGGAATGGGAGCGGTGAGAGTCGGGGCTCCTAGCTTTTTTGACTGCGTCAACAATGGATTGAAGTTCGTTGATTTTTTGCTGTTGGTGTTGAAGAACAAGTTGTTGCTGTTGTTGCTTAGCAGATTCGATGATTTCTTGGAGTTTGTTTCGTTGTAAGGTTTTGGCTGCGAATTCAGCTTTCTCCCATTCGTTGTCAGGAAGAATTTTATCAGTTTTAGGAGTGGATGTGGAAGGAACAGAAGAGGGAGAGTCTTGTTTAGGTAGTTCCCAAGAAGTAAGATTGAGTTCACGGTTATAATAATAGATTCTACCAGTTGGGGATAGTGCACTTTCCCAGCCAAGTGGGAGGTGATTATTAGGACTTGAAGTGTAACTATCACGATCGTGATCTCTCTCTTTACCTCGATCTTTGTTACGATCTCGGGTATCGCTCCAATCTCTTCGGTCAAATCGATCATTTCGGCGAACATCTTTATAACCTTGACTATCGCTTCTAGCAGAACGAGAGACAGATGGTTTAGATTGTTGAGATCGTTCTTCACGAGGCGTGACTGTAGCCGAATTATCTTCTTTAATCTGACTTCTTTCTCTCCTTGGAATTCTATATGCCATTTCAAGATTACTCCATTCTTGTAGAAGCGAAGTGGCTAATTTTTTAATCTTTTCAGATCCACTGTTATCGGCCAAACCTTTGACAGTTGATTCGATTTTAGAACTTGAAATCTTGTTCTTGGTTAATCTCGGCCATCTGGTAAGAATCTCCAGAATCATTATTGGAACAACATCTGATGATCCAGTATTAGCTAAAATTACACTGAAAACTTGATATCCGTGCATTCTCATTACTTGACCGTGAACGTCAGTATCATCAGTGATATAAATTCTTGTTACTAATTTCTCAACCAACCACTGTTCAGGTCCTTGTAAAAGAGTACTCATAATTTTTGAAACTGATTCTTCAGATATTGGTTTGGCCGGTAAAGATAATGAATATTCTTGATATAATTCTTCATCAGATACTGGTGGTTGAGTAGAAGCAGACTTGAGATCCTTTGTAAATTTTTTAGCAATAGATAACCAGTGCTTCTCATCTTGACGATTAAGATCTAAAACATCAACGATTAGCTGAGGTAACTTCGTAGCAGCTGCCTCAGTTTGAGTTTTACCACCAAGAATACCGATACAATTTGATTCTCCACAATAACAAGCTTGAGCTTGGGTACCATATCTATCGACATTATAATCAAAAGTAATTTCTTCACCTTTGATAATATCACGCTGACTGAAAATACCCATTTTCACTTTATCTCCAACGATCCACTTATCAACATAACAATTTGGGCGACAAGAATGATTGCAAAAACGTGCTAAACTACCACGCTTTGTAGCATCAATGAATTCTCCTTTTTGTAACATCATAAAATAGAAATGACGAATACCTTCATCTTTATAACTTTGCATTCGTTGAAGGAATTTGGGCTCGTCGATTACTTCACCAATATACTCATAGATGAATGTGTTTTGGGGGATATTTTCCAAAGCACGAACTCCGTAACCTTTCAACTCGGTTTGAATGACATCAATATTAGCATATTCTTTTGATTGAAAACGTTGATTTCTGCAATTATCTCCACAGGAGCAATTATCATTAGTACATTCAATAGAAGTCATTCTATTAATACAGTTGGAATCTTCACCACAGGCGAGATTATGATTTCCAACTAGTTGTTCTCGACAATCACAAGTCATAGCCTCGACTTGACCGGAGCTGCCGATATTAGGCTTTCCTAAATAAGAACATTCTGGAAGTTCAATAAAGCTGTCTCGAGCTTCTTGAGTTTTAGATTCCAATCCGTTGAAGAGTTGTGGGGTGTATGTTGAGGGTTTTTTGGTGGTAGTTTTAGACTTTTTAGGCGAACTTGGAGTATCTTCTGATGGAAGGATAGGAGGAGGACTTGATGAATCTGTCCTTGGAATCGCTTTTACCATACTTCTCCGGGATGATATTGGAACATCATCATCGTCGTCAGATGAGATAACTAGAGTTCCGTCCATACCAGGGTCATTTTCATTTTGATCGCTCACGTCGGTTTTACTGTCGGTTATAGTGTCCTCTATCGTTCTATTTTTATTATAATTTCCTTCACCATATAGTTCTTCTGAGTCCGAGTCCGAGAACTCGACGATGATCTTTGGTGCCTTTGATTTAGACATTTGAGCATTAGGTTGATAGGTGGACAAGGCTTTCTCGCCTATATTTTATCCAAGGATATGTATGATAAGGAGCGAGATTTAGAGGAAATTTCAGTATCTTTTCACTTTTGTTCGACCTTGGTAGCCCACTCTTCAGTTCGTATACAGTTTGTTAAGCGACGATTGTCGACGCGCGTAATTTCACAATTTCGATCAAATATGCGTTTATCCGTACGTGTAATTCTTTAAACTGGAGAATGCTTTCAGGGGTAGCTAGACCCTCCGCGAAGCGGAGCGACGAGTCTGGGCAGAGCCCAGCCGCCAGAGGCATAAGATATATGAAGAATTAAAGTATCTAGCAAATAGTAATATTATTGCAATGCATGAAATAATCGTGAGAGTAGGGTGAAAGAATAATATCATCATTATAGGTCATTATTATCGAGTCCATCAAGGACTCACGTCTTGTTCTTTCCATTCATCATATTGAACACGAGTATAGAGGGTCCTTCGCCCAACTTCCTCATCAACAACAACATCCACTTGATTCGCAAGCATCAGTACGACTACGAAGTTTTCTTTTCCAGCTTCATCACTGGATCCATCAACTCCTCGAGATATTGAGTCCAGTGTTTTTCTTGTGGCATTATCAAGAAGGGATTTAGGAGTGGGATTTTTAAAAGTTTTCTTCATACGAGGTGAAAGTTCACTCCATAACCGATCGTATTCGGAGGACCATTCTTGTTCAGTAGGTGGTGGGAACACAGAATCGTAATCTGCAGAAATGTCAAATGAAGGAGTTACTACTGGATAATAGGATCTTGGGAGATGTCTGGGAGTGGTGGTAGAGGATGATGCTAATGGAGCAAGAATAATTTCCGAGGGACTGGAAATATCGGGAGAACTCGCCGGTGAAGATTTGGCTGATAGATTAGGAGAAGAATTAGTTGATGATTCAGGGGTAACTTTAATTGGGTGGCTAAGTGGTAAATTTGAATATAAACGAGGAGTGTGACTTGGTGATAATAATTGGGCATATCCAGAAATTCTCAGTTGAGTACGTTTATTAGGGAAGTAAAAACAAGCCTCATAAGCTTCATCTGATTCAATCAAATCACTAACTTTTTGCATTCTCAAATCGGTAGTGAATACCATTACTCCAGTAGATTTATCATTGAATAGCCAACCACGTGAAATACAAGTTCTCGCATGAGGAATTCTATTATTTGAAACAGTACAGAAAGTAAAAGTTTGCAATCTTTCTGATGCTTTTAAGCATGAATCCAGTAATGGAGCCCAAGGAGGAATACAAGACATATGGAATATGAATGGAAATATGAATGTAATTATTCGATAAAATCAATTACCTTTTTAGTTGTATTTATGGGAAATTGGGTTGGAGAAGTAATAAAAAAAATAACTTGGGCAAGTAGTGAGAGAATTATAGGGGAGAGAATATTTTGTAAGCTTATCACGTGATGTAGTGATGGATCCCTAAAACCGATATGGAATTGTAGGGTAGGTTGTCGTAGAAGAGACTGAGACTTACCAGGATTAATATCCACGGGATTAGTGGCAAGAGACGGAAAGGAGAAGAACAGGAAACAGAAAACGAAAAGAGTAGAATGAAGGGTGGAAATGAACTTAATTTAAGGTTCTTCAATGGTGCCACAGCTGGCAGTATATATGGCAGATGAATAAGTCAGGAATACTTAATTTTTATTTATTTTATTTTTATATTATTTCATTTACTATTTTTTTTTACTTTTTTTATTCCTATATTCTGTTACTTAGCATTCCGACGGTTGGAGGTTGAATATCCTTACGTTAGCATAGTCGTCTACGTAAGGGGGTATGGTGTTGCGTTGCATCGTATCCTCTCACCGTGCACTTTTCTTGTCGCATGTCTGAAAAATTATTAAACCGCCCATGTAGTGTAACTGGCCTAAGTTGTTTGCAGATGTTCGGAGATTTACAGAAATGCCAGTGCTATCCGATGCGCGGCGATAGGTTTGGTATCGGCTGGAAGCGGACCAGAGATTTAGGTAATATCAAGACGGGAGAAGTGGTGTGAGGTGATAAGGGTGAAAAAAGATAATGAAACTGCTGTATCAGTTACTGAATTTGCTGATAAGTTTTTGTCTGATAAGGAACGAGATAGTCTATTGAAATAACATGACGCAGATATCAGATTATCAGCTAACCTAACAGGTGAGCCGGCAAGCTGGTAACGCATATGTCAGCATGTCTTAAACTGACCTTAACCTTAGCATTAGTGATCTGCGATAGGTCTGACTGAGAAAGCATAACCGATGAAATGTGAGTAGGTTAGCGTTGAGTAGACGATGTAAGTGATGTGATTATAGTTTTTTTTGATATTGGGAATGACAAATGATGGGACTTGTGATAACCATTGTAATACTGTTAATACTAAGCTGTAATTCTGAGGGCTGATACCCCGAACTTAGAGCAGGCGTGAGAGGAAGAGAGTCGACTACAGGCAAAGGGTTATGGTGGCTGGATATCCTAATAACTCATGCATACATGTGACTGCGTACATATCAGTGTAAGCTATGCAGGAGAGCTCGTGCCCACGAGACTATTTGCTACTTTAGTTAAGATACTTTGGCATCCGCGTAGCGGACAACGGGTCCGGGCAGCGCCCGGCCGCCGGAGGCAAAAGATGCTAGGTTTAGTAGCCAATCATTTGGGCTGAATCGAGCACGAGTATCTCTAGTGTTAATAATGGCAGATTATGCAAGGCATGATCATGCTTGAAATAAAATATTATTTGGTATTGCAATCGAGATATATCTGGAGCGTAGTGGCGTATTGGGTCACATATGGTGAGGAGAGAATATTATTTTGCTGTATATTATCGTTTAGCATCAATTGAGAGTGAGCGCGTAGTCGATAAGTCACTAGAACCAAGCTTTCAATGGATTAGTATTCAAGTTGAGAGGGTGGCGGTTGTATAGCCCCTGTTGATCTATGAAACGAACAGGATATCTTAGCTTCATCTGGAATCCCTAATAAGGAAATAATTACGGAGATAGCATGTCATATGTTGATAACGTAAGGAACGACAGGAGATGTGGAGGAAAGGGTTATATAAAGATTAAAGGTAGTTGAAGCACAGAAGCCGGATATCATCTTTACCTTGGGGATTTTAAAGTGCATGTTATTTCTCGTATATAGATCGTTACTAATAGACAACTGCTAGACTCTGGATAACTGTGGTCAGAGGTCAAGTGCAACGACGGTAACCCACGATTTAATTTCGAGCTAGTTACAGTTCGCTTTCTTCGTTTAGATATAGAAGCGACAACAGAAGCAACGATTCAAACTGCTGATTATTATCCGAGACGAGTATCTTGCGAATAGTGGGTAGTAGATAATAGATAGAGCAATAAATTAAGTCTATAAGAGAGAGGAGTGATCGACACAACGCCGCATAATCTGTCATACCAGGTAAACTCAGGGGTAATAAGTTGTAAGATTCTATTATGGCCTTATATCTAAGCGCGATATTTAATGGAAGCTATTTAACTGACAACTCCATTATTTAATGTAGCCACATCAGCTGCACCTCCTTCTTGTGTTCTCAAAACTTGGTCGCCTATCCCAGGATCCCTAAATACAACTTGACGATTGTCATTTATAAGTAGAAACTTTTGAATGCCTTGCCATACTTTTGGTTTTATGGATTTATAGCTTTGTTGAGTCGGTTCATAATTATCAAAGTATAACCTCTCACCAATCTCAGCATTCGCGGGAGGTGATACCAATTCAAGTGTTTTATTTCCAGATTTATCATCACCAACAGCGGCAAGGAGCATTGCTTCAGATTGAATCCCTCGTAGTTTGCTGGGTTTGAGGTTGGTGACCACAATGATTCTCCTGCCTTCTAATTGATCTTTTGGAACGAACTTAACCAAGCCACTGCACACCGTTAATAGAGGTGTCACAGTATTCTCAGTAGTTTCATGTTCACTGCTAGCGCATACCTGTAATACATATAAACTATCAGCATTTGGATGATATTCTACACTTTTACACATGGCGGTTTTAATTTCAACTATTGAAGGATTTGGAGTAGGTGATTGTTTAGTAGTTGAATAATTTAAGGAGAGAGCTGGAATTTGAGTTGTAAGAGCAGTCACTCTACCGAAGGGCTTTCTACTAACCACTAGACTACCAACTGATCGGTAATAAGTGGTCCGTAGCAATAATACCCTTGACATTGAACTGGCTATCCTAGACGACTGTTACTTTAATTGCAAGCAATCACTAATTTGTTGAACGACCGCTAAATATTTCTTTTGCGGCTCACTCAGCCGCCGCAGATTATCAACAATCATTACTAACTCGTATCTAATATATACATACATCATCACCGACTCTTAACGAGAAGTTGACATTAATATTCTAGCTAACCCTCACAATCCAAAACCTTTCAAATATCGATGGATAAAATCAATAATTGTTTCTAACCCTGAATCTGCTACTATTCCATAGAATGGGGTTAGGTTACTCATGCATATAAATATCAATTATCCAACCCGCGGGGCTGATCCAGGTTCTCCACTTCGATTATGATGGATATGGAAGTTACTTCCGATTACTACTACACTTCTGTTTATTTTTAAGTTTTTGTCATTTCATTTTTATATATTTATTTATTATCTGTCTGGGGATTGCTTATCCAGTTCTAAGTGAAACCAAAGAGCGAACGAACGAACGACGATCGAGTGATATTTAAAGTAAATGAGCTAGTTAGCGATCAATCCATGACTTCGACTCCTAATTTAAGCCATATTTTGGATATCTTTTTTTGAATTTAGGTTTCCTCCTTCATTTCGTTTTATACTAGATCTCCAAAATAATGCTGGGGAGATTGTTATCGCATGCTTTCACCCCTCCACGTGATGGAAGCACTAGTCCTTCTGATGTTAATGGAGGGAATAGTGGCTCATTTAAAACACGATCTCCTCGTTTAGCAGGGGGTGATGGATTTAATAGACCGGAAAATGACGATGAAATTCATCCAACTTTTCCAGTTTCATTTTTAGAAGAAGCGGATACGAGAAATTTGTTATATGGTCAATCGTTTAGTCAGACTGGAAGATTATCTTCAGATATTTTGAAGGATATTCGGGTGGTTGTTATTTGTGATTCTCCATGTATAGAAGGATCTATTTATGATTCGGCTAGGGAGACTAATAGTAATAGTAATGTATCAGTTAATACTACCACTGGTACCCGATCTTCCCCTTTGGATAATGGAAGAAATTCCACTAATTCCCCTTCTCTTATGGTTTCTACGTTATCAAGAGTTAGTGCCTTAACAAGGAGTTTCTCATCTACAGCTTTGAATACTTCTGTGATTGATATAACCGGATCAGGTGCTGGAATCCCTACTCCTGCTAAAACTCTAAATCGTCCAAACACAATTGCATCTTCTCTTTCTCCGGTCGGGAGATCTCCTACAATTAATAGCACCACTAATACTCCACATCATAGGAGAACATCTAGCACCACCTCATCAGCAAATCCTTCCTCAAATTCGGCACTTCCATCTCATGAAATAGCTCCAATGCTACAATTAACTCTATTGAAAGAAATTGTTTTTGGATATTCTGCTATGAGATTTCATGGGCAGCTGACTAAAATCCACCCTTTACCAAAATCCAAAAGTAACGCTGATAAGCGTCCCTGGATAGTGTCACGGATATTTAAAATAGGAGTAGATGATTCGAATTTCAACTCAATGGAAAGAGCTAATATTACATCTTCCACTACTTCCACCAGACTGGATTGTGCTCCTAAGCATCTAACAACTTCAACAAGTTCAACTATCTCCCATTCAACTATTTCATCCAATACCACATCTTCAAGTATTGAAGATGATAATATTGAAACTGAAGAATTGCCCACTTGGAAGCCAAAATCTAATGCCACTGGTCCTCCATTATCTTCACATGCAAAAGATGTTCGATGTGCTATCTGCATCAGTTTCAATCTTCCTCCTGAATCTGAGGATGCTATAACCAATCATTGGACAGAGCTGTCTTATGCTTTAGCAGATCTACAAGCTACTATCTATCGTAAATTACAGATTCAATTACCAAAATTGATCTTAGAATCAAGAATTCGGAAACCATCATTACCTGCTACCAATGCAGGAACAAGCAGTGGTAATGGTGCATATCATTATAATTATCGTTCCAACCCTCGAGCTATTTACAAAATCGATGGTGATTTAGAAATTAAAAACGCGGTTGAGTTTTTCAAAACTCGATTTTCAACTGCTTTACGCATTCCCAGGGTTCTTTGCGGACAGGACAATTGGCCTGATTTATTCCGCGAAATGCGATGGGCTTCTATGAAATGGGAAAATGCATCCGATGGTGGATTTCTAGCTGCTATGATTGTAGCCTATATCGAATTTAATAGTGGTTTGCTTGAAGGTAAATTACATGAAGATGATGATATCCCCAGAAGGACTGTTATTCTAGCAAATAATCGTATTATTGCAAGGAAATTGATTTTTATCCTTAGTTCTTTTATTAGAAGTCAGACCTCTGAACGAATTAGAAAGAGAATGAATCTTTCGAATTCTTTAAATAATGCTTTTGTAAAGAGCCATGGTCAGCGATCTTCTTCAGTTTCTACTACCACATCAGTCAGTAGTTCTCCTCTGTCGAGAGCGTCAACAAAATTTTCATTTGTTGACGGTGGTTGGGAAATCTCTCAATCTCAGTCAATGATTGAACCAACTGGAACTGTTGCTATACCGCATGTCGTAAGACCCTCATTTTCTTCTGCCTCTCTTGCTGAATCTATAGGAATCAGTAGCTCTTCTGATAGTTCTCGTGGTGGAGGATTATTTTCAAGCTTTCGGAATTCTGATGCCCGTCTTCCAGAATCCCCGAGTACATACTACGATGATTATTATTTCAATGAGCAATTGGCAAATGCTGATAGGGATATGGCTTATTCTCTTCCCGCTCATCATATGATCGGGGATACAAAAAACGGTACAGTCACTCCAGCTTGTGCCCGACCATCGCTAAGCCGTTGTCACTCGTCTGAACGATCTGCAACAACTCTCAACTCCATTAATCACAGAATGTATGACCGACAACGTTTAGGGGATATGGTTACTCAGAATTTGTATCATCGAACAGTGGTTCACAATACTAGCGATAGCGATTTGACTAATTCTAGTGATGATGCCCATTATCTTACTGCTACATCACCGAACTATCGCTTAGTTAATGATGAAGAAGAGCAATTTGTCTTGGATGTATCGGAACCAACAACCCCAGTTCATTCATATGATGAATCAAGACCTATTGTCCTTCCTCGAGTTGCTGGTCATATTTCAAGTTTCCACCCTGATTTCATTCTTCAAGCGTGTCCCATAACCCGAGATCTCGAGGAAAAAATCTCGGGGACTATGATCAGAGATGGAGAAGTTAATCCCATATCAGTTGCAGTCAAGAACAAGATTACCAATAACGAATCCAGCCGAGAACTATTGTCTAAAACTCTCATCATTAATTTGAGAAAGAGAGAATTGTCTACTTATGGTCTCGTTGCCACTTCTGATGATTCTTCCAAGGTCAATCAAAGAATGGTTCGTGAAATAATCTTTTCAAATTATAGACCAGTTGATGAGTATACAGAAAGAGTTGCAAAGTTATCTGAAAAGATTCTCGATATTCTTGAAGACGAAGGAGATCTGCCCAGTCCCAGCCGAGGTACTCATTTAGATGATTTGATAAAAGCATACGAGACTTTTTTTGGACTTCTCTAATCGAGTACTCTTTGTTTCATATTTTGATTTTTTATGCCCCCCTTTTATTTAATATTTATATTTTATGTTTTGTCTATTTTAATAAATCATGCACTGACCTTTGATGTTCTTATTTATAGATATACATATATAGTACATTTCTTTCTCTATCTTCATTTTATTACTAAGATTTCTGATAATGACATAGAGACAAGAAATATTATATTACTATCTTATCAGTTGCCATAAACTATGCTTATAAATTAACATTTATGTAAATAATTAAACGAAGCATTTAATTATGCGAGAAAATATGCGGTCAAGAGACTAACGAAACGGGAGGTACTACTTCAATGTATAACTTCTCCGTCTTCTATAGCCTTTGAACTGAATCGTCAGTGGCAAACGTATTTGAGTCTTTTTGATATTCTCCACGTTTTCAACAGGGGTTACAATTATACAAGTTATTGTATGAAATGCACAAATTAGAGTTGGAATGTAAATATTTTTTCCATCTGGTAAAGAATTATTCAAAAAGTTGGATAAACTAGACGGCACTTATCACTCTCAAAATTAGTTACTGAACTGGAAACCCTTCGCGAAGAATGTCATTCTCCAATTTTTCAACAATTAGTCAATAAACGGATTGAAGTTGAAAAGCTATTGTGGAAATCTTATTTTAAACAATATCTTCAACAATTATTCAATGAGGGAACAGCTGGAAGAGCGGTAACAGCTAGAAGAGTGGGGCAACTTGAAGAAAGGGAGTTTCCAGAATAATATGAACTACCGGAACGGTTGCGAGTGCTCAGACGGACATACATTGCCTGGAAATGTTTATTTTGAGTTTAATTATTATATTTTGCTATAAACGAGATTAGGTAGTTATAAATAAATTATCCTTTTTTATTGAAGTAGATAAAGTATGTATAGATATTTGATTCATTAATAACCAAGAAAAAAGATGGTAATACAAAACTAAACTACCTTACATCAAAATAATAAATAAAGTTTGGCCGATTCCTGCATCAACTAGTTACTGTGTAGTAAATGTTGGAGTCGAAACTGGAGTCGACTCTAACCTCGCCTTTTTCTTTTTAGGCTTCTTTTTAACCACAACCATTGGCTTCCTATTAATACTCGCTAATGCTTGAGGATCGTAAGTAGTTCCACACATTGGGCATGAGCCGTCGGAAGGTATTTTACTCATAATACATAAACATACGCTGCAAACGCAGCCAATATCAACGACTTTTTTCGTCACAAAGCAAGCAGCTCGAAAATCGACATCTCTTTGAGTACTCAAATTAACATGAGGTAAGATACTTGGATCCACTAAAAAGGCACTCAATAAATATTGTATCAATCCCTTTGGATAATCTAATTTCATATAAGTTCCATTAGTGGAGTCAGAAGCTTGCTGGAGAAAAACTGTATCGCCAGCTAATTTGCACACATCAATTGGAATGCGCTATAATTTGTTAGTTATTGGGCATAACAGTTGTCTCCGGCGGTTGGGCTCCGCAGTGGGACAGTATCGTACCTTTTTCTGAGCAGCGAAAATGCAATTCATAGCGGGAATGTATTGGGTTGAAAGATCACCCGAGGCACTAATAAGGAGAATCCGTGCCTGCGTTTTTAAATCATCTCCCCCTAGGCAGATGCGATTGATGTATGTTAGAGCCAGACTAAGTGCCCCTGATATTGCACTCTGAGTGGAACGAACGCCTTTATTGGTAGTAGAAGACAGAAGATTGTCCAATTCACCCACAACTGCTTCATCTACTTCACGGAATTGTCGATACATTGTATGTCTGTCGGAAATTGATGCCTCCGTTTCGGAGGAGCTAGCATTAGCGACACTGACGTCATGCTCACCGTATGAATCACCTGGCTTCGGATAAAGAAACTTTGCACCTGTCGTATGCGCAGCTATAACCGCTACTCGATTAGAATTATTCAACGATAAATGCGCATTGATGAAGACTAGTAGTGATTCTACTGTCTCTTTTAATGTAATTTTGTTCTCTAGAGCAGCCCAGGCTGAAGGATTTGTATCCAGCACAATTCCTAGTAGAGTGGGGTGTTCATCTGATCCAGCTCGATCTGTGCCAAGTGAGGCAGATGTATCATCAACTGCGTTCATGAGGATTAGAATTACGCAGCTGGAGGCGACAAAAAGTAGATGGAGAAGATAGTATAGACTCGGAGCTGAGATAGCTGACATGAGACAAATATGATATGTTATTCAGCCGTATAAAGTGGAAATTTGATGTTGATGCAGTCAGTGGAGAAGTAGATGCAATGGCGGACATATTAGATGGAAAGTTAGATCAGATTTTGTTCTTCATTTTTATTTAACTGTTTCAGTATTTCTATTTTGTGGTGAAAAGATGAGAGGTCTAGGCATTCCAATCATGGTTGGCATTGTTGGCGTCTGGTCTGGTAAGTGGAAGGATTTGGAGAACATACTTTTGAGAATACGATGTTGTTGATGATGTCATTATTATCATTATGTAGTTATTAGATTTCTAACTATCGTCTGTAGGATATACATTTTTCAGGCCTATGATTATGTAAGTGAAGCGGTAGAACTCGGGATGGTAGCAATATTAGTTCGAGGTATAGCAGTACGTAAACCGAAGTTATTCTAACAGCCATAGCCAACAATTAGAAGCAGACCACAACTTGAAGAAGGAAGTTAGCGAATCTTTTAAGAAGGAAGAGGAAGAAAGAATAGTTCAAGAAGCTGAGCTTGCTGCTTTAAGGGCAGCCGCATTATCGAAGAAAGATTAGATGGCAGATTCTTCTCTCTTGTTCATGTAAATATATAGTCAAATCTTTAATGATAATATTTAACAATCAAAAGGAGCAATAATATAATTATTTATGTATGTACAAATAGAAAATAGATAAAGGGGTGGAGGTAGGATTTCTGAGCAAATTGTACGTAAACATAAGCAAAAGTACTACCAGTGATCCAAGCTAACTCATCCTCTGTTTAATTTTTCATTCCAGCAAGGAAATTATTCATCTTAATTTTTTGACGATTGGACGATCTACGTTCTTTTTTGGCCTTCTTTCCTGGATCAGCTTCCAACCTCTTCTTCTGAGAAACAGGATCAAGTAATTCCCAGAGCCAATCTGGATACTCACTTTCAGCCAAAGCAACAGGATCTTCTCCTCCCTTTTTAATATTGATACCCTTGAGTTTAGTTCCAGCAGGAGCAATTGAGACGATGGATTTTTCTGGTGCAGATGGTTCAGGAGAGGTCGCTGAGCTGCCAGCAGAAGCAGCAGTCGTGGACGCTAGGCGTACAAAAGAGCTTTTAGAAGCAGTAGATATTAAATTTTGACGAGCTATTAATCGTAACATTTTTAACTTAGGGTGTGTGACAGGGCCCGACCAGTTTAGAGATGTAGTGGTCGTTGAAGACGAATTTTCAAAATTTCGAAATTTCATGTTCGTGAACCTCTATATAGTGATACATGATCACACAAGTAATATCTGAAGGGGGATCTGCGTCTCAGCGGAGATGAGATAGATCTCAGCAGTAGAGCAGGCAATATAATGTACAATTTTATTACTTCATTAGTTAATAAGATATGCTAAGAAAGTGGTGGCGAAAATATCGATCGCACAATGTTGGAAAATAAGCCAAGCAGCGGAATAGAGGAGTTTTGGTGAAAATACCGTCCAGATGAATAAATGATGTTTAAGTACAAAGCAAGCACCTAGAATTCCTGCTGTGGCAATGGAAAAGAACATTTGAGTTATTAATATTTTCGTGCTTAAAATTTGAGATTTGGATTTGTTGTTGAGGCTAGTAGAAGTGGATTGGATAATATCACTATCAATGAGCATAGTAAGCCCTGCTAAAGTCCAATAAAGAGGACCAATCCAATTGCTAATAAAGGTAAGAATTCCCACGAGAATTATCTGATAAGAACCAATTCCATTATAAGCGTTAGAAAGGTCAACTGAAGCTAAAGAATTCGAATTCCCCATAGCAAAGAAGGAGACATGTTGTAGAATAAGCGTAAATATGGTAATGAGAATAATAATATCATTGGGAGTACGATGATTGATAAGAAAAGCACGTGCAAGATATGTTCGTAGAAGGTTGAAAAAAATAAATAGTGGGATATTAATAGTTCTAGTTTGAGTAACAAGAAATGCTTCAAAGATATAGGTGAGATGTGTTAATGAGGATGACGATGGGCCATCCTGCCCTCTGGGAGCCAGTATTAATTTAGATAATTCATACAACGATGCCAATCCAACTGTGAAAAAACTTAGTCTCGCAAGGTTTATTAATCCCTCTGTATCTTCTGTTGAAACAACGATAAATTGAAGATATTGCGGTACAAACTCACCGGATTGAATGGCCATATTGATCTTAAAAACGAGTGATGACATAATAATACAGAATGAAAATACGAAGCCCGCTAACGAACTAACATCAGAAAAGCTTCCTAGCCATAGTTTCCCTAATAATGACACATATTGAATTAAAATTAAAACCCATAATGTTTGACCTGCCCCTGATCCAATCCCATTATCAATTATCAATGAATCCTGACCTAACCATTTTGCAATATCTACATCGCCAGCATATTTCTGACCTGTTTGATTCCATCCTCGAATGATTCGAATTAATATCAAGCAAATAACCCAATTGCCGCCATCTCGAAATTTCCTTCTAGATGAAGTAATATACAACCAAGACAACCAACCAGTAGCTCCCCAATACCAAAAATGATGCTCTTCTTCCACTAAACTACTACCAAACATTGAAGCAGCGAAAAATCCTGAAATCAATACAATCACCAACTTCAAATTAGCAGAGAATTTCAGAGCCAATACACAAACCACAGATAAAATAGCAGAACAAACAATTAGCAGTAACCCATATGTCAAATCTCGATCATTATAATTACTAGCTGCTTTACTCAGTAACCCTTGAGATTGATATAAGAAGTCGTAAACTAAATCTTCATCTTCATAGGCCTCCGTGCCTCCACTCCTCAACTTCCACCATAAACATTTCAAGATTTCTAGATCTTCTAAATCAACAAAATCTTGAGCAGATTGACACATCATCTCGACCTCTCCGCCAATCTCCTCAAAGCCAGGATATGTTGACTCCAAAATGCTTACAAACTGTTTTACGTTCTGTTCTAAAACAACCGTTCTTCCTTTATTGTCCCACAGCGCTAGCATCTCCTTAACAACAACTCCTAAACTATTTTTAGGAATAGGAAATCTTAATAATGAAGCCAAAGTAGGTACTAAATCCGTCTGTTGAATTCTCTTATAGTAAGTGAACTCACCTTCAGTTGGAGCTTCTAAAGGGGCATCTAATCTAAAACTTCCCACATTAGCTATGGTAGTCAGATTTACTGTACCGCCCGTTTGCTGAGAGCCAAATCTTGGTGACAAAAATAACATTCCTGCCGAAGTCTCTCCGCTGCTAGACCCTCCATGATTCCCTGCTTCATTCATCCCGTGATCTCCCGTTACAACCAATAATGTCCTCTCGCCCATTTCGCTATATAACTTATGGATAATTTCATCCATCTCTCGTTGCTTCCCTGCCATAAATACACTGTCAGGACCTCCCTTGTGTCCAATATGATCCAAACCTAGATAATGCAGAATCAATACATCCCAATCTTTCACAGTCTCTCTCATCTCTTCATCAATGTGCCTCGTGACATTATTATCAACTTCGGTATAATCAGAGACAAAGAAACTTGCAGTTCCATCAAATTTATCAAAGACCCCCGGGAAAAGCTTGATCCACGTATCATCTCCAAACATATGGAGTCGCTTACCGCGGTTTTTCAACTGCTTGACCCATGAATCTTGGTTAGCTAATGTAGACGATGTGTCTGATTCGGCAATGTTTAAAATCGCATCCAGGAAATTAGGAGTCGAACCAGTAGTTAATCCCTTAATTCTCGGTAATGTCACAGTTGGAGGAGTCGAATGAGCAGTAAACGGAATCCCAACTCCGTTTCGAATCATTCCGTGAACTCGAGCCATTGCGCTTTTATCAGACGAAAATAAGAAATCACTTCGAAGGGCATCAATTACAACCAGAATTAATTGGTCAAACTGTCTATCAATTTCTTCAACTTCAATAATTCCATTTTCGTTTGGAAAAAATACGCCTTCTCCTGGTAAAACCAACTTTTTCGGGAAGAACCCCCGAGCAAACAATCCAAATCCTCCCAATTGAAGGGCCAGAATCACTCCAATCAGAATCCATTTTCTGATCAAAACTTTCATCTCTGGCTTTGATTGGGGTTTCAATCCGTATCGATTCTAAACCAAACTTCCAACATTGTCCCATCGGCACTATCTCATCTCACAATTATATTCTCCGCCGTACGAAACGTGGCACCATTACCCTAACATCATGGACGATCCCCCTGATTACTATTACAGGATATTTACCCTTACCTGTTAAGGAAACATGATAGGAGGGTAGTATATTTATTATTACTAATATAGTATCAGAAAAGTCACGACTTACGAAAAGAATTTGTGTATTGAATGGAACCGCCTTGAACGTGAACTTGAAAGAACTAGAACTTGAGAGATGCTTCACTTTGAAAATCGTTTTAAGTTTTGGTTACACTCAAGCCGATAGAAAAAAAATTCCACATCAAATAGTAGAAGTCTCGCTTTATTGAAACTTAATTGTTTTTCTTGCATAGTATTGGGGTTTATTTACTATTTATTTACATGTATCTAATGATGCCTCAAAAACATTGCTAACTATTGCTCAAATTTAATTCACCTTCTTATCATCACCGTAAGAACGAGTGCCATAGTGTCCATCGATGACAATAACATCTTGAGGACGATAATCAAACTTACCAGACAGGTAAGATTCCAAAATATTCTTGGTTCCAAGAGCATATCTTTGTTGAGCATCCAAAGAAGTACCACTGATGTGAGGAGTCATGGCATTACCGGCACCATATTTATTGAACATGGATCTAAAAGGATGATCAGCAGGGGCAGCTAGAATGAAGGTTAGTAACTATTGCAAAAAATTAATTCCGAATCCAAATTTGAACTTACGTTGTGGGAAAGAGGTATCTCCTCCGTAACCTCTCAATTGTCCAGTCTTAAGAGCTTCAGCAACATCTTCAGCGACAACGATAGCTCCTCTAGCAGTATTGACCAACCAAGCACCTCTTTTCATCTTGGAAATCAATTCCTTATTGAACATGCCCTTAGTGCTCTCATGAAGAGGACAATTGATTGTAACAACATCACATTGAGCCAACAAATCTTCAAGTTTATCAACACGTCTGGCACCAATCTCCTTTTCAAGTTCGGGGGATAATGGCTGGTAGTCAAAGTAAAGCAATTCCTTAGGATTAAATGGCTTGACTCTTTGAAGCACTCTGGTACCAATACGGCCAACACCAACAGTACCAATGACCTTACCTTCAAGATCGTAAGAATCCTTAGCAACAGCGGCAACATCCCACTCACCACTAACATATTGCTCATGAGCAGGGACAAAGTTTCTAACTAATACTAGCATTGTCATGACAACATGCTCAGCAACAGATTGGACATTGGAACCAGTAACCTCAACAACGGCAATCTTTCTCTCGTTGGCAGCAGCTAAATCGATGTGATCGGAACCGACACCGGCGGTGACACAGATTTTGAGATTCTTTGCCTTAGCGATACGCTCTCTACTAATATAACCAGGATGGAAAGGAGTAGTGATAACAATTTCGGCATCGACAATATGCTTGTCAAGTTCAGAATTTGGACCTTCCTTATCTGAAGTAGTGACAAGTTCATGACCTTGATCTTCCAACCACTTACGAATACCAAGTTCATTCTCGGTACACCCAAGAAGCTTGGGTTCGTCTTTGGCATGCTCGCCAGCGGCGTATAAAACGAGTAAGACTTTGACCATTTTGACTGATTAAGTTAAGAAGTTATGAGGATGTTTGAAAGTTGGTTTGAGTAGTTTGAGACTTTGTAAATCTTAATTGATTTGTAGAAAAACAAACATTTCAGAGGGTAATTTGACGGTTTATATAGTATTTTTACGATCATATAACTATTCTATCGGAATTCAATACCCGTGTTTAAGTCCAGAATCTTTTTGAATAATTAATTACTAACTAAGCGAATTCTGGAGAATTGTGGAGCTGGAAGAGCCTCTCAATATCCCTGCGTCGATCGACATGCTAAACTTGCATTGGTATGCAGAAGCACGGAGACAAATTAGGATTTGTTTGTAACGCCGCACAGACTCTCGGCAAATGGCCAACCTTTACATACCTTACATAGGTCTTAATTTACGGGGTTGTGAGGCTCTTCTCAGCCGCCTTTTATCTGCCGGTCGATACAATATTCAGGGGGGACGGAAATGACGGATACCAGGCGGAACACGACGGACGACCAGTATTATGACGAAACGGATACGATAAAACTTTAACCGGCATTGCGGCTTCTAAATATAGAGGGGTAATCGGTTGTCCGGTTGTCCGCGGGCTGGAACGGGGTATGGAGGTTGCTGTGGGGTTTCTCTATCGAAATAGAACTGGATTTCCTATAGCATTCAATATGCCTCACTTATCGTTAAAAACATGCGAAGCTAACAATTTCTTATAATTACAATAAATTAAGCGCTTTGTAAGATTACTCCTACTGTGAAGATACTCAATTGTACAAAGAGTAATGTGCCATGAGAAATGCCGTCATTGAAAAAGATATTACCGTCTATCAGAGTTTCTCTGACGGGAACCGGTTATATACTTACGTTCATTAATATACGTATACCTATAATTGAAGCATTACAGAACTCGAGATATACGTCCTTCTATGATTTCAATAACAAAACAAACCAATTTCTCATTATACAATTTCATAAATTGGATCAGGTTTTCATGCCTAGGAACTATTGAAAACAAGACATAATCGCGTAGTCGTCTATATTCTTGTCTACCAAAGCTATTGGGTATTGTTTTGATTGCTCAACCTACAAGTTTAGTTAGTAAATGAATTATTCATTGAAGTAAGAAACTGCATCTGAGCTTTCATCAGTCCATAATTACCACCGAAGGCGATACTCTCGACGTCCCGACATATAGACAGTAGCAGAATGGACAGCTCCAAAGGTTCCACTTCCTGGCCTCTTTTTCAATAAACTTAAATTGTTCAATCGCATCATTATCTCCGAGTATGTTGTGGGTTGATATCACTGGATACGGATAGTTAGGCAAATTCAACTCAAGCTTAAACGAAGCGGTTGAAGATAAAAACCCAAACTGTATCAACGGGTAGTAAACAATGCGGCCTCTATCAGGATATCTAAAAATTAAAGTTTGAGGCTAAGTATCATGCATGATGCAGCGTGCATTCTGGGCATTCTGCAGGCGAAGATCATGTGACCAAGACATAACTTTCTCTTTCATCCTATTCAGCGGTTATTATTTTTTAGACTATTATGTCTATAATCTATTTAATATCTCAGTTTTAGCACTAATATATATTACGATTGATTCTTGCCTAATTATCCAATTTTCACCAACCCACAATATATTGAAGAGATGGATATAGAAGCACCTTTCATATCTGTCTTCGATAACGAGCCTAAGTAAAGTCCATACTATCTCTACTTCTACTTTTAAACTAATCTATACTCCTGAGTACTAATGCTTCCTAATCCCTCCAAGAAAACAATTTTTATAACTGCTGTTTTGCGGTCGAGAGTATGGGCAGAACTAAAGTTATGAACCCAAGGACTATAACTCCGTGAGCAAAATAGTATTTAAAGACACAATTCTTGCTGCTTATTCTCATACCTTCATCTCATCATATCAATATATAGCCCCTGTCTACACAGTAGAACGCCATTCTCATTACTGAAATAATATTGAAAGTGCAATTATTATTTGAAATTATTAAATTCATCTTATTATAGACTATTTACAAGTTTACTTCACTGTAGTTTACGAACTTATTGGTAAATCCTCATCCATTCATGTTAGTCTTTTTTTATCTATTTGAATTTACTGTTGTGTGCTGGTTAATTATTTCCGACACTTCAGTATTGAAGTGAGTCAATTTTTAACAATTGCTTCAGGAGCTGGATCCGTTATCGTAGGAACCGCTGTCAATATTTTACGCACTGATATCAAGCCCATAGTTTGTAGTGGCAAATATCTAATATAATCGGCTTTCCCAATTGCAGGTGGATCGATATGTACCGCATGCTACGCTGCTCAATCACTAAATACAGGGGCTATCGTACCGTTAGCTTCATATAGTGCCATCAAAAGATGCAATTTGTATAAGGGCTCTCAAAATGAGGTTTTGAAGAAAGATATTGCAAGTCACACCGAGTAGATTGATGGGAGGTATATTCAATGTGGCCAGACTAAAATTGAAATGTTCCCGTTCTACAAGCACTTATTGTAAAGAATCATGGAATCTATTTACAACGATATCGGAAATTGAGCAAGTTTATTCACTGGAATATACATATATATAATAAAATCAACGATCCTGATAATATGGCTAAAACGCTAAAACCACTTGCAGTCCAAACACCATAACGTCATGCATTTTAGACTACCCCCTGGCTGATGTGGAAATCATAGCTGTACAGTTGCGTCTTGCGACTGGGGCCATAACCGGTAACATATATCTCAATTGATTTTAGTCAGAATAACGTTCAGTGCTGTTTAACTTCTTATGATGCGAGGGGATCCTCAAGTCGATATTGTTCCCTAGTGATTAAATGACATTTTGACACCGCCCCTATTTCTTGAATATGCTAGATGATTGATATTAACCTAACTAATCTTTAATATATATATGTTCGTGTCTATGTTCTCAAGTCTGACTTTGTTATAATTTCCCTGAGATATCATATAAAAATATATTTACCATAATCCGAACTCGATACTACCTGCGAGTTATATAATCAGTAAACTGTGAATTGTAATCTTCAGATATCTTTGAAGGTCCCAAAGTCAGTGACTTCAATTATCCGATGGATTTTAGAATTTCCACAAAGGATATTCTCTGGTTTAATCTCAAATGAATCAAATTAAACCAAAGATATTTGAAGGATGATATTTAACGGTCTGGTCTTTAATGGATCACCAATTCGATGGACGACTGGGTCTTGTATTTAGTTCAAGATTTGGTTACTGATGCATTATGTGCAATGCATACTAATAGTAAGCTAGCCATCAGAGATAATAATAAAAAAAGAATAAATAAATAAATAAATTACAGAACACAATCACTCTCCACGCAGTTGCTTAATCTCACGCTCTAGCTTGAGGTTCGCAACATTAACATCTACAAGTCCCTTAACACTGTCTTTCCAGCGTTTTTGGAGGTAGTTTAATGTGGGCTCAAGCTCGGATTGTTTACGCTTACGTTCGTTATTTACGAAGTCTGTCTTTTGCTTAACATCGACTAGCTGTTGTTCAATAGATTTGAGTTGTTTTTCCAACTGATCATTGGAAATAAGCCATTGATTTTTACCAAACTCGCTTAACAATGAGAGATTCTCCTGACGAATGTGGGAATAACCTAGAGCGATGTATGCATCAGGAGTTTTCAAATCGCCCGTCTCAGGGTCTTGAAGATCGGTATATTTAGAGAGATCAACCCCACCCTGGAGTTTTGTCTGTTGTCCTGATTCATATTTGGATAATTCTTGTTGAAGAGATTCAGTCAACAGAGATTTAGTAAGAGGTAGATGTTGTTGTATTAGCGGATGAAGATATGAGTCAGGTGAAATATCAACAGATTTCTGAATCTCTTCTCTTGCTAATTCTAAGAATTCGTTGACTTCATTTTCGATATCTAGACAGAAGTTAGTGGAAAAGTTGTGGTTATAGTTGTGGCATTACACTTACATGGAAGAGAATCAAATTGTGACTGCAATAACATCGTAATGGTTAGTCCAAAGACAGAGAGAATGGGGTGGTCTTTAGTGGTGTCTTGGTGGATTGCTGGGTGAGAATCAACATTGAAATTTCAATGACGGGAGAAGCCGCGGCTGACTATGCGCGGGTGACGTGATAACAGTCGATGCGATAATAACAGTCAGGTATTATAGCATGCGGCCAAGTTAAATTAACCACAATGTAATTTTATCTTTAACTCCAATATTTCAAGATATCAATAAGTGTTTCTTCCAAAAGAAATGACCTGTCCAGGCGAAATTCCGGAGTAGGAAAGGAGGGAAGAGGATGTTGTTATGGCGGAATCGGTGGTACTGCAGCGAGGTCATGACCTCAGTATAAAGATTAGTGAACGTTCATTTACCTCATTCGAATTAACTAATTTCCTCAAAAGCCACCAATCAAGTAATACCATTTGCAGAAATATCTCAATCATATATGTGGAATGAAGTTTATAACTAATATATTTCTTTTAAAAATAAAGATAATGGCAATTTTCGTAGATCGAAACTCGCTATAAGAATGCTTTCTACAGCTCTAAATGCCAACTGTGATGATACCCTCACTAGAACGTAATCGCCACTCCTCGTTGCCGCATCTTCTCTATTACTGTTCCGCGCCCGCGCGAAATATCACAACCTGCCTATCTCTCTGCCCATATTAACAAAAGCAGCATTACTTCTCTCCTTCTTGTTATATAATAATCGACCCAACGCTAACTTCAGGACGCCATCATCAGTTGTATCCATAATTTTCATACTTTGGAGGCTATTTTCATAGAAGGAAGGAATAAGAGAAATTAGAATAACAGAAAGTCAAGAACGAGAAGAAAAGGTCTTGACGAAGAAGAATCAGAGATCGTTATCTTTTAACTTTGACTGAGCTAAGTGATAAGTCGATAAATAGATATTAAACGTAGTGCTACTACAGTGATTATTTTAGATCCTGCAAATACTTCTGCAAATACGTCTAGCAGCCGATAAATCCTCATTACGAGCACTCACTCAAAGCCATTGCCAGCACTATAACTACACTGCAACTACCATAACAATGTGGGGTTATCTATTCGGATCAGGGGCCAAAAAAGATTTGGCCAAAAATTCAATCATCTCCCTTCGTGAGCAAATCGATACGCTCTCAAAACGTGAAAAGCATTTCCAAAAACAGATTGAAGAATTAGAAGCTACTGCTAGAAAAAATGTCACTACAAATAAAGCAGCAGCTCGTACAGCATTGAAGAGAAAGAAGGAACGGGAAGCGGATTTAGATAAAACTCAAGCACAAATCGATTCACTTCAACAACAATTACATGCTATTGAGAATGCCAAACTTAACTATGAGACTATGAAGATTATGTCTCAAGGAGCACAAGCAATGAAACATATTCATGGTAATATGAATATTGATAAAGTTGATGCTACAATGGATGATATTCGAGATCAAGTTGCACTTGGAGAAGAAGTTTCCGATGCTATTTCAAGACCATTAGGACAGGAAGTTGACGAAGATGATTTGAATGAAGAATTAGAAGCATTAGAGCAAGAAGCACTTGATGCTAAGATGGTTAATGCAGGAAAGGCGCCAGTTCATACACTACCAAGTGAAGGACAAAAGGAGACTGAAACGGCAGTTGAAGAGGATGATGAAGAAGAGGAGTTGAGGAAGCTACAAGCGGAGATGGCATTATAAGGGAGTAGTGGCGATGTGAATGAGAGGATTGATGAGAGTATGAGAGGGTTGACGAGGATGTATAATAGTAATAAACGGTTAGTTAAGTTGGTGATAGGGTATGTTATGGAAACTCATCGATATTACCGTTGCCGTGGTTTATGGTTATTTCAATGGATTAGCTGTTTTACGTTGAACGATCTGATGATCTTTTCTTTTCTCTTCCTTTGCTCTTCCTTTGCTTGTTCTTTTATATAGTCTTCGTTATCCGGCTCATTCACGCCAATTCTGAGTACCCGGCATTTGATCTTGTGTTATGTTTGTATGGTTTCTTTCGTGTTTTGCTCGTTTGCTTATTTGTTTTTGATGCTAGCAGTAGTCCTAGTATAATATATTATTATTATTAAAGTAGATTAAGATTACGTAAGGTATGCGATTTGAGTTTAGATATTTATGAGACGAGGACCCAAATAAAGAAGAAGAACTGATAAGGGGTTAGTAGGACTTTCCGCGGAGCGGAGCAACGGGTCTGGGCGGAGCCCAGCCGCCAGAGGCAAGAGGAAGGACTTACGATGATAATGCCGAACATTTTGACCATTAGCCAACGATTAGATGAGATACGTGAATAGTATTTGAGGAGTTCACGTTGGGCCCCAGAGACATTAAGAGAGATATCTTCAGTGTTTGCATCAATTCTTTGGACAGTTTCACGTTGTTCTGCGACCATTGTTGCAAGTTGAGAAAAGATTCCTCCAAGTTCTTGAATTGTTGATTCGATAGCTTCAACTGCAGAGCTTCGTTGACTTAAATAAGAATCTTGTTGTTCTTCTAATAATGCCATGGTTTGTTCTTGTTGTGGAAGGGTTAAAAAGTCATTTGTTGTTGAATTTGCAGTTTTTTCGTCGTCATGAAGGAAATGCTGACTTTGTTGACCATAAGGATTTTCACCATATGATTCATCTGATGATACAGGTCCTGGAACAGCTGGTGAAATGCCTCGTCTATTGGCTACTGAGTATAAGGGAGATTCACTAGAAGTATGATCACGAACCGAAGACGATGCAGATGAAATAAATTGTTCAGTACGAGATTTTGTAGCTTGAGTATTTTTCGTCCGAGTTTCAAGTACTTCAGTAAATCCAGTAGTAACATCAGTTAACTTCCCTTGAAGAAGAACGACCACATTACGTGAATGTTCATTTAACTGACTTTCTGTTTTATGATTACCAACACCCCATGCATTACTAGCTTTACTACCACCTTGACTCTTAACAAAGGACTGTAATGAAGCTATACTATCATTAATTTTCGATAATTTCTGTTTTATTACGAACGATAATTCACCAATTTCCACTGGCCTATCATCAAATAAGGTCTTTCTTTTCGCCAATAATGCCAATCTTTGTAACATAGCAGTAGTTTCACTTATTTCTTGAGCTATTTGAGAAGCTCTTAATGCAAATTGACTTTTAGGACTTTTATTTTCTAAGGAAGAAGAATCGAATCCAGATCCTGATGAGGAAGGTCCATTTATGATTCCATGACTCGAAGCGCCATTAATCTTCGCTATGGAAGCCACACACGACCGAAATTCCTGAGTTCTATCTTGAACAGACGGTAAAATAACGCTAGTCATTATTTCTATCTATTTTGTCTATCTTTTATTAATATTTTTAGTCGCGACTTGTCCCCTTTAAACTGTAAGTCTACTTTCTCGGTTATCAACTTCGTGTTACTTCGCCAAATATATCTAGATTTACGGTAGGGTAACCTATGCATGTCTCCCCCTGAGTTTGCCTCCTGTGTTCTTTTCGCCTCCGGCGGCCGGGCTCTGCCCAGACCCTTGGCTCCGCTCCACGGAGAGGTGCATCGGTTGTTCTACGTCTCAGAATTAACCAATTTACAATACACTTCTCCGCGGAGTGGAGCAACAGGTCCGGGCAGAGTGTCCGCTCGCCGGAGACGTACAAGTTAAATTCTCAGCCGACTTTTTTCCCCCTCAACTTATGCCAAGTTATGCTCCTACTTGAATAAGTTATCGAGATAGAGATATGAGGATACCGCGTACCGTCAACAGACGCTGCTGCTGTGACTGGTTATCGGTGCCGATCAACTGACTGACTGTGAGATAAGAGTCAGGTAGGAGATTAGATCGACAGTTTATGCAGGGGTAAAATATATATTCCCTGCATGTATATCTAACCGTTAATAATGGATAATAAGGTAAACTACACCTACATTGTCGTTAAGTTCGAGAAGAGCATGCTGTTATTAGAATCTAATTGTATAATTAGCAATAGTCACGACAGCATTTACATAGTTTGAGTTAGATGATTAGCTGTTGTATAAGTACACCTATATGCGTTAATGTGTACTCTTCATAAATTTGGATGCCTTGACTAAGATAACAAAATTATCTTTTTGCTATTAGGACCCTCCAAGTGTACAACTAAAAATTCTTGAAATCCAACGTTGGACCCTCTACTCTCTCAGGTACCTAACCCAACGCAGCCACCTACCTACCGCCAATGTCTTTATCTAATCTAATCTGCGGTCAATCCCATATAAAATCATACGGCTGACCACCGATCATCTACCAAATAGCTATCAGGATAAGGGGTAGATCGAACTCAACGTTCCTATATTGCTATTATCTTTCTTCTCTGGACAATCATCTATTAAATTAATTTAGAGTATTTTTTTTATATTGAATTTCTTCAGAAAACAATTTACATTGTTTCTCTATTTTTAACGTTTATATGATTTTCTAACAAAAATGCTAAACAAGCTGTCGCGAAACAGGTTTGTTGACTTTCTGGGGTATATTATCCAAAGAATAATATGGACAGGTTTCAACACTTATTTCTTTTTCAATTACGTTTTGCCTGATTTCATTACTAGATATGTTATTAATTCTACATTAGTAGCTAAGTTGACTCCTTATTTTTCAGCGATTATTGAGTTTTTGGCAAGGTCTGAGCTTCTTTGTGCAGTGACAAAATGGTATTTAACTCCTATTAGATCTTTAATTAGGAAATTTCATCCTTATATTCAAAAGTTTATTTGGGCTGGAATGTTTATTTATTTGGTATTATATTATTTGGTGCCAGAATTGATTTTGACTTTTATTAAGTGTACATTAGCTTCTGAGTTTTTCACCGCTATTGTAGTACCTCTTTCATTATTTGTTACGGAAATCACATGCCCTCCAACTGAAGAAGAAATACAGTCCGATTCTGATGAATTGGCGAAAGATAAGGATGATAAGATTCAAGTATCCGACGATCAAAGTATTGTAACTAGAACGACGGAATTCGAAGATCACAAATATACAAGAGTGACAGCAAATGACTCGGTTATAGAAGTTGATATCACCAGACGTTATACGGAAAAATTATCAGTCAATGATGATAAACCTGAGCCTGAGTTTGACAGAGCTATCAATTCTGTACTGTCCATTGATCGCTCTCTATCAATAACACCTACATCCGTTGGAAGCCAAGCTGTTGTTGTCGAGGAGATCATCTCTTTGACTTCATCCGAACGTACTGATACTGACCCCAACACAACCAAAACTAATGGGACGCAGATTAAGGACAAGCACGATAAGAACATATTTAAAGAGTATGATAGTAACGATAATTTTGGTGAACCTGAATTAAACTTCCCAAATTCCAGTAACAACTCTCCATCCTCTCAACCAATGTATATATATGGGAATAATATTTCCGATTTCACAAATACTATAATCAATGAAGAAGATTTGAACCTCATGAACGATCTATCAGAAGGAATCACCAAATCCATTCTATCTCTTTACCAGATTATAACCTCATCCGACCCAAATAGTATTTCCCTCATTTCATTCTCTCCACAGGAATATACTTCTTCTCAATCTTGGAAAGTTGGAACGTCCACTCATAAAAAATATCAATTGTGGCCGAAAACTGAACAAAAGTTTAAAGAATATTCACCTAAAGTAATGAAGCATCTTCGTGAATTATATAAAATCGATGATATAAGGTATGCGTCTTCATTTGAAAAGATGTTATTAACAAAAACATCTGCTGGATATACGTATTACAGTAGCGATAAAATGTTTATCATGAAGCCGTTTAGTCAAGAAGAATTTATGGATCTTAAGTCCAGTCTAGCGGCCTATTATGATCATCTTTTGTCATATCCAGATAGTTCTTTACCAAGATACTGCGGATTTTATAAGTATGGTGGTGTTTATTATGTTACGTCAATGAATACCAGGACGAATACCACATCACCAGCTACACTTGCTAAGGATTCTCTTTTATCCCCTATATATTGGACATACCAAGGTGTTCAGAATCAAGCAGAATTTTAACTCAATCTATTATTATATGTATGTATTTTATGACTTTATGACCAGAACTGTAATAATATCTTATTTGCTAAAAATATAACAGCGTACGACAATGCTACGCCTTCTCTCTGCCAACTTGTGAGTGGTATTAACTTGCTGGCTACACTCCGCAAGGAGAAACGGGTCTGGGCGGAGTACCAAACAAGTGCAATTTCTATCCAATTTCTATTAAGTCTATATATAAATACAGGTGATATCATGAATCAACAGATAACAGCTAGTTATCTTTCCTGAGAAACTCCTCAACTATGGCAATGAATTCCTGAGGTTTCTCAGATATCACTTGGGTTTTGTTAGATTTGGTTACATGAAGTAATCCAGGCTAAGCCTAGTTATCCAATGAAATAAATACTTACACCAATGGCCAGCATCAACATCTCTCATCACAAATCTAGGAAAGAATTCACCAATAGCAGGGAAAGCCTCGTCAGCTACATAAGGTGAGTTCTTTCCACGAATGAATAAAGTTGGATTGGAAAATCTAGTTTCACTAGGGTGATATGGAAAGTCCCCCATATTATTTAAACTTTTCCCGAGAATATCTACGGGAATCCTAAATTTCATCTCGTGTTCATCATTTCTCCTCAAATTAGCTAGTAGAAAATGTTGTACCGGAATTGATTTCTCATACTGATTCATAATTGCGTATGCTTCTCTTTGATGGGTAATACCTGACCGTTCGATTTGTTTCATAGCTTGAACGTAAATTGGGAACGATGAAGACAATCTAGTATCAATAGGGGCGTTATCGACCGGAATCAATGACGAGACCAACTGTGGATTTCTCAAAGATACAGCCATAGCCGTTTTGGCACCCCTTAGTTCCTCAGTTAGTTTCTGCCTCCGGCGGCTGGGCTCCGCCCAGACCCGTGGCTCCGCTACGCGGAGGGGATAGGTGCTTACATGGAGTGTCCAATGAGGGTTACTGGGCCCAGTTTCTTTTTCTCGATGAAGGCTTCGACATCTGCTGCCATTGAAGGATAGTCATGTCGCTGGATATGGGGACTATCACCATGATTGCGCAAGTCCTAGGGTCGTTAGAACGATTTCCACACAATTAAAGGCTCCGAATTACTCACCAGGCAATATATGGTCCTTTTCAAATCACGAGCAAAAACTCTACAGGCATCTGTTAGTGTACGAACGAGCGCAGCGAGCTACGGGTCTGGGCAGAGCCCAGCCGCCGGAGGCAGAATAACATTAAATACGCACTTGCTTACAGTACGGTTATTGACCTTAGAACCAAAAAGTCCATGAAGGAAGATAATAGGGTCATCAACTGAAGTATCACCCTTAGGAGGGTCGTATCGGTCGTAAGCTAGATCAACTGTCTCAATGTCTTTGGACAACGCGTCGGCATGAAATCCGCGGCACACAGGCGAGCCCAGTAGACGGATAGTGGCTGGTCTACTCAGAAGAGTAGTAGATCGAGACAGTAATATAGTCATATTGGGGATTTTAGAAGTTGGCAATAGCGGGCAAGGTTTGGCTTCGGAGATTTCAGAATGAAATTTTCTGCATGAGCGACAAATTGGGAAGTTTCAAATCATTTCAAATCAACGAGGGTAGAGGTGAATTAATTATAATTTATTACTACAAAGTGTAAAGGGATCTGAAATAATGAAACGAAAGATAGTATCGCTACTGAGGATTTTTTTGGGAAAAGAATACAGTGTAATCGCAGTTGGTTGAGACCTAATTTTTAACCACTTTAACGGAACGGGAGTGACTTTCGGTTGAATGCACAGTCCCTGCATTAAGTTGTCATCTACGGCTAACTTAACATTTTATCTTATCGCTGAGTGGAACGCGAAGTTGATCTTCAATCTAAGAACTGACTTGCCGTGCGCTATTATTATTATAACCATAGTTCTAAATTGATGGCCATGTTGACGGCGTCTGATGGTAAGTGAGAAGTAGGAGTACAGCCGGTGACTTGGTTCGGCGAGGGGCTAAATTGGCGACGCGGACAGGTGTATGTACTGCGCAAAATTCTGAACTGAGAAAGCAACGAAGGAACGGTCTCACTAAAGTCCATACGCGCCAGCTGGGGTAAAAAAAACCGAGACAAAGACAACGGTACTAACAGATTGGACTCAGCAAAGTCCATTTTGGACGAGATTGCGTTAGATGGGGACTTTTATATCCACAAAAAGGAGCATCATTGGTCGGAAATGATTGAGGGCATTTCAACGCTGTTAGATTCAGTTGTGACGGATAAATTTGATAAACCAGTGAAAAGTCAGCATGATCCATTAACGGATCAAACTGTGACGGCAGCTGAAATGGTCGACCAAGTGAAGAAGCTGCTGCTCAGCAATTTTGTAGATGGACCTCCGTTCACAATGCAAAGGTTAGCTGAACTGTTAGTTGATCCGAATAAGTTTTACGTCCGTACTGCTATTTATAAGTACTTGAGCGCGTTGAAAACGGTGTTGTCGGTGGCATCTATCAGTTCCGATTACCCAGTGGTGGATATAGAGGCAGAAATTGCCAAATCTAAGACTGACAGCTCAAGTGTTAATTACGGAGAACCAGGGGTTGTCATGACAAAAATTTCCTGGATTGTTGATACGGGATTGAGTGATGAGATAGCCGTTGAAGATGAAGTTGAAGCAGAAAATGAAGAAGAGGGTAGCGAAAAGAAAGATAAGACAATAATCAGTAAAAGTAAGAACAGTACTGTAGCAAATATCAGTGCCGACACACCAGTGATAACAGGGGATCGGCCAAAAGAACTACCACAACATGAGTCAAATGTGCCTGAAAAAACTAGTGAATCAAAGAAGTACCTTATGACTGATGAAGACACGTTTTAGCTATTCAATGAGCGGATCGTAAACATCTCAACTCCATAGCCCACTGCTTTCGTTGGTCTAATATTGGTGTTCTACATATGAGTGCTTAAGACCACTCTTACCAGTGTTTAAGTGTCCTGAATACTATTAAAGTTCATGTTGAATTTGCTTCGAAAAGACGGGGGCCATTTATTTATATTTCAAAACTTGTAAAGAAGTGATTAATTGTACGTTCACATTGATGGGTGGAATCAATCCAACGGTCTGGGCGGAGCTCAGCTATTGTATTAACGGATTAACGGAGTGTTTAAAGGCGCATTTATTTATGTACAGAATGACGATGGGGACATTAGAAGTGCGAGTTAGACCACAGTTCTATTGATGACAGAAAGAATATCATCTTTTAGTTTAGGGGCGTCTTGAGGCCTATTCCAAGCTTCAGGGAATGGGATTCTTGGGCGCATCGATTTATTATGACGTCTCTTTGCTTCCATGTGTCGAGTTTCAAGAGGAATATCGGCGAAGCTTTCACTGTCGTCTCTAGAAGCTTCTAATAAGCTTTTCAGAATATCGCCAATGAACCTCTTGTTTTGAGCTTGTTGAGGGAACTTTGACGAGCTGATAGTAATGCAATCTGTATCAGAATTGTATCTCGTTCCTGCCAGTAAACAGAGTTTGTGTTTTTGGGAGTCGGTCAGTCCGAGATCTGATGGAGAAAATTGCACGGTGACTTTCTTAGCAGCTGGATGGTCTTCACCGAGGAACGTATTGTACTTGAATCTTAGAACAGAATCAGATGAGGGAGGTCTATAAGGAGATGCCAATTCTGGAGAGAGGGTTGTTAGTAACATACGCGGAGCGGATCTACGGGTCTGGGCAGAGCCCAGCCGCCGGAAGCAACTGAAAACATACTGGAGAGTTGAGGAAGATCATAAGCGGCAATTCGATTATATTCTCTTTGGACACGATGTTCACGAAGTTGAAGATGGCCCAAACTTGGGAGGTCATCATATTCGAATGGACGATGGGCTTCAGTAATAGGGGGAACACTGAAGGTTTCGACATCAGCGCGGTCAACTTGGAGACGTTCTTCGGGAGTTAAGCGTTCATAAGGAACCGAACCAACTTGGACAGCTTCATAAACCTCGCGGATTTTATTTTCAGCGATACCTAACTCTTTACCGGCTTGGACCAGGGGATTGAGTTCTTGTTCAGATTTTTGATATCCTCTTTTTGATTCCATCTTTTTGAATCCTTCTTCAAGGATTTCTTTTGCTGATTTACCTTCATAATCTGAGGAAGAGAGGTTGGAAGTTGAAGTGAAAGTTCGGATGTGAGATGGGTTAAGGGTGAGGACCCTTCTCACCAGTGGAATGGTCAAACGAACAGATCTGAGGGATAGCATTGGAAAGAGGCAGAACGTCAGCACTTCACAACTTTTGCTTTCTTTTTTAGTGAATGTTCAGTTCGCTTGATGTCACTTATATACTATGCACGTATCGTGAAATGAATTTTCAAGATGAAATTTCACACCTCACCATCACGTGAGTACCATGTGACCATCTTGTAAACCCTAACATCCTACTTGGAAAATTGAAAAATCCAAATCTATTGAGTGATGAAAACAAGATTATAGAGGATTGAGAAGTGAAAACTAAACCACCCTTTAAAATGTCTTTGGTATCTAAATCCTCGATCATTCTTGGAAAGACTATCAATCAACGGTTTTTCCAACAAACTTCCATTATTGGACTCAGATATTCCTCTACTTCTAGTCCTTCCTCTGCATCTTCATCATCTATTCCTGCATCCAATCAAAAACCGTCAACAGCTAAATATCTCGTTTCATTAACAGAAAAAGAACTTGGAGAAGAAGGAATTTCTAGAGAAAAGGCTGATGCTGAAGCTCAAGGATGGATTGATGCATTAAAAGAAGTTGGAGAGGAATTCAGATCAGAAGGTGGGTTTAGTCCAAGCAAAACATTTGCTCCTCCTGGATCTAATGATTTCCAATTTTTCCGCGATGCTCCACGAGAACCTATTCGATCATTTGAACTTACAGCTGAACAAATCGAGCAATATGAAAAAATCAAAGATCAGGCAATCCCCATTCGAAACGATCCCACGATTGAATATCTTACAAAATTGATTATGCGTCACGGACTCAAAGCCCGTGCTCAAAAGTACATGTCACAAGCTCTATATCTTGTTCACTTAAGGACTCGTCAAGATCCTGTAGCGCTTCTTAAGGATACTTTAGAAAAGATGGCACCATTAGTGAAACTGAAACGATACACTGACGGTGGAGCCAGGGCCGAGATGATTCCTGTTCCATTATCGGAGCGCCATAGACTTCGACAATCGTGGCTTTGGTTATTAGAGTCATCACGTAAACGTCCAAGTAAAGATTTTTCTGTTAGACTTTCCGAAGAAATTCTGTCAGCTATTCAAGGTAAATCTCCTGGTTTTGAGAAGAGAGTTCAACAACACAAACTTGCTATTGTGAACCGATCCTATGTTTCTTTAATGACTAGAAAGCGATAACTTCTTTTATAAACCTCTGTAAATAAACCCTTTGTACATTTACACTCCCTGTCTTTGCCTCCGGCGGCCGGGGCTCTGCACGGACCCGTTGCTCGCTCCGCTCGTTCTATACGCCCTCCGCGCAGCGGAGCAACGGGTCTGGGCAGAGCCCAGCCGCCGGAGGCAAAATAGGAAGAATATCAATAATACAAATAAAATACAAAATATTAAATAACAGATTAGATAGGGGTTTCCGAAAGGCCATCAGGCTTACGACGCTTTTTATCTTTCTTTTTCTCACGCTTGCTTTTATCGGAGGGAGGAGGAGTACTTGGAATAGCAGAAACAGGGGTAAGTTGAACGGGAACTGGAATTGACCCGATCTCAGTAACAGATGAGTTACCAGGCCCATCCTTTCTCTTTCTTTTTTGAGAAGACTTTGATGGGGTCGTGTTTTCAGCACTGGTTCCTTCAGCAACTACTCTCTTGACAGGAGATTTGGGCTTGACTGGTGATTCCTTGGGTAAATCGTTAATTCCATTAATAACAGCATCTGCTGCTTTCTTATCTTCATCGTAAGCCTGCTTCTTAATATTATAAACATCCATCAGTTCTTTATATTGATGCTTCCAAGCCTCTCGTTCCCCTTCAGTAAGTGCATGCCATCTAAGGCCAAGCTCAGCAGTCAACTCATGATTACCCACTACTTCTCCAGGTGGTTTGGATGCCTGAAGTTCGGCCTGAACTATCTTACGGTTCCCTGCCACATACATGAAGAAGGCTGTAACTGGCTTTTTAGGAGCATCAGGGTCAACAGGAGCACGCTGACGTTTAACTTTCTTCTTCTTACCCAACTCACTATCATTGGGCGGGGCTCCGAGAGAAGCGTCAACTACCGAAGGGGAAGTTACGTCTAAGTTTGCAGCAGCAGTAGCAGCCGCAAAGTCAGCATCAGTATGAGCAAGAGATAAATCAGTAGCAGACGAGGCTAAAATAGAGGACAAATCAGTCAAAGAAGATGGAAATCCACTAGGAGTGCCAGAAAGTTGATTATAGAAATCGATTGTTGCGCTTGAAGCTTCTTGAGCAGCCTTGGATAAGGTGAAAAGAGAGCTTATGAGCTGGAGAAAGTGTTAGTTTCGAGTAAGTGGTGGAATACAGAAACCGAATGATGTGATATGGGGGTTATGTAGTCGAATGAAATGGTTAATTTATAGGTGGTTCACAGTTGGTTCACATTTGGCTCGCAATTATCTCACATTTGGCTCACAATTGTACACCATTACTTAACAATTGCTTAACACCATCTGCCAATTAATCATTTAAAATCTCATCAATCTCATCCATCTCATGATATCAAGGTAGCCTTACATGTAGACCGGCTGGCCAAACGCGTTCCTCAACACGGCAGTTTCACCTCAATTCAATTCCACCAAATAAACCACGATTGAACGGAAGTTCATTCCAATCCCGAATCATCAAATAATCAATCGACGTTCTACATAAATTCACCATTTCACTCAATTTGACAGTCCTCGTTAATTGTCACTTGTTACTTACCGCATCCTTTTTGATTTTCAGTAAGGCAGCGTTGGGCTCCGTCATGGTCGTTGATGTTTTAAATCGCTGTAGGGTTGAAATCCGGTTGCGTTGGTTGTCGTCGCCTAGGTAGAAGGCGGGAAGTAGGTTACAAGTAGGCGGAGAGGGAAGCTGCCTTCAACTGCGACTGGTATTTTGGGTCAGGGCAGGGGTGAAGTAGGTGAGAAATGTTCGGCGTATATTTCAAAATGGTAAGCGTATAAATGGGGCCATAATATTGGGTGGTTGGTTATTGGTATGGAATGAGCCAGTAGAGAGCACAAGCACACGGGCACAAGCACACGGGCACAAGCGCACAAGCACAAGCGCAGAAGCACAAGCGCACAAGCACCAGCGCACAAGCCCATTAGCTGACCTAATTTGATTTCTATTGTGCTTTCGATTACTCAATAGAGTTGAAGTGCCCGTGCCCATTGTGAGAGATGCTAATATGAGATAACATCAGCATTTATATTGGTATATTGTTATAGATTATATATAATATTTTATACACCTAATTCTAAGTCGTTTTATATTCTCATTAATAGAAAATATTACAATACATATGAAGTTTATTTGTCGTTACGGACTATAAAGATGTATGTTAGTATTAGTGATCTGCTAATCTTGACCGAGTCGTCGATGGTAGTTACAAGATTACTGATGGAAAGGAATCAGATTCCAACTCTGTGGATTGAACACAGCACATCTGTATATCAACAACCAAAGTCAATTTTTAGTCTGGTGGCCGTTTCCCAACTTTCTCACTCCGCTTTTCTGAAGTTGCAGCAGCTGTAAAAGTAACAATTCTATATTTGTAATTTATAGTCTTGCCCTGTTTACCAATATTAGTAGATAATTAATAACAATTGTATTTTAAACTTCTAAGGGGAACTAGAGAGATAAATACAGATTAACGGGTTAGGGATAAACTACTGCATAAGATGAGATAAGATAAGATAAGATACGATCTGCCTTTAGATGTTTGGTGTAGTGTTACAGCGAATCACTCATCAGCACATCTTTGGCTAAGTAGGACATTATGCAGATGAATTAAATCAAACTTCTTTATTAACCATAAAATATTTATATAGGTATCATTATTTCTTATTTTGGTGATGGATTGTGATAACTTCAACCACTTCATTAGAGTCCGAGTCTTGATCAGGCTCAACTGGCGACACTTTTCTGCCAAGCATGCTATCTATTATCATCTTGATAGCATCTCTTCCTTGCCACAATGGGAAGAAGATTATGTATACCGCGGCAAGAACCAACCAAATAAGAAATACGATAATTAATCCTGTAAATGAATTCCTACTTAAATCACGACCAGTTCCATATAATGCACATGGAATTATGATGTAGCAACCAAATAATATAAACACATTGATAGCCAAACACCACCATCCTTGTGTCCTAAGTAAGGTTTTTTCTTTGACGTCAACGACAATCGCATTCTCTTCTTCTTCGTCGACATCATCACCCAACTCTATTCTATTAAAAGACGTTAAATCAAAAGGTTTTTCCGGCTTGAGAAATGTTATGAGAGAAATATAAACTGGAGTTGAAACTAAAGCGACAATGTTACCAACAAATGTCGCTTCGCTTAACATTAAAGTATTCTTATTTACTGCCCCATCTCCAAAAGAATACGTAGCTCCAATCCAACATACAACACCTGAAAGTGTGCCTAAAGGTGCTCCTATGATTAGAGAAGTTTTAGTCATTTTATCCCAGAACAAAGTCAATGTTACAGCACTAACTTCAGGAGACAGGACGATACCAATGAAACTTAATAACCAACCAGATGTGACTCCGATATAATTGAACACAGTAGACAAAATAGCCATAAATAAACTGAATCCAACAACAGCCATGTGGCCAACTCTAACTAGCTGGACACCGGTTGCAGAGGGATTGATATAAGTTCGGTAGACATCGTAGGTAGTGACAGATGAAAATGCAATCAATTCTGCAGAGGTTGCAGAAGTAACCGACATAAAAACCATTACCAGACCTGCTGCTGCACCACTCTTACCAAAAACAGCAGCCAAACCATAGATAACAGGTAAGGCAGAGTCAAGCTCAGCTGGAGAAAGTTCTCTTGGATAGGTCACAGAAGCAGGATTAGTTAACAATGCTCTGCAAGCAAGACCAGCAGATGATCCAAGAGCAGCAGGAATCACCCACCAACATATACCACCCATAATGTAACCTTGGAAAACACTCTTCGCATCAGATGCAATTGCACGTTGAGAGTAACCTGGATCACCGAAAACAGAACTTAAACCACCAAGCATGACGGTCCAAGTTAAGAGCATCATCTCTTTGTCTCTAAATGAGAGAAAGCTTTGACCTGTTTCTGAAGGAAAGACTTCCTGAACTTCCTTTAAAAGATCATACATTTTACCAGGGGAGCCAATTAAAGACGAACTGCAGTAAATAGTGAAACATGAAACTAGCAAGATTGCATATATAACGACAGTGTGAATCCAATCAGATATAAAAGTAGCTTTCAATCCGCCAAGACCAGTATAAACCATCACTCCTAGTGGTAATAAGAAACTGGCAGCAACTGTGTGCATACCTGTTGCCGCGGAAAACCCCTGAGATCCGCCGAGTAATAGAAGTGAACTAACTAACACATTGGTAGCTGTACAATAGCAAAGGAATACCCAGTGACCAGCTTTCCCATATCGTATGGAAAAACATTCCGAGACAGTGTGCGCTGAAGGAGCCCTAAGCTTAATTTGAATAGCTAAAAAGACAAATAAAGTAATTTGAATTGTTCCTCCAACGCCATACATGAATCCTCCCATGATACCATGGGAATAACTCCAAGTTCCCGAAGAGAGTAAAGTAGCTGGCCATGTCCATGCAGAGACCGTACTTGAAGCGATCAAACCTGAGTTGACATTTCTGGAAGCAGTAGAGAATCTCTCGGAGTTCTGAACCTGTCCTACATATTTAGATAATACTTTAGTAATTATCGACATGATAAGAGCGAATGCGGCTCCGAGACCTAATGCGAAGCCATAACCGTAGCCTTGATTTAGAATAGCCTCACTCATGTTTCAAACTGCTATAAACGATGAGATATATTCGGTTCATTTTTTATATTTGCTAAACCAGAGAGTATATATATATATATGCAGTTTATCGGATTATTATCTGACATTTTAAGATAACGATAACGTTCATAAACCGCTATCAGTTAACCGTCATCCGTTATCCGCTATCAGTTAATCTTATCAGTCAATCTTATCAGTTAACCGTCAGCCGTGAACCGTTAACCGCTTTCCGTTATCCGTTATCCGTTATCCGATAACCGTTATGCGATCGGCACTATCTCTTATCAGTGGTTTGCCCCTGAGATTGCCCTTGATAGGCTCATGTCCAAGGAGATTATTGAGTTAACACCTATGGCAGCCTTAAATAGACCTCCGGCTGCTATTAAAGTTAAAAATGCTAGAAAAGTAGAAGAAATTCGCAATAATATTCTTGGGCTTCAGAAACTACTTTGGTTGAGAAGCTGATATTTTCAAGCTGATATTTTCAAAAATATGATTAGTAAAGAATTAGCTGGCTGGGAAGTAGCCGCTGAAGACAAACGGCAATCGTTAATTCTGTCAATTCCTGAAAAATGGAGAGTTGCTGATATCAAGGATCAGATGGAAGACGCTGGTTATGTAAACCCCCATGCATACTTGGATTCAATTCTACCAGATGATGAGGTCGTTATCACCAATAAGCACTTTCATGAATTAGTAGCTTTGATCAAAAAAGGCACCCTCTCGGCCTATTCTGTAACCGAGGCGTTCTGTCATAGAGCTGCTCTAGCCCATCAACTTCTCAACTGCTGTATTGAAATTTTTTTCGATGAGGCATTGGAGAAGGCAAAGAAGTTGGATGAGTATTTCAAAGAGACTGGGGAGGTTAAGGGCCCTATACACGGGATTCCAATCTCTTTGAAGGATCAGGTAGATTTGATTGGTAAAGATTCATCAATCGGTTATGTTGGACTCCTAGATAAACCAGCAAAGAAGATGGCGCTTATAGCTAAGATTCTGGAAGAGCAGGGTGCAATCTTTTACGTAAAAACAACTGTCCCAATGGCCATGATGCTTCCAGAGACCTACTCCAATTTACACGGATACACAAACAATGGAGTCAATGTTAAGTTATCTCCTGGGGGAAGCTCTGGTGGGGAAGGTGCATTGGTTGGAGCCGGTGGTTCGTGTATGGGCTTTGGAACTGATATTGGCGGTAGTATCAGAATTCCATCTGCATTCCAGGGCTTATATGCTTTAAAACCATCTGTTGGAAGATTTCCGTATATGGATGTCACCAACTCATATTCAGGACAGGAACTCGTTCCATCTGTCATTGGACCAATGACTAGATCTCTCAAGGATGTTCAGATCATCAGTGAATTAATTGTAAACAGTGAGCCTTGGAAGGTGGATCCAAAAGTAATGCCTATCCCTTGGAGAGATGTGTCTGAAGTCAAGAACAGACCATTAACCATTGGTATCTGGAGATTTGATGGAACTGTCATGCCTCATCCACCTGTCCAAAGAGCAATTAAAGAGTTAGAGTCGCTTTTGAAAGAAAAGGGTCACAAAGTTGTTGAATTAACTTTCCCGTTACAATCGGAGATTATGACTACCATAGGAAAAGTATTTGGAGCAGACGCTGCGTATGATGTCGAGCAGACTTGTGCTCTCAGTGGAGAGCCAATTATGCCAACTGTGAAACAGATGATCCAGTGCGATCAAATTAAAGCACCGATTTCGGTCAACAAATGGTGGGACGTCGCAAATGAAGTGAATGGGTTGAAGCAAAAGTTTTATGAATACTGGTCAGATAATGGTTTGGACGCAATTTTGGCACCGGTCTGGCCATCGACCTCCAGTTTACCTTTGGGTCAGCCTACTATTAATTACACAGCCCCTTTTAACTTATGTGATTGCTGCTCTGTAGTAATCCCGGTGACCACTGTTGATGCTGCTGTTGATACCATCGACACTTCGTATAGCCCAGTCAACTCAGTTGATGAGAAGATGTACCAGTCTTATAATCCGGAATTATTTGACAAGATGCCTGTCTGCCTTCAAGTTGTCGCCAAGAAGTTAGAAGAAGAAAAGGCACTCATTATTGCTTCGATTATTGATGAAATCCACAATTAATTCCATTAGGTATAGGTTTCTTTAGATTATCTTATGTAAAGGTATATATAATCTCAAAGTATAACTTCATCAAGATTGACAACTAAAAAAATGCATGGGGCAGAACCCTTTCACGTAATGCTGATCCAGTCCAAAGTTTGTTGCCAAAAGTCTTCTAAGCCGGATGCAGTCATGTCTCCAATTTGAAGGTCATCTTCAACACTTAACTGTTTTACTGTCTTTGAAAAGGTATCTATAGGTTGAGTAGGTTCTGAGACTGGTATTACATTACGCTGCTCCAGACTTGCATACCCTCCATCTAAAGTCTCATTTAGACCGTCATTTGGATTCGCAACATTAGGGTTGACTACACGTTGAAAAACTTTTCCAAAATAAGTTCTATTTGCAATCTCTGATTTTTTCGATAGCAAAATATCGTGGAGGGACTTTAGTGCATCATTTGCAATGATTTTTATGCTACCAACATAAGGGCCAGATGACCCGCTCAAAAATGAGCATGTGTCCTGGAGGACCCCCCAAATTTTCTCGGCTAGAATATCCGGAATATTGTCCCGGTTGCTGATAATGAAAAAGAGGAGAATTGTGGATGCACTTTCCAAGTATGTACAGATGAAGAAAATAGGTTGTCGCATATTGACCTTCCTATTCATGTCGATGATAAACCTTGATAAATCAATAGCAACCTTAACACAAAGGTCAGATTTTGATTTTAATAATGTAGTTATTAGCTCTGAAGCTTCAGTTTTGGAATTATTCAAATAAGCGTAAAAAATCATAAACGGTCGATATATGACCATTTTCAAATATAAATAGTAAATACGAATCCAAAACCACTCACGACAGGCATTGATATCAGTGTTTTGCAAAACTATATCGTCAACCTGGGACTGCTTCAATAGAGGATCCGAACAACCCAAGTACCTACTGTCAATGTCAGTTGAGAGCCTCTCTACTGAGTTCAATACCGCAAGTAAATCGCTCTTGGAGTTATATAGCTGTGAATGAATCTTTGAACAATTTGCTCCAAAGTAGATCCGTAGTTCCATGTGTTCAGGATGAATGGCAAACCTGCTTCTGTCACCATAACCTCGTGATGTAAACACTTCCTTTGGTACCAATGGAATCGACATATCTTCTCTCGAGCAACTGGGTCTTCCCAAGCAGAAGCTCCAATAGTTCTCCCATTGCCAGGCACAAATCCATACTCTACATTGATGATTAGAATCGAATTTTGTTAATTTGTGTAGCCCTATTGCGATTGCTATTCTGACAGAGTATCCAGAATATAAATAGGACTGGGCCGTATCACCTAAGTTACAGGCACTCAAGCTCATTAGGAACAATATTCTTACTGCATCGAAAGAAACCTCGGTGAATATTGCAGGAACTGTGCGGATAGAAAGTTCAAAAAAGCCTCTCGCGAGAGGCAAAGTTGAGGAAGGATGACGATGATTGGACTCAAAGTACGAGGCTGCAGCTCCAATTGACAGGACGAGATATAATAAAGCCTTTTCATGCCTGGAAGCAGAGCCTTGCTTCCAAGTTGTGACTGAGAGTTCGAACAAGTCTTCTGCAGTGAAGATAGGACAGGGAATATTCCAGGTTTCTAAAAAAGCAGTAATCAACTCGTTTACTGTCTCAACTGGTATAGCACTAAGACTGTAGTCAAAATCCTCAGCAGGATTAGACAATACCATCAGATTCATTCCAAACCTTTTCAAGCCTTGATCTTCATCAATAGGAGTGTTATTTTCATCTAACAATCTCAAGTAGTCATTCAGCTGGTTGACAAAAGAGAAGTTACTTGCGGGACCAAAATACTCCATGGTGGAAGAATTGATACTGGATTTTCTTACTGATAAGAAGGTGGGCATATCCAAAGTTTCCTTGCTTGGGTCAGACTGGGGACAGAGATCGGAGTATGATTCTGCTACATCATTGTTGGCTTTGGATATTGCTTTTTTAAATTCTCTGGTCTTCTTTCTATAGACGCACAAGTCACCATATTTCCTGCAATAGGAACATACTGATTCTCCAGAACATTTTATCTTCATCTTTCGGCAGTTTTCACACGCTTTTAAAATGCGAGTATGCCGTATTTTGAATGGACTAGCAGACATCTCTATATAATATGCTTCAACACCAAGAAGACGTTTGTATGAACTAATGATTCATTTTATGACTTTCAACAGATGATGAGGAATAGAAGATAGATCATTAGCAGGGCAAATAGTCACCTTCTATTTGCGTGACTTCAAAAGATCTGTAGCTATATTGCAGTAGCGAGGGCAGGGCATTGATCTGATATCAGTGCGGAGCAGCGAGGAGCTGCGAGTAGCTGCGAGATACTGGACAGAATCAAGATCATAGATAAGGAAGCCGCACACATAAATACGACTTACTCGTTCTTGTAAAAGTACTTAATCCTCGTGATTGTTTGGTATTCTTCACTATGTCTGTTTTTTTTCACAGGTCTTCTTTTCAGTTTCGTCTTTAATAATTATTGAAAGTTGCTATAATAATATGGGATTGATCACGTGATGAGAATTTAAATCCGAAAAAAACTGATTAGAAAAAAATATATTCTGATTTAAGTATGAGTACAATTCCTAAATTATTTTAAAAAATTTAAAATATTACATTTAAAATATTACGGAAAGGATGAAATGTTACCCCTGGGAAAAGCTACCACTCGTCTGACAATTAATTTCTATGTATTGTTACAATATTTCAAGCAATTGTATTGACTTGTAACATCAGCAACAAAAATTACATTTAGTAGCAATTCAATTGGCTAATTAATAACTCACACTATAATTATATTAATAGCAACTCAATGCATCCAATGATATATTGCTTATCACGTAGTTAAAGACGAAGGACGACGACCTTATCAGACAGAGAGAGATCTGGCCATCCTTCACACATATCTACCATAGTAAATTCTCCCCTAGCCACTATCTGGGTTTTAATAATTCAAACTGGCAACCATATCAGCCGCCTACAATACCGATTAGTGTTGCCACATCAACCATTCCCCTGCACTAACCCAATGTCAACCGACTCAAATGATAACAACATCACTAGCAATGCTGCAATCCTGATAAAGGATAGTTTGACCACTAAGCCGCAAATGTCGAGGGCAACGAGTAATATATCGAAATCAGCTATTTTCCCTGTTGATGGTGGGTTGCGGCGAGACTGTACAGGAAAGGCCAAGACTATCCTACACGGCAGTTCCATATTTAGTGAAGATAGCCCTGCCTCTGAAACTACTAGTTTCACTAGCTGCAGCAGCAATCCTCGACCTCGAACTAGTTTTTCCGTGTCTCCTTTTACACCCCCGGTTGCAGTCTGCCTCCGGCGGCCGGGCGCTGCCCGGACCCGTTGTGCTCGCTCCGCGAGCTGCTGGGTGTTTATATTCCCTCCGCGCAGCGGAGCAAACGGGTCCGGGCAGCGCCCGGCCGCCGGAGGCAAAAAGACG